>CM052668.1:39103353-39119714 GCA_028533165.1 Leontopithecus rosalia
AGGCCAGGTGGGTAGGAGAGGCCAGGGGGGCCCCGGTCCGTGTTTCCTGCGGCTGTTCCTGGGAGGCGGGTGAGGCTGGGAGGCGAGCTTGGGGTCTGCCCACGCACCTTGGGCTGGATGAAGGCCATGAGGTCCCCGTGCAGGATGGGCTCCGTCAGGAAGCTGTAGGACTGTGCCGACTCGATGCCAATGCCGTAGGCTGTCACGATGGCTGAGTGCACGCCCAGCGAGAGGCCCACGCAGAACTCATACAGGAAGCCACGGAGGGACGTGCGGGCTTTGGGGAGCTGCTTCAGTGCCAGAGGTGTGCCTGGGGCAGCAAGGAAAGTATGGGAGGTGTGCAGGAGCCAAGGGCCACCTGGGCCAGCTGCCCTCTTCCCCTGTGGTCCTCCTCGATGGTCCCTTGGCTGGGACTCTTTCCGGTAGGCCAGCTCCACCCTCTGCAATTCCCACCTCCCTCCTGAGCCCACCCTAACAGCGTGACTACCCAAGCATCACTGGTGGTGCCAATAGTTAGAGCATGTTGTGGCCCAGCTGGTGTCTTGGGCCTGAGATCCCAATGCTTTCAGAGACTGAGGCAGGAGGATCCCACGAGGACAGGAGTTTGAGACAAGCCCAGGTAACAGAGTGAGACCCCATCTCTAAAAAAAGTTTTAAAAAGCCGGGCACTGTGGCTCAGGCCTGTAATCCCAGCACCTTGGGAGGCTGAGGCCAGTGGATTGCTTGAGGTCAGGAGTTCGAGACCAGCCTGGCCTACATGGTGTAACCCTGTCTCTACTAAAAATAGAAAAAACTAGTCGGACGTGGTGGTGGGCACCTGTAATCCCAGTTACTTGGGAGGCTGAGGCAGGAGAATTGCTCGAACCCAGGAGGCGGAGGTTGCAGTGAGCTGAGATCATGCCACTGCACTCCAGCCTGGGGGACAGAATTTTTAAAAAAATAAAAAAATAATTAGCTGGACGTGGTGGCATCTCTTAAAAAAATAAAATAAATAATAACAGTACTTGGTGAATTTTGACCCTGCTTTCTTACCACCCATAACTTGGAGATGGAAGAATACAATGAAATTTCTCCAGTGACCTCGGTTGGCTTCTCATGACAGCAAACTGGTGTTTGAGGCAAAAAAGTATTTCTGAGACATCTGGGGAAAACGTAACCCACATTGGGTAAGAAAGCCAATTAAGGGATTGTGGATTTTGTCACCTGTGGAAATGACTTCCTAGAAGCTAAACTCCCTGAAGACAACTTCTGATGTCTTCCTTTTTTTTTTTTTTTAAGATGCAGTTTCACTCTTGTCACCCAGCCTGAAGTGCAGTGTCAAGATTTCGGCTCACTGCTACCTCGACCTCCCAGGTTCAATTGATTCTCCTGCCTCAGCCTCTGGAGCAGCTGGGATTACAGGCACCTACCAACAAACCTGGCTAATTTTTGTATTTTTAGAAGAGATGGGCTTTTACCGTGTTGGTCAGGCTGGTCCCGAACTCCTGGCCTCAGATGATCCACCCATCTCCCAAAGCACTGGCATTGGAGCCATCATGCCCACTTTCTCTCTCTCTCTCTCTCTCTCTCTCTCTCTCTCTCTTTGAGAAAGGGTCTCTTTCTGTCACCCAGGCTGGAGTGCAGTGGCACAATCATGGCTTACTGCAACCTCTGCCTCCCAGGCTCAAGCAACTCTGCTGCCTCAGCCTCCTGAGTAGCTGGGACTACAGGCATGTGCCACCACACTGGGCCAGTTGCACATCCAGCTAACTTCTTTTCCTGACATCAGAAATTCCTGCTAATTGGCTAATTTAAAAAAAAAATTGTGCAGACAGTCTTGCTATGTTGCCCAGGCTGGTCTCAAACTTCTAGGCTCAAGCAATCCTCAAAGTGCTGAGATTACAGGTGTAAGCCACCACGCCCACTTTGATTTCTGAGCCATTGGCTGCCAGGCTGCAACCCTGCCCATCACGAGGCTATGTGTGACCGGGCTAAATTCTGTCTTTATCCGCCAGGTGCAGTGGCTCACGCCTGTAATTCCAGCACTTCGGGAGGCTGAGGCAGGTGGATCAGGAAGTGAGAAGATCGAGACTCTCCTACCACAGTGAAACCCATCTCTGCTAAAAAACACAAAAAATTAGCTGGGCGTAGTGGCATGCACCTGTAGTCCCAGCTACTCAGAAGGCTGAGGCAAGAGAATCACCTGAACCCAGGAGATGGAGGTTGCAGTGAGTCAAGATTGCACCACTGCACTCACTCCAGCCTGGGTGACTCTGTCTCAAAAAAAAAAAAAAAAAGCCCTCCTTACTAAAAACACCGGCCGTCCCTGCCCACTCCCCAGCCAGATGCAGTGTGTCCTCTTCTGTGTGTTCATAGTGCTCCCAATCACTGCTGCAAAGGCCACGCCACTGCTGTGAGTGATCCCCACCCATCTGTGCTCCCCACGTGTCCTGAGCTCAACGAGTGACACGCTCAGGGCCCCAGCATCACGCAGCCCGGGGACAGGCGTGCCGGAGGCCTCGAGGTGCATGTTCGGGACATGCCCTTGGAGGGGCCTCATTGACAACGCCCCCATTCTGTGACTGCTCATGCCTCCAGCTCTGTGAGCACCCAGGGCTGCATCTCTGTGTGTGGTGTACTGCTGTGTGACTGTGTTATGACTGAGTTATGTTCCCCCGAAACTCGTATGTTGGAGTCCTAACCCCCCATCCTGCTGAATGTGCCTGTTTGGAGATGGGGTGTTTAAAGAGGTAAAATGATGTCACTAGAGTGAGTGGGCCTCATCCAGTGTGACCAGTGTGCTTACGAGAAGAGGACATCAGGACACAGACACGCACAGAGGGATGAGCATGTGAGGACACAGGGAGAAGACGGCCAATACAAGCCACGGAGAGAGGCCTCAGGAGAATCAACCCTGCTGACACCTTGATCTCAGGCTTCCAGTCTCCAGGACCGTGAGGGAACAGAGCTCTGCTGTTGGCCAGGCAGTGGCTCATGCCTGTAATCCCAGCACTTTGGGAGGCCAAGGCAGGAGGACCACTTGGGGCCAGTTTGAGACCAGCCTGGGCAACACAGTGAGACCCTACCTTTAAAAAAAACTTAAAAATTAACTGGACATGATGGCATGCACCTGTAGTCTCAGCTACTTGTGGGGCTGAGGTGGGAGGATCCCTTGAGCCCAGGAGGTCAAAGCTACAGTGAGCTATGATTGCACCACCTCACTCCAGCCTAGACAACAGAGTCTCAAAAAAAAAAAAAAAAGAAAGAAAAGAAAAGAAAGAAAAGAAAAAAGGCCAGGTACGGTGGCTCATGCCTGTAATCCCAGCACTTTGAGAGGTTGAGGCGGGGGGATCACTTGAGGTCAGGAGTTTGAGACCAGCCTGGTCAACCTGGTGAAACCTCGTCTCTACTAAATATACAAAAATTAGCTGTGCCTGTAGTCCCAGCTACTCAGGAGGCTGAGGCAGGAGAACTGCTTGAACCCGGGAGGTGGAGGTTGCAGTGAACCGAGATGGTGCCACTGTACTCCAGCCTGGGCGACAGAGCAAGGCTGTCTCAAAAAAAAAAAAAAGGAAAAAAGGAAAAAGTTCTGTTGTGGAAGCCCCCACCTTTGCTGAAGCAGCCCCAGCAGATGAATGCATGCTCTTTCTGAATTCTCGCTCGGGGATTCTTGAAGGCAGGAACTGGCTGTGATTCAATTATGGGTTCTTGCCCGCCTGACCTCCCCCAGCACAGGGCTGGGCTCAGAATGTGCACCCTGCACCAACTGACCTCAGCTCTCCTCCATGTTTTCTGTCTTATGGAAGGATATGGTCTGTGTATGTGCTTGGCAGAAAGGTCCGGTGAGTAAGGAGCTGTCCTGCACACCCATTGTGTGGGCCTTGTTAAGTGCTTAGCAGACGGTGTCACTGTGCATCATCCCTCAGTGACCACTACAGCCACCACATGAGGCTCGTGAGCCGGGAGCTCTGTCTTACCAGCCTTGTTCCCAGCAACCAGAGCAATCCACAGACACTCAGAGGATCAACCATTCTTCCAACAGAAATCCTTACCCACGTTTTTCAAAGGAGGAAGCTGAGGCTCAGAGAGGTCAAGGGAGTTCCTCAAAACACACAGCTTTTGGCAGGGCACAGTGGCTCATGCCTATAATCACAATTGCAATATGGGAGGCCGAGGCCGGCAGGTCCCTGGCCAGTATAGCAAAACCCTATCTCTACTAAAGAAGAAAAATACACACACACACACAACTTTAACTGGGTGTGGTAGTGCACACCTATAGTTCTAGCTAGCCAGGAGGCTGAGGCAGGAGGCTCACCTGAACCTGGGAGGTGGAAGTTGCAGGGAGATGGTGCCACTGCACTCCAGGCTGGGCGATAGAGTGAGATTCTGTCTCAAAAACAAACCACCAACCAAAGAAACAAAAACAACACAAAGCTTGGGAGGGCGGAGCTAAGACTGGATTCTGGTCTACCAGCCCCCCAGCCTGGGCTATCCCAGGCCTGTGCCCCGCCCCCAGCTGAACGCTGCCACCTCGTGCCCCACCACCCAGTACCTTTCTGACGATGGGTCACCAGAAGAACTCGGCCGTAGCGACCCTGGCCCAGGGGACGCACCTCCTCGTAGAGCTCGTCCACCTCGGCCCGGACCAGGGTCTGAGCACTCAGCGTCATCATGTCCTCCAGAGCCAGAGCAGCCTCCTGGCCCTGCTGCAGTTCCTCCACGGTCAGGCCGCCCAGGCCCTCCTCCTCGCCGTCCTCTGAAGCCCCTACCTCCGCCGGCCCTTCCTCAGACTGTTTGCCGGGCATCTCTGCAAGGACAGAGAGGGGCGGCCAGGCTCAGGTCCCAGACCCAAGGGAGGAGGAGACTGGGGATCTGGAGTCCTGGGTCTGAGGGAGGAGGGGCTGGGCCTGGACTCCTGGGTCTGAGGGAGGAGGGGCTGGGGATCTGGAGTCCTGGGTCTGAGGGAGGAGGACTGGGGCCTGGATTCCTGGGTCTGAGGGAGGAGGGGCTGGGCCTGGACTCCTGGGTCTGAGGGAGGAGGGGCTGGGCCTGGACTCCTGGGTCTGAGGGAGGAGGGGCTGGGCCTGGACTCCTGGGTCTGAGGGAGGAGGGGCTGGGGCCTGGACTCCTGGGTCTGAGAGAGGTGGAGCTGGGGACCTGGACTCCTAGGTCTGAGGAGGAGGGCTGGGGACTCATTGCCCTTCTCATTGTGACTCAGTCTCCCTCTTGGTGAGAGGCGGGGAGACCAGTCTGTGCTGTGAGGTGAGTTCAAGCCCCAGTTCACAGATGTCCCTGCCCCCACATCCCTGCCCCGCCACCCTGAGGTTGAAAGATGAGACTCCCCCCATCTTGTTTCCAAAGCAAACAGACTTGGGCCCTGGGGGTGGATGAGTAGCCTCTGTCTTCTGAGAACAAACAGGTGCTCTGGGCCCAGGGCTGAGAGGGCGGGGCTGCGCAGAGGGCCTGGGACGCCTGGGTCCTGCATGGGACTGAGCGCTTGGGATCAGCCCCCACGCTCTGGACAGGCCTGGGGTCCCACTTTCCCAGCCCAGCCGCCACCTCAGACCCGGACCCCCAGCCTCTTCTCTGCCCGATCCAGGGGTCCAGGCCCCAGCCCACCCCTCTCCCAGAACCTTATACAACTCACACAATTGGGGACCCCCAGATTCTGCTTCCCTCACCCTCCACCATGCCACAGCCTCCAGGTGCAGCCTGGGTGCCCCTGAGGGACCAAGGACGCAGGCCACCTGGCACAGTCACCCTCAGGTGCCACCCACCTCAGGCCAGGGTGCTCTGCCCGCCTCCAGACCTGAGCTCAGCCCTTCAGACCTCACCTCCTCCAAGGCCTGCCTGACCCTCCGGTGCCGGCTGTGGTCAGTGCCCGGCACTTAGGGCCCATGCCAGCAGAGGCCTGCCCAGGAGCAAGACCCGCCCCCACTTTGGGGGTCGTAAGGCCCCGCCCCCAGGTCCGCCCCTTCTGCCCCCACTGGGAGCAGAGCGACATCGTGCGATGACTCCTGGAACTGGCTGTGGTCAGGCGGATACCCTGACCCAAGAACTCAGCCCTCCTCCCTCAGACCCAGGAGTCCAGGCCCCAGCCCCTCCTCCCTCAGACCCAGGAGTCCAGAAGCCCAGCTCCTCCTCCCTCAGACACAGGAGTCCAGGACCCCAGCCCCTCCTCCCTCAGACCCAGGAGTCCAGACCCCCAGCCCCTCCTCCTCCCTCAGATCCAGGAGTCCAGGACCCCAGCCCCTCCTCCCTCAGACCCAGGAATCCAGGCCCCAGCCCCTCCTCCTCCCTCAGATCCAGGAGTCCAGGCCCCAGTCCTCCTCCCTCAGACCCAGGAGTCCAGACCCCAACCCCTCCTCCCTCAGACCCAGGAGTCCAGGCCCCCAGCCCCCAGTCACAGACCCAGGAGTCCAGGCGTTAGCTTCCCCCACCCATTTGAAGTTCTTGGGCACAGAACCGAGGCCTCCCCTGCCCCCCTCAAGGCCCCTCTCTTCCCAGTTGCTCCACCACCTGCTTCCCACCCCCTAAGTCTGAGGTCATCTCACACTGCATGATTCTGGAATCTCGTTGTCTCATTCTTTCCCCAAACAAGACCCCAGCATCTGATCCCCTGGACACCCCTCCCCGTCAATGGGGGATTGATGGGGCAGCTGGGTGGGGTCATCACAGGGGTGGGCTCCAGAAATGATTTCATTTTCTACATGGGACCGGACTCCTGGGCCTGAGGCAGGAGGGACTGGAGGCCTCCTGATTCCGAAGAGAGGAATAACAATAGAAATCATTTGAAAACACGCAGTAGGACTACAGGCCAGAGAGTGCCTCCCTGCTGTAAACACAGGAAGATTAAGCCCCACCCCGAAGCCCCCAAGCCTTGGGCTACAGTGGGACTTTAGACTCCTGTTTTTTTTGAGATGGGTGTACCCACCCTTCAGGATTTTTAAAATTTATTTTCTTTTTCTTTCTTTCTTTTCTTTTCTTTCTTTTTTTTTTTTTGAGACAGCATCTCTCTCTGTCGCCCAGGCTGGAGTGCAGTGGTATGATCTTGACTCACTGCAACCTCAGACTCCCTGGTTCAAGCGATTCTCCTGCCTCAGCCTCCCGAGTAGCTGGGATTACAGGCACGCGCCACCATGCCCAGCTAAGTTTTGTATTTTTAGTAGAGACGGGGTTTCACCATGTTGGCCAGCCTGGTCTCGATCTCCTGACCTCATGATCTGCCTGCCTTGACCTCCCAAAGTGCTGGGATTACAGGTGTCAGCCACTGTACCCGGCCTATTTTTATTTTTTGAGGCAGAGTCTCGCCCAGGCTGGAGTGCAGTGATACGATCTTGGCTCACTGCAACCTCAGACTCCCTGGTTCAAGCAATTCTCCTGCCTCAGCCTCCCGAGTAGCTGGGATTACAGCTTCCCACCACCATGCCTGGCTAATTTTTATATTTTTAATAGAGACAAGGTTTTACCATGTTGGCCAGGCTGGCCTGGAACTCCTGACCTCCGGTGATCCTGCCTCAGCCTCCCAAAGTGCTGGGTTCACAGACATGAGCCACCTTGTCCGGCCTACCCTTCGAGTTTATAGTGCCATGACTGATGTGAAGTCACTTAATTTTTTAAAATAAACGTTTTATTTTGGAATCATTTTAGATTCACAAAATGGTTGCTAAGATCTGAGGAAACTTCCCGTGCACCCTCCCCCCACCTCCCCCAGTGCCGGGTCGTGATGCAAACCGTGAGACATTTGTCAAAACGAAGAGGCTCACAGTTGGGCCAACACCAGACTGTTATTTCACTGGCGCTTCCACGACGGCTGGAGCCCAGGACGCCATGTCTGTCACGAGCTCACTTTTCAGTCTAGAAGCATAAATTCCTGTACAGCAAACGCAGTCTCCAGTTCCTGGCCCTCTGCTGGGTGCCGGGGACATGAATTTGGATCTAATTTGTCCCTGTCTCACAGGCATGAACCTCCACAAGCCGGGCTCTGTGTCTGGTCTGGGAGGTGGCATGGGACTGAGTGGGACGCAGACTGGCCCTGGTGAGATAGGAGACCCATTGGCACCAGGCCTGGCTCTTAGGATTGACGGGTTTGAGATGGGCGGATGGAGCTGGGACAATCGCAATCCATAGTGCTGTGTGGGAGCAGAACCCAGAATGATCTAAATGTGGAAAAGACCAGGTCCGGCCTGGACGGTCAGAGAAGAGGGACAGAAAGAGACACGGATCCTTCCCATACAGGTTCCCAGGAGGCCAGAGAGGGCTTGGGGCAGGGGCACTTCCTGGAGCCACAGGACTGGGGGGAAGATGCTCTCAGGGGAGGGCACACAGTGTGCCAGTGTCTGCCAGCAGCTGTGTGTGCGTCTGTGCACGTGTGTGTATGTGTGTGTGCATGTTTGTGTGTGTATATGTGTGTGTGTGTATGTGGGTGCATGTGTGCGTGTGCGTGTGTGTGTGTGTGTATGCATTGATGTGTGCATGTGTAGAATTCGGTCCAGAGCAGATGAGTGACCACCGTGACATCACCCAGATAAGTGACGGGTGGAAAGTCAGGGTTACATGGTGTCGGATCCTAAAGGTCAGATCTTGTGACATGGACAGCAGGAGCCACCCCACGGTCTTAGAGGAGAGGAGTGATCCCATCAGAACTCCATGACGGCCAGGTGCGGTGGCTCACACCTGTTATCCCAGCACTCTGGGAGGTCGAGGCAGGCAGATCACTTGAGGTCAGGATCTCAAGACCAGCCTGGCCAACATGGTGAAACCCCATCTCTACTAAAAATACAAAATTAGCTGGGCATGGTGGCACATGCCTGGAATCCCAGCACTTTGGGAGACCAAGGCGGGAAGATTACCTAAAGTCAGCAGTTTGAGACCACCCTGGCCAACATAGTGAGACCCCTGTCTCTACTAAAAATATAAAAATTAGCCAGGTATGGTGGTCACGTGTAGTCCCAGCTACTCAAGAGGCTGAGGCAGGAGAATCGCTTGAACCTGGGAGGCGGAGGTTGCAGTGAGCTGAGATCGTGCCACTGCACTCCAGCCTGGGTGTCAGAGTGAGACTCCTTCTCAGAAAGAAGAAGTAAAGAAAGAAAAAAAGAAAAGAAAAGAAAAAGAACCCCACGATGCCCATTCAGCATGTCCTGTGAATACAGAAACACACAAGGCAGGCGAGGGTGGTGGGGGGGGGGGACCAGCGCCTTCTTCCTTCAAGAAGACACACTCAGGACCGAAGGAGAAGGAGGTGTTCTCGAGGGGGGGCGCTGGGAGCCTGGACCCTGGGTCTGAGAGAGGAGGAGCAGGAGCTGGACTCCTGAGTCCCCAGTTGGAAGAGGGGTGGCACAGCCAAGCCCGGTATCCCACAGGGAGAGTGCAGCGTGTTCCTCTCTGTCCTCCCGGCTGCAGCTGTCTCTCCATCCAGGTGGCCCTAGGGGCTGGGGGAAGGGCCTTTGGCCCGGGCTCTGGCCACCTGTCCCTGTCACCTGGTCAGGGAGCTCCCCCATCTGTCCCCGTTCTCCTGCTACTTTTGTCATTATCGTCCTCATCTGTCCACTCCTCCAGGCTTGAGCCTCCCTCCTCCCCATCCTTGTAGGACATGCTCCCCAAAACCCCAGGCCCCTCTCTGTTCCCCTGAAACCCCCAGTCATCCCCCAAGAAGTCCAGGACAGCCAGTGGGGAGCTCCTCGTCTCGGGATCCAGGTCCAGAAGCCCCTGGAGCAAGGCCAGGGCTGGGGGCGCAAACTGGTCCCAGGGTGGTGGTGGCTGAGGTGGCTGAGGCCTGGTGGTCACCCAGCCAGCAAAGGCCTCGAACTCAGGATCGGGGGCCAGTGCCACCTCCCAAGGGAAACAGGCAGTGGCAGCACAGAAGAGAAGCACCCCCAGGCCCCAGGAGTCCACAGCTGGCCGCAGAGGCAGGGTGTCGCATGGTAGCAGGAGGCAGAGCTCGGGTGGTGCTGTGGGCAGAGGTGCTGGTGGGGCAGGGGTCGGGCTGCCCTCTGGCCGGGTCAGACCCAGGTCCCCCAGGGCCACACGGCTGCAGACCGGGTCGAAGACCATCACGTTGTCCGGCTTGACGTCTGCATGGACCAGCCCCCGGCTGTGGAGGAAGTCCAGAGCTCCTGCCAGCTGGGCCACCACCCGCTTCACCAGCAGCTCTGGGAGGCCCTGCAGCCAAGAAGACAGCAGGAAGGTCAGAGTGTCTTGGTTCTGTCCTCTGTATGTTGTCCAGGCTGGTCTCAAACTCCTGGCCTCAAGTGATCCTCCTTCCTTGACCTCCCAAAGTGCTGGGTTTACAGGCAGGAGCCACCACACCAGTTTTCTTCTTAACCGTTCTTGAAAGAGTTCTAGACTCCTAAGTCCTAAGAGTTTGACTCTTGGGGTTTGAGAATCTAGAACCTCCAGTGTCCCCACCGCATGCCCCAGAGACTTTCTCTCCATCCTTCTCAGCCTCAACCTGCAGCCATGGCTGCACTCCCAGAGACCATCTCCCAGCTGGTCTCCCAGTTTTCCCCACTGGAACCCCAGTTATTACCAGAGCTCTTTCTTTTAGCTTCTTTCAAAGGTTCTCCTAACTCGAATACTATGAAGCAGTATGTTAGATTCGGCCACTATGAACATTTCTTATACATCTTTTGTAAACTGACCATCCGGATCTTCTCCAGTGAGAACTGAAATTTCATTCTTAACCCAAATCTTAGCCTTACACTAGTCTAGACCCCATCTCTAACTCAGAGTCTGTTCTAAAATCTCCCAGTTCATTTCATCAATTACCTATCCATCTAGCCATCCAGCTGGCCAGGCAGCAATCCATCCATGAAACCATCCATGCTAATGGCATTCAAAAATGTGTCCATTCAACATTCATCCCACCAACCAGTCAGCAATCCAGTAAGTTATTCAATTATTATCCAGCATCCATATATTCATTCTCCCTTGCTTCCTTTCACTCACCCACTCATCATCCACTCATCCATCTACAAATCCTTCCACCCACCCACCCACCCACCCATCCACTCATTCATCTGTCCACTCATCCACCAAACCTTTCATCCATTCATCCACCCATCCACCAGTCCTTCCTTCCATTCACCCATCCACCCATCCACCAATCCTTCCTTCCATTCACCCATCCATCCATTCACCAACTATCCATCTATCAGTCCTTCTTTCCACCCACCTATTACCCATCCATCCACCCACCCACCCACCCATCCACTCATTCACCTATCCACTCACCCACCAAACCTTTCATCCATTCATCCACCCATCCACCAATCCTTCCTTCCATCCATCCACCCATCCCTCCATCCACCAATCCTTCCTTCCATTCACCCATCCATCCAACCACCAATCCTTCCTTCCATCCATCCACCCATCCATCCATTCACCAACTATCCATCTACCAGTCCTTCTTTCCACCCACCTATTCACCCATCCATCCACCCACCCACCCACCCATCCACTCATTCATCTGTCCACTCACCCACCAAACCTTTCATCCATCTATCCATCTATCCAACCATCCATCCACCAGTCCTTCCTTCCATTCACCCACCAATGCTTCCATCCACCCACCCACCCATCCACTTATCCATCCATCCACTCACCCACCCACCAAACCATCCAACCACCAAACCATCCAACCACCAATCCATCCATCCATCCATCCATCCATCCATCCATCCATCCATCCACCAACCCATCCATCTACCAATCCTTCCTTCCATCCATCCACCCATCCATCCATTCACCAACCCATCCATCTACCAGTCCTTCCTTCTACCCATCTATTCACCCACCATCCATCCACTCACCCATCCTTCCATTCATTCACCCACATAAACCTTCCTCGACCCCTTCCTTCCTTTGTTCCTTCCATTTATCCCCAACTTTATCTCAAATCCAAAATCTATTCCTAAAATGATCCCTTCCCCAAATCTCCAAACGCAAGAGGCCCCAGAAACTCAAGGGACCTGTCCTGACCTGGTCTCCTTTCAAGCCCGTCTCCAACTCAGTGTGCATATACACATCCTCAGCCATCTCTGCTTCCCTCTGAAGCCCTATTCATGCTTTTCTCCATAGCCATGATCAATCTGTAATCAACCCTAAACTCAACCCACCCACCTCCGCCCATGCCCATGCCCCTATCCCTGGTGTCAACTGAAGTCCCAACCCTGTCTCCATCCCCACCTGCGCCACTGACCTCGGTCATCCTCAGCCCCAGCCCAGCTCCCTGCCCTTCCACGCTTGTGTTTGGGTAATTGGTGGGATCAGGGTTGAGGTCAGACAGGAAACCTCGTTGAGAATTACAAAGGGGGAGGTCATGTGGGGGCTCAGGGTGGAGCCAGGTTGGGCGGGCCCCGATCTGGGGGCCAGAGTTGGACCTGGGATAAGTGCTCCCAACCTTTGTCCCTTGTGGCCTCACCCTTTCCTGCAGCATCCCGCTGAGATCCCCACAGGGTGCATACTCCTGGGCGAAAGCAAAATAGCGGGGGGTCTGCAGTGGTCCTGCCAGGGTCTGCAGCAGGCCTGGGTGTGCGGAGACGCAGCGGCCCACACAGAACTCCCTCAGGAAGGTGCTTCTCAGGACCGAGTCCCGGCGCAGGAGCTTCAGAGCCACAGCCGGGCCTGCCGGGAAGACGGAAGGGACGCTCAGGTGACTCTGCTCCTGTGGTGGGACCTGAGCCAGCGCACAACCTCGCTGAGCCTCGCCCTTCTCATGGGCAGCATGGGTTCCCCCGCGGTGAGGTGTGGGTGGGAGGCCCTCCCTGCTCTGCCTCGGACTGCGGTGTGGGTTGGCACAACGGCCTCACCCTCTCCGGGCCTCAGCTTCCCCTTGCATCCACTGAGATACGTGGTGGTGACTTGGATTCCAACCTGGGTTGCCTGCCTGTCTCGCTGTGCGACCGTAGGCAGCCCCCCACCCTCTCTGGGGGGCCTGTATTTCTCAGACGATCACAGAGCTCGTAACTTTCAGAAGGTCCCCATGGAGAAGGGTCCCCCCGTCAGCTCCTCCTGGGAATGCTCCCCGTGGGGGTGGCTTCCGAGAACACTTATGGTGGGGCAGTAGGGGAGGCTGCCCTTGGGTGGCCGAACTCACCCCCCTGGTGAGGCTGTGCGAGGAGCACACGGCCGTAGGAGCCGGAGCCCAGCTTCCGGATGAGGTGGTACTGGTCCCGGAGGCTCCTCACTGGGGTCACCCTGCTGGCTGTCAGCTCCACCAGCCTCTGGAGGGCTGTGGCTGTGTCCTCCTATGGGAGACGGGCAGGGTGAGGCGGGGGCGCGTCTGGGGTCTGCTGAGAGTGGCAGGGGAGGAGGTCGAGTCCAGCCCGGGATGGGGGTGGAGCAGGGGACAGGGGTCACTGTCCCCAGAGAGGAGGATGAGTCACAGTGACTCACCCGGGGCTCGGGCCACCTGTTTCTGTGTCCTGGTGAGGTTAGGGGGCATTGTCTCAGAGGCCCTGCCTGCCCCTGGCTGCGGGAGCGGGCCGGGAGCCCCCAGCCCCCAGTGTGGCTGCATCCTCAGCCCACCGCACCCCCCCACCCACCCAGCCTCTCCCCGGCACGCGCTGCCCCATGTCTCTGAGTTTGTTTCTCTGGGGGCCTCACTGTGTCCTTGGGTCTCTGTCATCCTCTCTCCCTGGCTCTGGGCTTCTGAGTCTGTGACTCCGTTTGCTGCATCTCCTCTTTGTCCCCGTGTGGCCTCCTGCCTCTCTCTCCTCCTCTTCTCCCTCTGTCTTCCTCCCTCTTCCCCATCTCTCACCTCTGGGTCCCCATCCTCAGGGGTCTCGGAGGCCCTGCGCTCCATGTCAGGGCTGCCTGGGGTGGGGTGGCCCTTGGGCAGGCCCCCCGGCTCAGGGTTCCCCAGAGAGCAACAGGCCCCCTGAGCCCTACAGGTTCTTGCTGCGCAGAGCCAGGGGCTGGAAGGTCGGCCTCGGCCCCCCTGTCTGTCCCGGCCTGTCTAGCTGGAGGAGTGTCTCTGCCTCTGTGCGCCCTCCTGCCACGCTCTGGGAGTATTCCTCGCTGCTCCCAGGTGATCGCCCTGCTGCCCCGCCCTCTCTGCCCTGTCTTCAGCAAGCCTCAGGCTGTCCTTCCTCCTACACCGGCACCTTCTCTCAGCCTCTCTCCTGCTACCTGTCTTGTCTCTCTTTGTGTGTCTCTGTCTCCTTCTCTCCCAGTCCTCTCTCTCCCCCCACTCCCTGTCTCTTTGTTGCCTTTGGATCTCTGGGGTGGGACTCCTTCTCCCTGCCCTGTCTCTGTGGGTCACTGGCCCCTCTCCCCTATCCCCACACTGGGCCACTCTCTGTCACCAACTCTGGGGGTGTCCCCACACTCTGCTCCCCTCTCTATGTCTGTCTGGGTCCCCTCTCCCGTCCCTCTGGGCATCTCCACCCGCTCTCCCCAGTGTCTCTGTGTCTGTCTCTGCCTCTTTGTTCCCGACTCTCTCTCAAAGCCTTTGTCCCTCCCTTTCTCTGGGCCCGGGACAGGGGTGTGTGTGACAGCTCAGAGACAGAGACATCCTGTCCCCCCACACCCCTCCCTCACCCCTCTCTCCGCTGCCCCCTCCCTCTCCCTTCCAAACTTAGACCGGCTTGGCCTCTGGGCTCCGGTCCCAGGACAGAGGGGACAAAACATATTGTGAACCCCCAACAAGGTCCAGGCCGGAGGAGAGGGTGGGCCAGGCCCTCCACACACCTGAGCTGGGGTGACTGGCCCAGAGCTGAGCACTTGCTCTTGCCCCAGAGGCCAGGAGTGCTGCTGTCCAGGGACCAGGCAGCAGTTCCCAAAGCCCTCCTCCTTCACACCAGGAGTCCTGGCCTCAGCACCTCCTCCTTCACACCCAGGAGTCCAGGCCCAGCTCCTCCTCCCTCAGACCCAGGAGTCCAGGCCCCAGGCCCTCCTCCCTCAGACACAGGAGTCCAGGCCCAGCTCCTCCTCCCTCAGACCCAGGAGTCCAGGTCCCCAGGCCCCTCCTCCCTCAGACCCAGGAGTCCAGGCCCCCAGATCCTGCACCCTCAGACCCAGGAGTCCAGGCCCCCAGCCCCTCCTTCCTCAGACCCAGGAATCCAGGTCCCCAGGCCCTCCTCCCTCAGACCCAGGAGTTCAGGCCCCCAGATCCTGCACCCTCAGACTCAGGAGTCCAGGCCCCCAGCCCCTCCTCCCGCAGGCCCACGAGTCCAGACCCCCAGCCCCTCCTCCCTCAGACCCAGGAGTCTAGACCCCAGCCCCTCCTCCCTCAGACCCAGGGGTCCAGACCCCAGCCCCTCCTCCCTCAGACTCAGGGGTCCAGGCCCAGCCCCTCCTCCCTCAGACTCAGGGGTCCAGGCCCAGCCCCTCCTCCCTCAGACCCAGGGGTCCAGGCCCCAGCCCCTGCCCCAGCCCCTCCCTCAGACCCGGGGCTGCAGTAGTTTTGGGGTGCACCCAGGGCACGGGTGCTGCCATGTGCTCAGCACCTGCTCTGCGCCTAGCCTTGTGCAGGGCTTTGCAATGGATCCTCCCAGCTGCCCAAAGGCTCAGTATTTATCCCCAGTGTACGGAGCAGGAAACCGAGGTTCCGAGAAGCGATGGTGTTAGCCAAGGTCAGAAGGGGAGCGGGCCCCGGGCCAGGCCTGTGTGACTCAGAGGCCTGCTGCCTGCCCCACTCGTGTTTCCACGACTACTGCAGCCATGCTATTAATAACGACGGCGACGGCAGCGCCGCGGACTCTGGAAGGGTCCCCAGGAAACCGGCGGTGGCGCTGGCCGCTGGGGACCTGGATGGGGCCCAAGGGGGGCAGAGGCAGAACTTCCTTCGCTGTTTGACTGTTGTGAGGTTACACTGGGAAAAGTCACAGACCTACAGAAAAGGAGAAAAAGCGCTGTCACGCACACCCATTGTCTAGGCTTCACAGACGCGACTATGTGACCATGATTTCTTGATCTGTATTTCTTTGTTGGAGGGGCATACACATCACTTTAAAGTAGATGGTAGATACCAAAATTGGAGGGGCATACACATCACTTTAAAGTAGATGGTAGATACCAAAGTCTTTTGGAGGTGGAAATGCTGAGCTGCCCAGTGTGTTTGCTTTAAAATAATCTGGCAAAAGAAAATGTGTGTGTGTGTGTGTGTGTGTGTTTGTGTGTGTAGGGTATGTGTGTAGGGGTTGTGTGTGTAGGGTAGGGTGTGTGTGTAGAGGGTATGAGTGTGTAGGGAGTGTGTAGGGTGTGTGTGTAGGGGTTGTGTGTGTGTAGGGAGTGTGTAGGGTGTGTGTGTAGGGGTTGTGTGTGTGTGTAGGGTAGGGGGTGTGTGTGTAGAGGTATGAGTGTGTAGGGAGCGTGTAGGGTGTGTGTGTAGGGGTTGTGTGTGTGTAGGGTGTGTGTGTGTAGGGTATGTGTGTAGGGGT
>CM052668.1:39120214-39137523 GCA_028533165.1 Leontopithecus rosalia
ATGAATGGATGATGGATGGATGGGTGAATGGATAGATGGATGAGTGAATGGATGACAGATTGATGGATGAATGGGTGAATGAATGGATGGATGGATGGAAGGGTGAATGGATGGATGAATGGATGGGTGAATGGAGATAAATGGATGGATAATAGATGTATGGATGATGGATGGATAGGTGAATGACTGGTGGTTGAATGGGTAGATGGATGAATGAATGGATGAATGGGTGGATGGATGGATGGATGGGTTCACAGATGCATGGATGGATGTAAACAGTGGG
Source organism: Leontopithecus rosalia (assembly GCA_028533165.1). Taxonomy (NCBI): domain Eukaryota; kingdom Metazoa; phylum Chordata; class Mammalia; order Primates; family Cebidae; genus Leontopithecus; species Leontopithecus rosalia. Next base: position 39,120,498 of record CM052668.1, read on the forward strand.
TGTATAGGCATTCACTGCACAATTATTTTTATTTCCGTATGTTTTCATATTTTTATAATAACACCCTAAAAGGAAAAAGGAAAGTCAAATCCTGTCAGCCTCTGCCTGAGTTCCTCCAAGATTCCCATCTCATTTTGAGTAGAAATCAGGTCCTCATGACTCTGCCCAATCTTGTACCCCATCACCTCCTCGACCTCCTCTCCCATTGCTCCCTCTTTGCTCACTCACTCATCTCCAGCCGTACTGGCCCCTCTGCTCCTTGAGCACTCCAGTCATGTCCCCTCCTCAGGACTTTTGCATCGGACGTGGGACACATCCCAGCTATCTGCACCGCTCTCTCCTTCAGCTCTCGGCCTACGCACCTGCAGTTCCTATGTACCCTGTCCTGCATAATCTTTCTCCATAGCATTTCTCTTTTTCTGAGATGTTTTATAATTTACTTTCTTGCTATGTTTTCTTGCCTGACTTCCCTCACTGGAATGGAAGCCCCACCCAGGGAGGAATTTATCTGTTTTGTTAACTAATAAGCTCACCTAGGACAGTGCCTGGCACATAGCAGAGGCTCAGTAATGAGTTTTAGGATGAATGAATGAAAGACTGAATCAGACTGGGTTTGGTGGCTCATGCCTTTAATCCCAGCACTTGGGGAGGCTGAAGTGAGTGGATCAGCTGAGGTAAGGAGTTCGAGACCAGCCTGACCAACATGGAGAAACCCCGTCTCTACCTAACACACAAAAATTAGCCAGGAATGGTGGCGCATGCCTGTAATCTCGGCTACTCAGGAGGCTGAGGCATGAGAATCGCTTGAACCCAGGAGATGGAAGTTGCAGTGAGCCAAGATCATGCCACTGTCCTCCAGCCTGGGTGATGGAGTGAGACTCCATCTCAAAAAAAAAAAAAAAAAAAAGAAAGCCTTCCTGAATGGGGTAAGGATGAAGCATTGTGTAAAGTTTAAAAGCACAGGCTTGGTAGTTACAACGCCTGGGGTCCTATCTGGCATGGTACTTACCAGCTGTGTGGGCTTGGCTAATTCATTTCACCTCTGTACTTGAGTTTTCTTCTCAGGAAAGCAGGGCCTGTAGGGAACCCTCATAATCACTAGTGGGCTAGCGACATAGTCACTTTGGGAAAGTCTGGCACTTTCTTAAAAAGTGAATCACACACTTCCCACACAGCCTAGCAATTCTGCTCCTAGAAATCTGCCCCAAAGAAATGAAAACATATGCCCACACAAAGTCCTGTTGCCAGGTGTGGTGGCTCACGCTTGTAATGCCAGCCCTTTGGGAGGGTGGGGCGGGTGGATTCCCTGAGGTCAGGAGTTCAAGACCAGCTGGGCCAACATGGTGAAACCCCATCTCTACTAAAAACGCAATGATTAGCTGGCTGTGGTGGTGAACCCCTGTAATCCCAGCTACTCAGGAGGCTGAGGTGGGAGAATTGCTTGAACCTCAGAGGCAAAGGTTGCAGTGAGCAAGATTGCACCACTGCACTCCAGCCTGGGCAACAGAGTGAGACCCTGTCTCAAGAAAAAAAAAATACTTGTATATGCGTGTTCACAGCAGCATTACTTAAACAGCCAAAGAGGAGAAACGACCCAAACACTCATCAGTGGATGAGTGGATAAGCAATATGTGGTGTATCCATACAATGGAATACTATTCAGCCATAAAAAGGGATAAAGAGGATGGGTGCAATAGCTCATGCCTTTGATCCCAGCACTTTGGGAGATCAATGTGGGAGGATGGCTTGAGCCTAGGAGTTGAAGATCAGCTTGGGCAACATAGTGAGACCCCATCTCTACAAGAAATAAAAATATTAGACAGGTGCCGCTGTGTGTCCTGTGGTCCCATGTACTCAGGAAACCGGGGACGGGTGGGTCACTTGAGGTTGAGGCTGCAATGAGCCGTGATGGTGCCACTGGACTCTAGCCTGGGCAGCAGAGTGAGACCCTGTCTCAACAACAGCAACAAAGGAAGTGAGTACTGAACTGACACAATTTACAGTGTGAACAGACCTTGAAGGCATTCTGCTAGGAGGAGGAAGGCAGTCACCAAAGCTACATATGGCACGTTCCATTTATATGCAATGTCTAGAATAGGTTCATCCACAGACATGAAATAGCGGAGTGGTTGCCTGGAGCTGGGGGTGGAAATGGGAAATCACTATTAACAGGCACAGGATGTCTTTTTGGGGTGATTGAAATATTCTTTTTTAAAGTTTTAATTAATTCATTCGTTTATTTATTATTGTTTCTTAGAGACAGGATCTTGTTCTGTGGCCTTGGCTGGAGTGCAGTGAGATTGTAGCTCACTGCAGCCTTCAACTCCTGGGCTCAAGCAGTCCTCCCACCTCAGCCTCTCAAGTAACTGGGATTACAGGCGTTCACCATCACACCCAGCTACTTTTTTCAGTGTTTTGTAGAGACAGGGTCTTGCTTTGGTGCCCAGGCTGGTCTTGAACTGTTGGCTTCAAGTGATCCTCCCACCTTGGCTTCCCAAAGTGCAGGAATTGCAGACCTGAGCCACCACACCCAGCCTGGAAATATTCTAAAATTGGATTGTGGTGATATTGCACAACTCGGTACATTTATTAAAAATTGGCTAGGTGCAGTGGCTCACGCCTGTAATCCCAGCACTTTGGGAGGCTGAGGCAGGTAGATCATGGGGTCAGGAGTTCAAGACCAGTCTGGCCAAGACGGTGAAACCCCGTCTCTACTAAAAATACAAAAAAAATTTAGCAGGGTGTGGTAGCAGGCACCTGTAATCCCAGCTACTCTGGAGGCTGAGGTAGAGAATTGCTTGAACTTGAGAGGAGGAGGTTGTCGTGAGCCAAAATTGTGCCACTGCATCCCTCTGGCCAACTGTCCGCCGCCTTTTTTCCCAAGTGTGCGTCCTGCCTTAAGACACATGTTGGGGTGAGCGGTTCCTAACCAGCATCGGGGGTTCTGGGGGCAGACCATGGGGAGTGAGGGGCAGTCCGGGCCCCCTACTCCTATGAAGGGTGTCATTGCGCTACAGTCTGGGTGAAAAGAGCGAAACTCCGTCTCAAAAAAAAAAAAGAGAAGAGTAAAGAAAAACAAAATCAGACAAGCTAAACCATATTGAGACGTACTACAAGCTGGTACAGTGCTCAGGGCTCAGCCAAGGTGTATGAAATCGTTGAAGGTGGAGTCATTCGAAGCCTTCAGTGGTCATCATCTTCCACCTTCATCCTCAAACACCACCTTTCTGGCTTCCCTTCCTCCTTTGATCCATCTAGGATTATTGTCACACTGGGGGACACATCTTCCCTCTCTGAGCCTCAGTTTGTTGTCCTGGAAAACGGGGAGGCTCTGCCCCTTCCTTGCTGTTTCTTTTTTTTTTTTTTTTTTGAGATGGAGTTTCACTCTTGTTACCCAGGCTGGAGTGCAATGGCGCAATCTCGGCTCACCGCAACCTCCGCCTCCTGGGTTCAGGCAATTCTCCCACCTCAGCCTCCCGAGTAGCTGGGATTACAGGCACGCGCCACCGGGCCCAGCTAATTTTTTGTATTTTTAGTAGAGTCGGGGTTTCACCATGTTGACCAGGATGGTCTCGATCTCTTGACCTCGTGGTCCACCCGCCTCGGCCTCCCAAAGTGCTGGGATTACAGGCGTGAGCCACCGTGCCTGGCCTTCCTTGCTGTTTCTTATGGGTGTGCAGATACCGAAGTGGTCAGTGTCATTATTTGCGTAGGGCAAGAGAGAACCACTGAAGGTGCTGGGGGAAGGCTGGGTCCCTGGGGGAAGGCAGGGTGTCAAGAGAAAGAGAGGGAAAGCTGTTTAAGGGAGATGAGCTGACAGGTAAACCTCTTCCTTCCATTCCTAGCACCTAAATAAACAAGTGAGAAAGGAAAGCAACCGGAAGATGTGAAGAGATGGAAACTTCCCACCCCACCCCCAATTACTTACAGTCTCTAAAATATGTAGTAATGGCCAGGTGCAGTGGCTCATGCTGCGAATCCAGCACTTTGGGAGGCTGCAGCAGGAGGACTGCTTGAGCCCAAGAGTCCAAGACCAGCCTGGCAACATAGGAAGACACCATCTCCACAAAAATTTTAAACAATTAGCCAAGCATGAGAGTGCACACCTGTAGTCCCAGCTACTGGGGAGGCTGAGGAAGGAGAATCCCTTGAGCCAGGAGGTCAAGGCTGCATTGAGCTATGATTGGGCCACTGCACTCCAGCCTGGGCAATAGAGCGAGACCCTGTCTCAAAACACACACACACACACACACACAAAAAAAAAAAACAGAAAAACCACAAAATGTGTAGCACTCACCCACCTCCTAGCCTTTGCCCGTTTTTTCTTTGCCTGGTGTTTTCTTCTCACAGATGCTTCTTTCTTACACCTGGTTCCCTCCATCTTCATTCAAACCAAACGGCCTCGCTGGAGAAGCGCTGACTCCCCTTCCTGCTCTGCCATCGTGCTATCTGGTGGTCTATCTCGGCAGCCCTTATGCCTGCTGCTATATTGCATTCTGCAGGACTTTTTTCAATGATGTAATGTTCTAGATCTGTGCTGTCAAATATGGCAGCCACCAGCCACGTGAGGTTCTTTGGCCCTTGAAATAGTGTGACTGAGGCCAGCTGTGGTGGCTCATACCTGTAATCCCAGCACTTGGGGAGGCGGAGGTACGTGGATCACCTGAGGTCAGGAGCTCAAGATCAGCCTGGCCAACATGGCGAATCCCCATCTCTAACTAAAAATACAACAATTAACTGGGTGTGGTGGCAGGCTCCTGTAATCCCAGCCACTCAGGAGGCTGAGGCAGGAGAATCACTTGAACCGAAGAGGTGGAGGCTGCAGTGAGCCGAGATTGTGCCACTGCACTCCAGCCTGGGTGGGAATAAAAAGTGTGACTGAGAAACTGAACTTTCACATTTATTTCATCTTAATGACTTGACATTTCTGCATTGTAAATTTAAATGGAAATCGCCACTTGTGGTTGCCGGATACCATACTGGACAGTGGAGATGCAGAATATCCCATCATCACAGAAAGTTCTCCCAGACCGGGCAAGATTCCATCTCCACAAAAAGTGAAACAATCAGCTGGGTGTGGTGGCATGCACCGGGGAGGCTGAGGCAAGGGGGTTGCTTGGGTCTGGGAGTTTCAGACTGCAGTGCGCTATGACTGCACCACAGCGTGGCAGCCTGGGCAACAGAGTGAGGGAAGAAAAATTAGGGAAACTTTTCTAGGGGAAAAAAAAGTTATGTTGGACAATGCGGGGCTAGAACTCTAGCTCTTTCAGAGGACGGCATTGGCCTCCTTCTCAGGGCCTCGTACCACCGCTGGCACAGAGTAGGGTGCAGTAGAGACTGAGTGAATAACACGCTCAGAGATTCCACAGGGCAGGGGTGACGATTATGTCACCTCACCTTGCTGTTTCTTGTGAACCCAGGCTTCACCGGCTTCTTGCTTGGTTGAGGGCCACGTATTCTCGGATGCCTCTGTCTCCTTCCTGCTCTGAACCTGAGCTCAGAGTCCGCTGGACAAATCCTAACTCGACCCAGCGCCCCCAGCCTGCCCCCACTTCCAGAGAATACCTCGCTCTCTCGGATTTCACGAACTCACATTTATTCACAGACAGACAAAGGGACCAGGACAGATCTTTGCTCACTGGGGACCCCCAGGGTCTCGCAGTTCCGAAGAGGTGATGGTGTCCAGTGTGTGTAACAGGGAACAGGCAGGTGGGGGCGTCCCCACCAGTCTCCATCCCTCTGGCCAACTGTCCGCCGCCTTTTTTCCCAAGTGTGCGTCCTGCCTTAAGACACATGTTGGGGTGAGCGGTTCCTAACCAGCATCGGGGGTTCTGGGGGCAGACCATGGGGAGTGAGGGGCAGTCCGGGCCCCCCTACTCCTGTCAAGGGTGTGAAGGGGACAGGTGGGTGGACAGAGGAGGCGGCTCCTTCAACTTCCCTTCTCCATTCTGCAAACAGGAGCTCAGGTGGAGTGGCAGACGGCAGGACGGCGGAGGTCAGGAGGCCAGGCCCCCCAGCCCGCGCAGGTGAGCCTTGTTGTCTGCCTCTTCTTCCTCCATCTCAAAGGCTGAGTGGTCTTGGCTGTCAAAACAGGAGGCGCTGAGGAAGACAGGGGGAGCCGGCGGGGACTGGGGTGGGGTCCCCGGAGAGGGCGGCTCTTCCTTAATGTTTGCGAGAGGCAGTGGGAGCCCTTCTTCCTCCTGCTCGGTCTTCAGGGACGGCGGCGGTGGCGGCGACGGCGGGGCCTGGGCCTGCAGTGCCTGCAGCGCGGCGGCCCTCTCCAGCTCTGCGCGGTGGCAGCGCTGGTGGCGCAGGAGGCTGTAGGCGCGCGAGAAGCGGCGCGGGCAGCGCGGGCAGGGGTGCGGGGCAGGGCCCCCCGCGTGCACCTGTGCGTGGCGCGCCAGGTCGGCCAGGCGCTTGAACTCCCGCTGGCAGCGCACGCACTGGAAGGGGCGCGCTCCCGAGTGGGTCACCCCGTGCTGCCGCAGGTGCGCGCGGCGCCGGAACCCTTTGCCGCACTCCGGGCACCAGAAGCGCGGCTCCCCGGCCGGGGGCCGGGCCTGGGCGGCGTCGCCTCCGTTCTGCCCGCCTCCTCCGCCTTCCGAGGCACCCCCGCACTCCGCCCCCTCGCTCCCCTCTGGCCCCTTCGCTGAGTTCCGTGCCCCCGAGGCCTTGTCGTCCTTCTTGCCCGCCGCGGGCAGCGGGGCCAGCAGGCTGAGTGGGCCGTGGACGCGGCGGTGCTGGCGGAGGTAGGAGGCGAGGCGGAAGGCCAGGCCGCAGTCTGGGCACACGAAAGGGCGGTCGGTGGAATGGACCAGCCGGTGGCGCGACAGGGACCAGGGCCTGGCGAAGGCCTTGAGGCAGATGGAGCACTGGTGTCGCTTGGGGCGCGGCGGGGGCCCCCCTTCACCCTCCTGTTCGCCCTCGGGGCGCAGACACGGGTGCGCCTTGAGCTCGCCCTTGGTGGCAAAGGCCTCGCGGCAGCGCAGGCACAGCAGTGTCCAGTCCGCCTGGAGCAGGACCTGTTTCTCCTCCTGCCGCCCGGCCGCCAGCGCCAGCTCGGCCCTCAGCTCTGCAGCCCCGGCCTCGGCCTCCTCCGACTCCGACTCTCGGGGCTCCGCGGTGCTGGTGGGCGCAGCCAGCGTGGCCGGCTCCCCCGCAGGCCACGTCTCAGGCCATGCTGCGGCCGCCTCCTCCTCCGCGGCCCCGGCTGCAGCAGTGGTGGGCTGCTCCGCGCCCTCGTCCTGCGGGCCCCAGCTGGACTCGGCCCCCTCCTTGGCCACCCTCTCGATGGCCAGCTCGACCTCGCCGCCCGCATGCTCCTGAGCCAGGTGGCGCCTGAGCTGGGCGGGCTCCGGGAAGGTGCGGGGGCAGGCGGCACAGCGCAGCGGGGGCTGGGGCCCGTGGCCCCGCAGGTGGCGGGAGAGGTGGGCCGGCCGGCGGAAGGCCTTGGGGCACAGCGGGCAGGCGTGGGGCCGGAGCCCCGAGTGGCTCAGCCGGTGCCGGGAGAGGTAGTAGGGGAAGCGGAAGAGGCGGCCGCAGGTGGGGCAGGGCAGGGGCGCCCGAGGAGCTCCAGCGCCCCCCCTGCCACGGCCACGGCCTCGACCACGGCCTCGGCCACGGCCACGGCCTCGGCCACGGTGAGGTGGGCTGCCCTGGGCAGGCGGAGGAGGCTGCGGATCCATGCCTGTGGGGGGAGAGGGAGAGATGGGAAGGGGGGCAGAGATAAAGAGAAGTGCGTGGGGTATGGCAGAGAGAGAAGCAGAGAGAGAGACAGTCGGAGATAAAGAGGCAGAGAGGGCCAGGTATTCAGCCAGGGGAGAGAGATCTGAGACAGAGACAAAGGTGAGAGACACGGAGGCGAGGAGGCAGAGATGGGGAGATAGGGAGAAAGACAGAGATCAGAAACAGAGCAGGGAACACAGACAGGGAAAGGCGGAGATGGGAGACACAGACAAGTGCAAATGGACAGAGACCAGGAGACACAGAAAGACAGGGTGGTGAACCGCAGAGAAGAGAGGGAGGAGAGCGAGGAGCACCCAGCAGAGACACCACAGAGAAGAGGAAACAAAGAGACTTGGAGACCCGGAGGCAGAGATGCTGCGAGCACAGCGGTCAGGAGAGCAGCGGTGGGTTGGAGGCTGGGGAGACGGAGACAGGGGAGAGGCACAGAGGGGCAAAGTCAGTGACCCGCTTCTGCTCCAGGCCCCCCGGCCAGGCTGAACGTTTCGGGAGGGGCTGGGACACAGCCCATGGGGCCTGAGTGGAGGGGTGGGATTCGAAGCCAGTAGGCCCCGGAAATGGAGCCTGTGCCCAGACGCCAGGGGCTGGGAGAGGCCCGGGAGTAGGAGGGCTCAGACTTCTGGTCTGAGTTGGGAGGGGGCTGGGGGCCCAGACTCTTGGGACTGAGGGAGGTGGGAGCTGGGGATTGAGACTCCTGGGTCCAGGCCGGGACGGATTGCGGAATCTGTTATGGAGGAGGTGTGGATTCCGGGGTCCCGGTGGAGGAGGGGCTGGGGAGGGGGCTGGGCTCCTAGGACAAGGGGGCGGTGCGGGCTGGGGACCCAGCTGCCCGGAATCCCCAGGGAGGAGGCGGCTGAGGACTGGACCCTGGACCCAGGAGGGAGGCTGGTGGGGTCAGGGGTCCCAGGTCCCAGAGGGGGGCCAGTCTCCCCGGGGCCAAGCCCGCAGCTCCCCGAAGGCACGATCAGCAGAACTGGGGCCGGGTCAGGCCTCGAGGATTTCTCAGCCCCGGGCCTGGGGCTCGGCCCTGGTCGCTGGGGCCCGGTCCTTACCTGGCCTCCTTGGCTCCTTTCTTCCTTCCCCACGGCCGGCCGAACGCGGACGGTGGTGGCGGGGAGGGAGGGGGACCCGAGTGTGGTGGGGGGTGGAGGAGGAGGCTGGGCTCGGTGTCACCGCCTAAGCCTTCCCCCCGGAAACCCGGCCTTTGGTCGGAGCCTGAAAGAGGAAAAACTGGCGAGGAAGCCGGAAGCGGGAGGACGGGGACCCAGGGAGGGGAGGGAGGGCGGTCTGCACCACAGGGTCCTGTGAGGGGAGCGGGCTGGGGGCCTGTCCCCCGGGCTCCCACAGAACAGCGGGTGCTGAGGGGCCTGGGACGCTGGATCCAGCTCCCCCGACCCCCGGCTCCCCAACACACACACAGACACACACACACACACACACACACACTCATTCATTCCTTCAACAAATACACATTTATCAAGTCCTGTCTGTGCCAGGCACTGTGTCAAGCCGAAGGGGTGGCTGGGGGAGCAAGATGAATGAAGCAGTGAGAGTATTTTCACAAAATACCGGCACTCTGGATTAGAACCTGGCTCCAGCCTTCCCTTGGCTGCCTGCGTGAAGGATTCTCCCACCTCAAGCCTCAGTTTCCCCTTTGTGATAAGCCCTTGCCTATAGTCACTTGACCCTAAGTGACCAATATTTACTGACTATCTACTACAGGCCAGCCTGCATATCTTTTGTTACATATACACATGTTCCCTGGGACCTTAGCAACCAATGTTTACTGAGCACCTACTATGGGCTGGTGCTGTCCTTGGTGCTGGAGCCACAGTAGCAAAAACAGGCCATTCGACCCTGTCCCCAGCGAGTTCATGGTCTGATGGGGAAGGCAGACAGACACGGATCAGACACGGTACAGTGCGTGTGGGGGGATGTGTGCTCCAAGGCAGGAAACTGCTATGGGAATGCAGAGAACAGAAGGCACTGAGCTGAGCTCACACTGGGAGGAGGTGATTCCTGAGGTCTTCCTGGAGGCAGCAATATTTCAGCTGAAACTGGCAGAATGAAACCCACCTGGCCACATCTCAAAAACCTAATGTGGAGGAGAAAAGGCATTTTGCAGGAGTATACCCACAGCTTGACTCTGTTTGTTTAAGGTTACATTCCTGCCAAACGATGTGAATGAGATTGTGAGCAAACAGGTCCTTTCATACCCAGCTGGGGCGAGTAGAACTTGGAACAGTCTTACCAAGCCAACAATTCCAGGACTTTATTCTTCAGCGGTATCTACTCAAAACTGTGCAAAATAATGTTTGTACCAGGTTAATCACTGCAACACCGCACATCACCGCAAATGGCTGAAAACACGCTAAACTCCCATCTGTAGGAGATTTGAGTGATAAATCATGACTGATCCATGCAGTGGAATACGAGATGTCCATTAAAAAGAACACAGAAGCTCACTGTGTGAACGTATGGAGAGTCTCCAAGTGATAACCTGTAGAAGGGAAAAAAAGGAAGGGCAGGTACAGCCTGCAGCCTGTTCGGGGCTTGCCTGTGTTCTGGGATTGTGTCCAGATGAACTGGAGCAAGAGAGAAGAAACTGAAACTAGCAACATAGTCTAACTTCCAGGACAGAAACTTAATACACTCTATCCTTTCTATCCTTTTGTTCTTTATTATTGTTATTATTATTTTTTGAGACTGGCTCTCCCTCTGTTGCCCAGGCTGCCTGGAGGGAGTGCAGTAGCATGATCTCAGCTCACTGCAGCCTCGACCTCCCGGGCTCAAGCAGTCCTCCCACCTCAGCCTCCTGAGTAGCTGGGACTACAGGAGTATGCCACCACATCTGGCTAATTTTTGTATGTTTTGTAGACAGGGGGTCTCCCTATGTTGCCCAGGCTGGGCTAGAACTCCTGGGATCAAATGATCCACCTGCCTCAGCCTCCCAAAGTGGTGGAATTACAGATATTGGCCAGTGTGCCCAGCCTTTTGTACTTTTTGAATTTGAAACCGAGCAAATGTGTTATACACTCAAAAAAGTAAAGGAGGCGAGGTGTGGTGGCTCATGCCTGTAATCTCAGGACTTTTGGAGGCCAAGGTGGGCAGATCACCTGAGGTCAGGAGTTCAAGACCAGCCTAGACAACAGGGAGAAACCCCATCTCTACAAAAATACAAAAATTAGCCAGGCGTGGTGGTGTATGCCTGTAATCCCAGCTACTCAGGAGGCTGAGGCGGGAGAATCGCTTGAACCCAGAAGGTGGAGGTTGCGGTGAGCCGAGATCATGCCATTGCACTCCAGCCTGGGCAACAACAGTAAAATTCCATTTCAAAAAAAAAGAGTTCTGGAACTAAACATTGTGGATAGTTGTGAAACCTTTACTGAAAGCCATTGAGTTGTGTGCTTTAAAATGGTTAAAATTGTAAATTTTATATGTGTTTTACAAAAGAAAGTTAAAACACACATCCATATTCTGCTTACCAGCTCTAAAATATTAGGGATGCAATTGACCCCCCATGGGCTACCCCTCCAAAATGTGATTGCCTCTCCTATCTCAAACATAACTTCTATCTTGAATTTGGTGCCCATCATTACCGGCAATATTTTTAAACTTCTATTCCATGGTATATATTCTTTAAAATACGGTATTACGGACAAGGTGCTTTAAAAAAGCATGTTCCCAGTCTGGGCACGGTGGCTAATGCCTGTAATCCCAGCACGTTGAGCGGCTGAAGTGGAAGGGTTGCTTGAGCTCAGGAATTCAAGACTAGCCTGGGCAACATACCGAGACCACATCCCTATATCATTTTTTAAAAAATCGTCCTGCGGATCCACTATCATTTCTTCTATCTCTCTGTGAAGTGGAATTTCTCCTTTTCTTTTTTTTTTCTTGAGATGAAGTCTTGCTCTGTAGCCCAGGCTGGAGTGCAATGGCGTAATCTCTGCTCACTTCAGCCTCTGTCTCCCAGGTCCCAATTCAAGCAATTCTCCTGCCTCAGCCTCCCGAGTAGCTGGGACTACAGGCATGAGCCACCATGCCCAGCCAATTTTTGTATTTTTAGTAAAGATGGGGTTTCACCATGTTGGCCAAGCTGGTCTAGAACTCCTGACCTCATGATCTGACCGCCTTGGCCTCCCAAAGTGCTGGGATTACAGGAATGAGCCACCGCGCCCGGCCCAGAACTCTTTACTTCTTTTTCTTTTTTTTGAGATGGGGTGTCTCACTCTGTATCATAGGCTGGAGTCCTGTGACATCATAGCTCATGGGAGCCTCAAACTCCTGGGGTCAAGTGATCTTCCCACCTTAGCCTCCGAGGAGCTGAAACTAAAGGTGTTCACCTGGCCGTCCTTCCTCCCTTTTTTCCTTCCTCCCTCCCTTCTCTCTCTCTCCCTTCCTCCCTTCTCTCTCTCCCTTCCTCCCTTCTCTCTCTCCCTTCCTCCCTTCTCTCTCTCTCCCTTCCTCCCTTCTCTCTGTCTCTTCATTCCTTCCCTCCTCCCTTCCTCCCTTCTTTCCTCTCTTTCTTTTCTTTCTTTCTTTTTTGTAGATACGGGATCTTGCTTTGTTGCCCAGGCTGTTCTGAACTCTTGGTCTCAAGCAATCCTCCCACCTAGGCCGCCTGAAGCGCCAGGATTACAGGTATGTGCCAGCATGCTCAGCCTAGTTCCAGAACTTTTTCATCAGCCCAAACACCCCTAAGCCCATTAGCAGTCATTCCCGCACTCCCTTCTATCCCTGGCCCATGTCAGCTAATAATCAACTTTCTGTCTCTATGAATTCACCTATTCTGGACATTTCATATCAGTGGAAGGATACAACATGTGTTCCTTTGTGACTAGCTTCTTAAATTTGCATAAAAGTTTTCCTACTCCCCCACAAAGGACATTGCCCCCCACCTTTTTAAAAACCGAGAGATGGTCCTTGCTGCCCAGGCAGCGGTGCATTGGCACAATTATAGCTCACTGCAACCACCACCTCTGGGGTTCCAGAGATTCTCCCGCCTCAGTCTCCCAGATAGCTCAGACTACAGGCGTGCACCACCACACCGGGCTAATTTTTGTTTTTGGTAGAGGTGGGGTCTTGCCATGTTGAACTCCTGGGTTCAGATGACCAGCCCACCTCGGTCTCCTAAAGCACTGGGATTATAGGCGTGAGCCACCACACGCGGTCAGCACAATGCTTCTAAGGTTCATCCGTGCCCTGGCGTGAGTCAGTGCTTCATTCCTCTCTGTGGCTGAATAGTATGCCATTTCGAGTGCAGTCATCCATTGGTGTCCTCGGGATTGGTTCCAGGACTGTCCTCGGATTCCAAATCCCTGAGTGATGGAGTCCCTTACAGCCTCCTATCTAAGGGAACAGAACCCATGGATGTGGAGGGCTGCTGTCACCTACATTTTCTTTATCCAGTCATTTGTTGATGGACATTGGGGTTGCATTCATCTTTGGGCTATTGTGATTAGTGTTGTTATAAACACTTGTGTATAAGTTTTTGTTTGAACAGCTGTTGTTAATTCTTTTGGGTATTTATCAAGGATGTGTGTGCTATTTTATCATCTATATTTTGAAGGTTTGAAAGATAGAGGAGGAGAAAGAGGAGGTGCGGGGGAGGAGAAATAATAATGAATTCAGGAATGGAGGTGATAGAAAAGAAAACTTTAAGCAGAGAGCACAGCACATGGAAGGGGGTTTGGTCTCTGCTTCCCCAGCACGTGTCGAGGGATGGGGCTGGGGGTCTCGTATTAAGGCCGTAAAGGAGGCCAGTGTGCTGGAGAGCGGCCAGAGCTGCACCCAGCGACCGTGCCGGGCCTCCTAGTCCGGGCTAAGCTTGGACTCATTCCGAGTGCACTGAGAAGCCATTGAAAAGGTTTTAGAGTCACATGATCGGATTAGTGTTTTGGAGAAATTCCTGTGGGACCCGCGTGCAGGCTGGGCCGGATGCCGGGGAGCCCGAGGCGGGGAGCCGGGAGGAGGCGGGGCTCGGGCCCAGGTGCTAGAGTGGGGCCTGGGCCCCGCGACCTCCGGCTGGGAAGGCGGCTCCGGGATGGGGGCGGGGCTTGTCGCTGATTGGCTGAGGGCTGGACTCAGGCTGCCAATTCCACCGTCTCCCTCTCCTCATTGGCTCTCCTGCTTCCAGCCCCCTCCCTCCCGTCCAGCCTCCAGCACCCAGAAATCACATCATCTCACTCTTGAGCCCAGCAGCCTCGTGTCTATGGCTCCCCATCTCCCTTAGAATAAAACCCAGCGCTTCCCTTCTGACCCCCACGCCCACTCCCGCCCCCAAGGCTCTGCTCGCCTGGACCCGGGGTCCCCCTCCCTCCTTTCCTACCTGTCTCTCCGTGTCGCGCCGCCCTCTGCGCTCCGAAGGGACTCAGGGCCTTCGCCCTTGGGGTTGCCCCGGCCTGGAACGCTCTGCCGGGTTTCCATCCAGATTCTTACGTCCCTCACTCCTACAACTCCCTGGAGACACCTGTCTTGTCCACCCAAGCTAAAATGACCTCCTGTCACCTGTACTGGTTACTTACTGCCGAGTTTAAAATGAGGAAACTGAGGCCAGGATAAGAACAATCAGATGCCGATTTATTTATCTCCTGGGCGAGGTTCTGTGGTCCTGGGGAAAGGGGGCCAGAGAAGTCGCGCTTGACTTCTCAGGGCAGGGGGTTTAGAGGGTTACAGGCGGGCTGGCCTAGGATGCATGGGGTGGGCCGCCATTGGGTAAGGCTCGGCGGGATTTCTTCAATTTTCGCGGGTTCAGCTGTATAGTTTAGTGCTGAGGGAGCACAGTTTAGTGCTGAGGTTAAAATGCAGAGCTTGGTGCTGAGAGTCCATAGTCCAGTGCTGAATATAGACCTGGGGGCAGAGTGCAGAAGTGGGCGACGGGAGCCCGCATGGAGGAGCCAGATGCTGAGTAATGTGTTCTGCCTGATAAACTGTTATCAGGCATAGAGGGGGGTGGGTGTTGTTCATCCGGCTCTTAGCAAGGCTGTCGGCCTTACATCATCCTCTAGCCCTCACTGCCTTAATTTTCTTTTTTCTCTCTCTTTCTTTCTTGTCAGGGTTATTTTATTTTATTTATTGTTAGAGTCTTGCTCTGTTGCCCAGGCTGGAGTCAATGGCACGATCTCAGCTCCCGAAACCTCCACCTTCCGGGTTCAAGCAATTCTCCTGCCTCAGCCTCCTGAGTAGCTGGGACTACAGGCGCCCGACACCACGCGCAGCTAGGTTGGTTGGTTGGTTTGTTTTGTGTTTTTAGTAGAGACGAGGTTTCGCCATGTTGGCCAGGCTGGTCTCGAACTCCTGATCACAAGTGATCCGCCCACGTCGGCCTCCCAAAGTGCTGGCATTACGGGCGTGAGGCACCAAGCCCGGCCTTTAATTTTCAACATGGTACATGTCACGAACACATGTTAGGCAACTTGTGAATGTCCGATGGATTGCCTATCTCCCCTCCCACTAGAATAAAAACTCCACGAGGGCAGGGGCTTGTGTTGCCTGTCTGCCTAACGGCTCTGCCTACAGGTGGCTGCCCGGGACAGACAAGTGGCTTAGCAAGCATTTGTGGACGTATAAAAAGGGATGAAGGGCGGGGAGGAGTGAGGGGGACTTGGGCTTCGGTACTGAGATCTGAGGCCATCCCTGAAAGGAAGCAGGCCGGGGAGGCCGAGCGAAACGCCAGCTCAGCTCCAAGGTCTGCACGCAGGAATCAGCTTGCCAAACAGAGGCGTGGGTGTTGCCGGCCTCTGGCTTGTAATTAATGTTTTGCAGCGGCTGCAATCGTCCTCAGGGTAAAATTCCCGCTCCCGTCCCCTCCTCGCCCCCCAGCCTCAATTAGCGCATCTATAAAATGGGGCCACCATGTAACGCCTTAGGTACAGCGTCCAGCCCAACACCGGGCACTTGTGAGACACTCAGGAGATGGGATGAGTCCCTCTCCTTACTGCCTCAGAAGAGAAAGGATTGCGGTGCAGGTGAAGTGGGTGGGAATCTCAGCCTCTGGAGGTCCCTATTCTTTACTCCCTAGCCGGCGGCCATCTCCATGGCAACGCTGGCGCCTTTCCATTGCGCATCTCCGGAGCTGAGCCTGTCTACCAGCCCGTCTCGCAGTGGGCGGGTCTTGTCCCTGGGGGCGGTGCCTGCTTCGAAGGGGGCGGGCCTTGTTTCTCGACACGAGATTTTTTTTTTTTTTTTTTTTTTGAGAAGGAGTTTCACTCTTGTTACCCAGGCTGGAGTGCAATGGCGCGATCTCGGCTCACCGCAACCTCCGCCTCCTGGGTTCAGGCAATTCTCCTGCCTCAGTCTCCCGAGTAGCTGGGATTACAGGCAGGCGCCACCATGCCCAGCTAATTTTTGTATTTTTAGTAGAGACGGGGTTTCACCATGTTGACCAGGATGGTTTCCATCTCTTGACCTCGTGATCCACCCGCCGCAGCCTCCCAAAGTGCTGGGACTACAGGCGTGAGCCACCGCGCCCGGCCCTCGTTTTATTTTATTATGTTTACTAGAGACAGGGTCTCACTATATTGTCTAGGCTGATCTCAAACTCCTGGGCTCAAGCGATTCTCCTGCCTCTGCCTCCGGTAGTGCTGGGTTACAGGTGTGATATCTGTTCGTCGCTCTGGTTTACACTCCCACAGGTGTCTCCTGGACCGCAGTCTTCTGACTGTGTCCCCCAGCTTCATTTCCTCTCCTTAGGCACAGGGATCTTGGTAAGGTGCAAGGGTGGTCCCGTCCCTCTTCAATGAACACTGCTTCCCATTGCCCGGAGAACACAGCCAAACACTTATCTTGGCTTGCCTGGCTCTCTGCGATGTGACCTCTACCCACCTGTTAACCTTATCACATCCTTCCCTCCCTGAGCTCACTTGCCTTCTGTGTCCATTTGGGCGTCCTCCTCACTGGTCGTTGCTCACCCTTCAGGGCTCAGATCCGCCTCCACCAAGAAGCTCACCTGGACCACCCCATCTAAGGTGGCATAGCCTAGCCACTCACTTTCTTACCACCCTTCCCTATTGCCTTCAGAATGCTCGTGACAATCTGAAATTCTTGTCTATATTTATTTATTTATTTATTTTTTTTTTTTTTTTATTTTTTTTTTTGAGACGGAGTTTCGCTCTTGTTGCCCAGGCTGGAGTGCAATGGCGCGATCTCGGCTCACCGCAACCTCCGCCTCCTGGGTTCAGGCAATTCTCCTGCCTCAGCCTCCCAAGTAGCTGGGATTACAGGCACACGCCACCACGCCCAGCTAATTTTTTGTATCTTTAGTAGAGATGGGGTTTCACCATGT
>CM052668.1:39138023-39165218 GCA_028533165.1 Leontopithecus rosalia
GGCAATTCTCCTGCCTCAGCCTCCCAAGTAGCTGGGATTACAGGCACACGCCACCACGCCCAGCTAATTTTTTGTATCTTTAGTAGAGATGGGGTTTCACCATGTTGACCAGGATGGTCTCGATCTCATGACCTCGTGATCCACCCGCCTCGGCCTCCCAAAGTGCTGGGATTACAGGCTTGAGCCACCGCGCCCGGCCGCTTGTCTATATTTATTTGACTCCTCTTCTCCCCATGCCCGTCCTGGACACGACAGAACATATCGAGGAGGGCAGGGATGATCCCCACAGGGAGTTCCAATGCCTGGCTCAGAATAAGCCCTCAGTACAGAAATGAAATCCAGTGTGCAGAATAGTCTGAAGGCACCCCCTCCTCAATTCTCTGATGGGCAAGTCCTATTCTAAGGGCCTGCTGTAAGGTCTAAGGCAGAGTCTAAGGGGTGGGGCTTCATCTCGGACATGCCTCCAGTGAGGCAGTTTGGTTTCCCAAGTGGCATGTCCTGTAAGATTTGTGGTTTCTAAAGGGCATGCCTAGTTTCTTGGGGGTGTCTGTCTGTTGGAGGCGGATCATGTATTTAAGGGACAGAGCTCATTTTGGTTGAAACCAACTTGAACTTCACTTATTTTTTATTTATTTATTTTTTCTGAGATGGAGTTTGCTCGTCATCCAGGCTGGAGTGCAATGGCGCAATCTCGGCTCACCGCAACCTCCTTCTCCTGAATTCAGGCAATTCTCCTGCCTCAACCTCCCGAGTAGCTGGGATTACAGACACGCATCACTATGCCCAGCTAATTTTTTGTATTTTTAGTAGAGATGGGGTTTCACCATGTTGACCAGGATGGTCTCGATCTGTTGACCTCATGATCCACCCGCCTCGGCCCCCCAAAGTGCTGGGATTACAGGCGTGAGCCACCGCGCCCGGCCTTATTTATTTTTATTTTTTGAAACGGAGTCTCCATCTGTCACTCAGGCTGGAGTGCAGTGGTGCGATCTCTGCTCACTGCAGCCTCTGCCTCCCGGGTTCAAGAGATCCTCCTGCCTCAGCCTCCTGAGGAGCTGGGATTACAGGCATGTGCCATCACACCCAGTTAATTTTTGTATTTTTCACAGAAACAGGGTTTCACCATGTTGGCCAGGCATGGTCTTGAACTCCTGACCTCAGGTGATCCGCCTGCCTCCACCTCCCAAAGTTCTGGTATTATAAGCATGAGCCACCAAGCCCGGCCTAAACTGACTCTAATTTTAAAGGTCCTGTCCTACTTAAAGCTTTGAAACTTCTCAGGAGAAAAGAAAGACCTGTCTGTATTTAGGGGTTCTGCCCTAAGTGATTCCCTATCCTCCTTGGAGCCAAGGATCAGAAAATCAAGACGGTAGCGACTGACAGGACAAGGTTTATTGGGGGTCCTGGAGACACTGGGGAGAGGGACGAGGGGATGAGGTCGAGGCTCACGGGGGACCTCCTAGCCAAGTGCCCCCTTCCCCTTGGGGTCAGAAGACAGAGACAGACAAACCAACAGAGATGGAGAGAAAGACCAACAGGTGCTATGGTAGTGGGGGAGGGAAACACCGGTGTCCGCCACCTCCCACTCAGATGAGTTCACAGGATGAAGAATGGTGTGGAACGGTCCACTCGCTACAGGAAAAGGGAGGAGTGTCTGCCCTATTCATTTAAGGAAGGTGGGGTACAGGCCACCACTTGGACCAGCCCATTCCATGTCATGGGGGTGTGTGTGCATATAGATCAGTCCATCCTACTGGGCAAAGGGACAGTCTATTCTAGTGTTCTGGGTGGGGAAGATCATTAGGGTCGATCAGTTCCACAGTCGGCGGAGGTGGGGGGTTGAGGGCAGGGGGCATCTACTCTGGTCCCTCTTTCAGCACAGGGAATGAAAAGGGGGAAAGGCAGATTTCGGCTATATTCATTTTCTGGGGGTCACCAGTGACTCTGGTGGGTAGCATTTGGAGGGGATCTAGGAAAATTCAGGGACACGGTCCCTCCACATTCTCCAGATCACGGTGGTTGGGAATGATGGCTCTCAGGGAGTGGGGCAGTCTTCCCTTGGGGGGATACCCATCTTTTATTATTAGGACCCTCAAGATGAGAGGTATTTAGGAGACCCATTGATCGCTGCAAAGTCTCCATGTCTTGGGGACTTAGGGCTACCCACACTCATTCCAGGGACCTCAGGCTCAGCAGTCTCTCCCTAGATTCAGGCTCCCCTGCCCCAGCTAAGGACCCTGTTTGTGGTCCCCTAGCTCTGGGGCCTGTGTGGGTTTTTGGCGGTCTCCGCCTCTCCAGCCAGGGGCCCCTCATTTCAGGGCCTGCGTCTGGATTTGGAGGGCCAGGGCCTCACTCGCAGTCCCAAGGTCCCCGGGTCCAGGTGGCTGGGCGGAGGGCAGGGCGCGGCCTGGGGTCAGTCCATGCCCCGGTGCAGCTTCAGGTGCCTGGAGAGGTTGCTGAGCGTGATGAAGCCCTTGCCGCAGATATGGCAGGGGAAGGGCCGCTCGGTGCCGTGCAGCAGCCGGTGGCGCTTGAGGTAGCACTCGTGGCGGAAGAACTTGCCGCACTCCAGGCACGGGAACGGCTTCTCGCCCGTGTGCACCAGCACGTGCCGCTCCAGGTCGCGCGGCGAGCGGAACAGCTTCTCGCACTCAGAGCAGCCGAAGATCTTCTTGCCGCGGCCGGAGCCAGACGCGGGCTCCCCGGACGCCGGCTCTCCCTCCCGGGCCGCAGCCGCCGCCTCCTCCGCGCCGCCCTCGCCGTGGCTGACCCGCCGGTGCTCCTCCAAGGCGGCCAGCGCCGCGTACAGGGCCCCGCAGTGGCCGCAGCCGTAGGTGGCCGGGCCCGAGTGGGCCTCCAGGTGGCCGGCCAGGGCCGCGGCCGACGCGAAGAAGGTCCCGCAGTCGCACTGGTACAGGGTGTCTTCCGAGGGCTCGGCGGCCGCCGCGGGCGCAGGTGCCTCCCCGCTGCCCTCGGGGAGCAGCCCCCCGAGCTTGGGCACCCCGCCCCCCGCGGGGCCCCGCAGCAGCCGGCCGGCCGCGGCCGCAGCGGGAGGAGCGTCGCCGACGACACCCGCAGCGCCGCCCTCGCCCGCCGCAGTCTCGGGCCCCGCGCCGGCCCCAGCGGCCCAGACCTGCGCGGGGGGCGCGCCCGGGCCCTGCAGGTCGTGCGTCAGCTTGTGCCGCTCCAGCAGCGCGGGCGCGTTGAAGTCGCGCTCGCAGCGCGGGCACTTGAAGGGCTTCACGTCGGTGTGCGCGGCCCAGTGGGCAGCCAGCTCGCGGCCGTGGTCGAAGCGCCGCGCGCAGGCCCCGCACGCAAACGGGGGCAACGAGGCCGCGGCCGCGGCGGCCGCCTCTGCCAGCCCCCAGCTGCCCAGGCCCGCGCCCGCCCCCTCCGGGCCCTCTCCGCCGCCGGCCCCCGCGCCCCCGCACACCGAGCAGGGCCCCACATTGCAGCAGACGGAGCAGGGCGCGCTCAGGGCGGGCAGGCCAGGGCCGGGCTGCAGGGGAGAAGGGAGGACCCCGCGGTGCTGGCGCTTGAGGTGGCGGCCCAGGCTGGAGCGGGAGGAGAAGCGGAGCTCGCAGACCAGGCAGCAGTAGGGCTTCTCGCCGGTGTGGACAACCTGGGGGTGCGGGAGGAAGGGCACAACGTCAGGGCTGAGAACCTGGCCCGGACGGCGGATTCCTGGCGTCCGGGAGGGATGTGGCACAAGCTCTCAGTCACACCTAACAGGGCCGAGATCCAGGGAAACGTTCGTCTTACCACTCTCTGCTGTGGGTCACACTGGAATTCTGTCAGTCCTCAAAAAGGCCACATCCTGGCTGGGCGCTGTGGCTCACACCGGCTATCCCAGCACTCTGGGACTGCATAAGCCTAGGAGTTTGAGCCCAGCCCAGGCAACACAGGGAAACCCTGTCTCTACAAATAATTTTTAAAACTAGCTGGGCACGGCATGATCCTGTGGTCCCAGCTACCCGGGAGGCTGAGCCAAGGAGATTGCGGCCGGAAGCCTGCATGACAGAGTGAAACTGTGTCAAAAAAACAAACAAACAAACAAAAAAACAAAAAACACGACCAGGCACAGTGGCTCACGTCTGTGATCCCAGCACTTTGGGAGGCCGTGGTGGGTGGATCATTTGCGGTCAGGAGTTCGAGACCAGCCTGGCCAACGTGGTGAAACCCTGCCTTTACTACAAACACAAAAATTACCCCGGACTAGTGGTGGGTACCTATAATCCCAGCTATTCAGGAGGCCGAGGCAGGAGACTCGCTTAAATCCAGGAGGTGGAGGTTGCAGTGAGCAACCTCACACCACTCACAGAGATCACACCACTGCACTCTAGCCTGGGTGACAGAGCGAGACCCTGTCTCAAAAGAGAGAGAGAGAAAAAAAAAGAAATCACTACCTGTGGCTAATGGCTACATACTGGACAGTGCAGCTCTCAAGAGACAGCAGCCAGCGCTGGTAGGGTGTGTCCTCTCCCTTCTGGAGCCCTGCTACCCTGAGCCAGCTGTCAGGAGCTCAGGCATATTAGCCCTCAGGTGTAAGGGCAGAGAAGTGATTTTGAACCAAATCCGGCTACTGAGAGTCTCTCCCTTGACCGATTTTCACACACAGAGATCCAGAGAATTGCTTCCAAATCTAGGGAATGAAATCTCCCAGGAGGCAGTCCAGGAATCTGTATTTCCTCTGAGGCATAGCCAGGCTTGTAGACTATGTAAAACTGGGCCTTAGAGAGGTTTGCTGTTTTTTTTAACTGGTATTTGTCCTTGTTGTTGACTTAAGAGTTTGGAATGGCAGAGAGAGATCTGTGAGTGTGGTAATGTCTTCCTGGAGACCTGTGAGAAGGGTGAGGCTGGATGAGAAAGAGTGCAGGGCTTGTTAGTAGCGTTCGTCAGGGACACAGACCAGAAGGAACAGGGAGTTGTTCAGTTGCCTTTCTGGCTCCACATGCAATGCACCTGCTGTACAGTGAGGGTGGAGGGATCTCTATCCTCTATGTCAGTACATTTATTTTCTCGCTACGCTATAACACAAGGTTATGCTTGTCCCGGGGCCCTTGTGCATGCTGTTCTCACTGCCTGGAATGCCTGTAGGTCTATGTATCTGTCAGCTCCTTGGAAACCCTTCCCTGAATCTGGCCCCCTGGCTCATCAGTAATCCTCTTCCACCCTCCTCTTTTAAAACCAATGGCTTGTAGCACACTTAGTGTCTACGCATAACCTCAGTGTTGTCTGTCTCTCCACCAGCTAAGGACGATCAAAACAGCGACCACGTTGGTTTTGCTCACAGCAGGGTCCGCACTCTCCAGCCTTCTCCTGAGCTGCACTCTTTCTGCTTCTCTTGCTCCAGTCACACTGGCCTTCCTCCAGTTCCTCAAAAGCCTGCTTTTCTTCCTTGAAAGTACACATCCTGTTCCCTGGATCCAGAAAGCCTCAGTCCCCAGGGCAGATCATTCTTCACCTGTAAACCATCCTTGACTCCATCCCCGGTCCAGACTGCTTCAGATCTCTCTGGCATTAGCCTCAGAATATGGTTACCCTCCATCCTCAGATGTCTGGGCTGCAACCTAACATTGATTCACCTGGTTGTTCAGTTCACATCTCCCACATTTGACTTGAGGCCATACAAAGGGTGGACTGTATCTGTTTTGTTCCCTTAGATTTTTTTTTTGCCCCAGAGAGCCCAGCACTGTACCTAAATACAGTAGGTGCACAACCTACTGGTGGGTGGAGGTGAGGCCTCAGGGGGCCGTGAATTGTTGCATTAAGTTAAGGAGCTCCCCTTTCATCCTAAGGATCAGGGCGTTAAGCAGGGGGTACCTGGTCACTCTGAGTTAGATGCAGAAGCTGGACCTGAAGGGAAAGATGAGAGAAAGGAAACCCCTGAGAAAGCTGGGGCCAACATTCAGGATGTGAGCTCCTGAACCAAGGCAGATGCACGGGGACAGAGAGGATGGCCACGTGTGAGAGGCCATAAGGAGATGTCCAGTTTTCTTAACCCTGGTCGTGCAAGTGTCTGGCACATAGAGTGTGACCTAGCTCGCCCCATCTTCCACCTCCTTCCACCCCAATCCCACAGGCTCCCACCGTTTCCTGGAACACAGCACACTCCTTCCTTCCTCAGGGCCTTTGCCCTTCCTGTCCACTGCCTGCAATGCTCCTCCCATAGAGGATTCCTTACACTGCAGGTCTCGGCTGAACCAGCACCTGCCCTAACCTTCCCCGCTCTGTCTGAAGTAGCCCAAAGCTCTCCTCTCTTTACTCCCACACATTGATTTGTATTTTTTGTTTGTTTGCTTTGAGGCTGAGTCCTGCTCTGCTGCCCAGGCTGGAATGCAGTGATGCAACCTCCACCTCCCAGGTTCAGGCGATTCTCCTTGTCTCAGCCTCCCAAGTAGCTGGGTTTACAGGTGCGTGCCACCACACCTGGCTAATTTTTGTATTTTTAGAAGAGATGGGATTTTGCCACATTGGCCAGGCTGGTCTCAAACTCCTAACCTCAGGAGATCCACCCACCTCTGCCTCCCCAAAGTGCTGGGATTACAAGCGTGAGCCACCACGCTCAGCCAGTATTGTGTTCCTTCAAATGTCCTTCTCGACACTCATCTTTCCCCAGAACATTCTTGCCTGCAAACTTGCTCCATTGCTTCTTGTCTACCTGGCCACTGACCACCTCTAAAGGAAAGTAAGTTCTCTGAAGGCATGGAATTTGCTTTTACCTCGGCAACACAGCTGTTCGGTACAGGGAAAGCTGACAGTCACTGAATAAAGGAATTAAGTATATACCTGATAAAGCTATTTTTTAAGATGGTAAGGAATGAAAGGATAAACACTAGATTGCAGATGCTGGGGCGTCCCTGCTGGGCACCGGCAGGGAGAAGGGGAGGGGAGGAGCCTATAGGTGGGGAAATTTACTATGAATGTTCCAGTTTACGGGTTGGTGGTGATTGAATGAGACCCATGGCATGCTTTCACGGGTCAGGGTGCTTTGGTGGGGAGGGAGGGAGGGACATTTTCTAGGGAGGAGGCAGGTGCCTGGGCCTTGGGCCAGCTTCAGCTTCGTTTTGCCCAGAGTACAATGGGCGCGGGATCCCAGTGCAGTCCAGACCAGACCAGGGAGGCCAGCCTGGGGCCGGCCTGTTGGACTCACCTGGTGGTGCAGCAGGCCGGTGGAGTCACGGAACCCCTTGGGGCAGGCGGAGCAGCGGTAGGGCCGCTCCCCGGTGTGTGAGCGCAGGTGGTTGGCTAGGTTGAAGCTGTGCTTGAAGCCCTTGCCGCAGCGTGGACACGCGTGGGGTTTGAGCGCTGTGTGTCGGGCGAAGTGGCGCCGGAGGTCTGAGCGGTAGCGAAAGCTCTTGCCACACTCACTGCAGTGAAACGGGACCCGGGGGGCGGCAGCAGCGGGCGGTGCTGGTGCAGGGGTTGGGGCCGGGACGTCATCCATGGTGGCAGGGAATACAGTGGTGTGTGTGGGCTCTCTCTGGAGTAGGGGGAGACAGAGGAGCAGGTGAGGGGGTCGGCTCCCATCAGCCCTCTCCTCCCAGGTTCCAGACTCACCACCTGTCCCCTGGGAGATCCTCCCACTGCCCACCTCTATAAGACACTCTCCTGGTTCTTTCAAATCCTCCTACTCTCTTAGAAACCCTTCTTTCTCTGCTCCACTCCTCTGACAACCTTCCTAATCACTTCCCAGTCTCCTCACTCCACAGAGCGTTTTCAAGCTTCTCCCCCTCTTCGCGAATGCACGGCCGCTCCTCTCTGTGCCCCTCTCACGGTGATTTAAGACTCTCCCACTCTTCCTTAAGTCCCGCTTACTCCCTTGAAAGTCCCCCACACGGATCCCTAAGCATCTTTTATTCTTTGCCAAGCCCTTTTCCCTCCAAAAGGTCCTCCCACTCCCCTCTAAGCTCCTCCCACTCCCCTCTAAGCTCCTCCCACTCCCCTCTAAGCTCCTCCCACTCCCTCTAAGCTCCTCCCACTCCTCTTCCTGGATGATCACTGAGCGAATGGGAGAACAGAGATTTGGGGCTAGGCACACTAGAGAGATCCTTCCTGGAAGACCAACGCCAGTCCTCTAACATCAGATAATAAAAACTCTTCATCTGCAAAATGCGAAGTAGTAGTACCGACCTCACAGAGTGGCGGCGAGAATTAAGTAAAATTGTGGCAATAAATGCTACGTGTCTACTTAAGCCGGTGCACAGCAAAGACGCAAAGAGTAAGCTGTTTGGATGACTATGATTCCGTAAGTGCCTCCTGGTTTTCTCCCTAAGTCCTACCATGCTTGCTAAGTTATTTGACTCCCCCAAGTCCCTCTCTTCTCCACTAAGACCCACTTCCAAAACTCCACCCAATTTTTCCTTTAAAGAAGCCACATCCTGTCTAAGACTCCACTGGACTCCTGTTACCTTCTCAGGACTCCTCCACGAAGTCTCTTCCCATTCCCTGCAAGCCCTTTCCACATCCATTATAAAGACCTGGCAGTTGCCCTAAACCCCTCCAGATTACACCCCTAAACTCCTCCCTCCTGCTTCTTGGGCTCCCTTTCCCCAGTCAGCCTCAATGAATTTCCTTCTACCCCTCAACCAAGGGCCTACCCCTAATTCTTTGAGCCACGCCCCTTTATCAAGCCCCACCCCCTGCCTAAGCCCCTCCCACTTTCCACCCACGCACTCTCCCTCCTCCACGCCCCACCCACTTCCACTCTAAGCTCCGCCCAGCTCAGGCTCCTCCCAGCCCTTGCTCCGCCCCAGCAGCCCCTAGGCCCCGCCTCCTCCTCCACCCCGCAGCCTGCCGCGTGGGCCCCCCCACGCCCAGTCCACTCGGGCCCCCGGCCCCGAGAGCCGGCCTTTTGTGCCCCTCCCCCTGCCCCTAAGAGGTGAGGCCCTGGAAGCCCGAGGTGGGGGCAAGTCGGGCGGGCCCCGAGGCCAGGCGGGTCCACGTCGCTCATACGGAGCGTAGCTCCTGGAGACCCTGGGGGGCCCCGGGAGGCCTGGGAAGTCAGTCGGCTTTCCTCTTTAATTACTTACACCTCCCTCTGGGCGCCGACATTTTGGGCAGCAGGGGCAGCGTCACTTCCACCCGGGGTGCCCCTCGACTTCCGCCTCAGCTCCCTTCCCCCGCCGTACTCCCCCTTTCTCCCGCCCTCTTGGCTCCCCTTCCTCATCCCCGCCCTTTTCCCTCTTTCCCTTTCCTTCCCAGCCCTGGAGGTTGGAGAAGCCAGGCCCGCGCCATCTTCGGTGAGGGCAGGGAGAAGGGGCGGGGCTTAGAGACACCCACGGCGCCATACAGACTAAGGGCAAGCAGCTCAGAGCGCGGCGTTTCCTTCGTGGCGACCCTAGCCGAAGCTAATGTAAATCAGAGCAGACACTATTCCTTTTTCTGAGCCTCGGACCCCTCCTGATTAGAATGTACAGTTGCACTAGGAAGAAAAAAAGAGAAAGCGAAGTGCGTCAACTGCAATACCCTGCGGGAAAAGACCGGCAACCATCTTATCCACTTAGCCCTCCGTGGGGCTTTGAAGCCTGTCCGGTGCCATGTTGATTACGGGCACTGGGCAGCCATTTTCCCGCTCCTCCTCGTTCGGTATCTGTCTTTGATTGGGTCACCCGAGTATGTGTTTTGTGAGAGGAAAGGCGTTTCGAGGCCGTTGGAGATATGGTGCTCGATTATTTCCCACTGGGAACACCCCAGGGCCGCTGGTGCGCACGCGCGGCTTGCGGGCGCGCCTGTGACCGGTCCTTAGGACCCAGCATGTCCCCTTTGTTCCCCACAGGCGCGCGGGCGGGCGGAGAGGGCAGGAAGGGAGGGGCCCCGGTACAGCTCCGAGGGGCGGGGCCGGCGCCGCGCGCCCCCGCCCCCGCCCCGCCGCCGCTGAGGGGCTGGGCCCCCTCACCCCCGCCCCTTCCCACGCTCCGGCCCCGTCGCCCCCGCGCGCGCGCACACTCGCGAGCCCCGGCGACATGCAAATGAGGTACCCGAGAGGCGGGGGGCGCAGGCGGGGTGGGGGGTGCGGGGGTAGGGGAGGCCGGGCCGCGCGCTCCCGGAGCGCGCTTCCAACACCTGTTCCTGCTCCCGCGCTCGCGCCCGCCCGCGCGCCGACCTCGCGCCCCGCGAAGCCGCCCGGGCGCGCGCGCGCAGACCCCCTTCCTGGCAGCCCCCGCCGCCCGCGGCCCCGGCGCGCTCATTGGCCACCGCCCCCGCAGGGCCCGCCCCTCGCTCGGGCTTCGCAGCTCGGGGTCCGATGGGCTCGCGTGCACGCACCGGGGCGAGGGGACCAGGAGGGTCGGGGACCAGTCTCCCCCTTTCCACCATTCCAGAGACCGGACTCCTAAACTAGACTACTCCGTCGGAGCGAAGTCTATGGAGAGGTGGTTGCGCCTCTCTGGACCACAGTCTATGGTGCTGTTGAGTGGCGGGGGGCGGGTGTGCAGGAGGGGCACCTGCAGCACCTGCTTCCAGCTGCACCTGCGCCTCCCCTCCCCCTTCGTTACACTCCGGTGCCAGTATTTGAGTGGGCGCTGGGAAGACGGTGGTCGCGTTGATGAAGTTCAGTGTTTACTATGCACCGTGCAGTGTGCAAGGGGCATTTCAAAGCCCACTATCTCATTCGATTCTCCTGACAACCTGGTTTGTCCACTTTTCAGTGGAGGAAACTGTCTCAGAGAGGCAAAGTCACTTGCTAGTTATAGGCAGAGCTGAGTTCAAACCCAGGACTGAGACCTCATCATGTCCCCTTTCCTCCTTGGGTCCGTTTGTTCTCCATTCTCTGGGACATTGGGGTCAGCATGACCTGCTTGCAGTTTTGGCCCTGCCATTTACTGGAAGAGGAACTTAGGCAACTGACTTGGCTTTCCCGTGCCTCAGTTTCCCCATCTGCAAAATGGGACAGATATGGCCTATTCAGACGGTTGATGTGAGGCTTAGCTGCTCCTGATAACAATGGCTAATGTGTCCCGAAAGCTTTTGTGTATGAACACTTTGTGGTATTATGCTCAAGGCATGTCTGGGCAAGTACATAGAACTATGTGTCCCATTTTGCAAAAGTCTTGATTAAGGCTTAGAGAGGTGAACACCTTGCCCAAGGCCAGGCAGAGAGTAAAGACTTGAACAAAGGATGTTTGACTCCAGGGCCCATGCCCTTAACATCGGATATATTTCCTCATCCAGGAATCAGGGTCAAATATCACCTGGGACCAGTCCTTTTGTTCCTGTCTAGAACCCCTTCCTCACTTCTGCCAGTCAGCAGGGAGGGGTGAGATCATTCGTAAGGTCTCTATGGCTCTGGAGTTTGATGGGCTCTCCGTTTCAAGGACCACAGTACTGCCCTGCACCCTCAGGTGGACTCTATCCTGTCTAGAAGGTTTTTGTTTTTTGGGTTTTTTTTTTTTTTTTTTTTTGGAGACAGAGTCTCGCTCAGTCTGGCTCTGTAGCCAGGCTAGAGTGCAGTCCCTTGATCTCAGCTCACTGCAACCTCCACCTCCCGGGTTCAAGTGATTCTCCTGCCTCAGCCTCCTGAGTAGCTGGGTCTACAGGTGCCCACCACCACACCCAGCTAATTTTTGTATTTTTAGTAGAGAAGGGGTTTTACCATGTTGGCCAAGATGATCTTGAACTCCTGACCTTGTGATCCGCCCACCTCAGCTTCCCAAAGTGCTGGGATTACAGGCTTGAGCCACAGCGCCTGACCAGAAGTGGTTTTTTTGTTTTTGGCTCATGTCGATCTTGAACTTTTAGATCCAGGAGGAGGGTTAGGGAGGTATGGGGTGGCCTGGTGGAGCTAAGGGAAGTGCCTGTTTATCAGCTGATACAAGATCATCTCACCGTTTTACCTACCAGCATAGCTAAAATTGTGTGTCTGGATGAATGTCAACTACACCCTTGTCAAGAGACTTGGAGAGAGGGATGGGCGAGGTGTTGGGGGACACAGGGGTGCTCTAGACCCTGTGGGCACTGACTCTGCCCCTCTCTCCTCTTAGCTGGCTCCAGTGCCCAGACCCAAGCCCCCCACTGCTCAATGGACACCCCCAGCCCAGACCTGTTGCCTTCGCCTTTGCCCGTGGAGGAAGAGAAACCTCTGGCCTTACCTCCTCCTGTTCCCCGGGGTCGCCGAGGCCGTCGTCCTGGGGGAGCCACCTCCTCAAATCGGACGCTCAAGGCCTCCCTCCCTCGCAAGCGGGGCCGTCCCCCCAAGTCAGGGCAGGAGCCCCAGCTGGTGCAGGTGCAGGGGGTCACAGCCCCAGTGGGCAGCAGTGGCGGGAGCGACCTCCTCCTGATCGATGATCAGGGTGTGCCCTATACCGTCTCTGAAGGGTCAGTGGCTGGGTGTGAAGGCTCCGGCCCCAAGAAGGCCCCGCACTTCTGCCCGGTGTGCCTGCGGGCCTTCCCCTACCTCTCCGACCTTGAGCGCCACAGCATCTCGCACTCAGAGCTGAAGCCGCACCAGTGCAAGGATTGCGGCAAGACCTTCAAGCGCTCCAGCCATCTGCGGCGGCACTGCAACATCCATGCTGGCCTGCGGCCCTTCCGCTGCCCGCTATGCCCCCGCCGCTTCCGCGAGGCAGGCGAGCTGGCGCACCACCACCGCGTGCACTCGGGGGAGCGCCCGTACCAGTGCCCCGTCTGCCGGCTGCGCTTTACAGAGGCCAACACGCTGCGGCGCCATGCCAAGCGCAAGCACCCGGAGGCCATGGGGGTACCCCTGTGTGCATCAGACCCAGAGCCTGAACCATCGTGGGACGACGAGGGCATCCCGGGCACAGCAGGGGCCGAGGAGGAGGGGGAGACAGAGGGGAAGGGGGAACCGGCCTGACCCACACCCCCTGCCATCACTCCCTGGGCCAGGCTTAGATCAGGGAGTTTGGCTGGTGGTGGGCCTGGGCCAGGCGGCGGGGACACGCTTGTTTCTGATGGTCTTCCCGTTGTGGGAGCAGGTGGAGGGTGGACACCTAAACTTGTGGGTCCAGCTGCCTTCTGCCCCCCTCCCCCAGACTAACAGACCCTTGGAGGCAGGGGCTGTAGAAATAAATCTCTGCCTGCTGGCTGCCTGTGTGTGTTCCCTACCGGCATGCCGTCCTCTCCTGCCTTCAAATATTCTTCCTCGGCTACACCGTCCTGCCCGGGGTGCCAGAAATTGGAGAGGAACCCTCCACCTGTGCCTCATGAGCGTGGTGCTCGCCGAAGAATGGTTTGTGGGGGAGCCTTGGTCCCTCTCCCGTCCCCATCAGACCCCAAAGTCCAGTGGTCCCTAGGTGTCCGTGGGGAATTGTTTCCACGACCCCCGCAGATACCAAGATCTGAGCATACTCAAGTCCAGCACTGGGCCCTGCGGAACCCGCGGATTTAGGAGAATCGGCCCTCCGTATGCTTTTTTTCCATCGGTATTTGGGTGAAAAAAAGTCTGCCTCTCAGTGGACCTGCAGTTCAGACCCGTGTTGTTCAAGGGTCAGCTGTATTCCCAATACACGTCCAATCTAAAACATTGAACCTTCCATGAAAACCTGACCCTAGGTCCGACCCCCTCTATCCTAGCCAAATTCCTAGAAATTCTGCAGGCATTTTGCCCCAGCTCCTTGTCCTGAGAACCTACTCTTTGGAAGGAAAAATTGAGACGAAGGTGTGAACAGGACTGAGGGCCTGGGTAAGATTTAGATATAAGGGGTGTGGCTTAGGGCGGGGCTAAGGAGCTACAGGTGGGGCTGAGACAGCGGGACAAGGCTTATTGGACAGTTAGGCAGGGAACTGGGAGGGGCTTAGGAGAAGGAGGTTAGAGTTGGGTGGAGCTTAAATAGGCCTAGGGGTGGTCTGCAGAAAGTGACAGGTTTAGAGGAAATGTGATAGGGCTTATCTTCTAGAGAGTAGGGGCTTGGAGATGAGAAAGAACCGGAGGAACTGTGTGAGGGTGGGGCTAGGAGAAAGGATTATTATATATTTTTTGGGACAGGGTCTTGCTCTGTCACCCAGGCTGGAGTGCAGTGGCCTGATCACGGCACACTGCAGCCTCAAACAGGGTTTGAGGGTTGCAAGCTCAAACAACCCTCCCACTTCAGCCTCCGGAGTAGCTGAGACTACAGGCGTGAGCCAGCATACCTAACTAGTTTTTATGTTTTTTTGTAGAGACGGGGTTTTGCCATATTGCCCAGGCTGGTCTTGAACTCCTGTGCTCAAGTAATCTGCCCGCCTTGGCCTCCCAAAGTGGTGGGATTACAGGCGTGAGCCACCACGCCAGGCCAAGAGGACTGATTTTAAGGTGAGGGGCGGAGCTTATAATTATTCAGCTCTGAGATGGACGTGGTTCAGGGCCAGGGGCCGGGGCTTAACGGAGAAACTTCTAGGGAACAGGGTATTAGGAGGGGTGCGCACAACTGCTATGGAGGCGGTGGGGAGTGAAGTTAAGTACCCAAGAGAGGAGTAACTAAAGGGAAGTTCCTGGGAGAGGGGGAAGCTTAGCAAGAGGGGCTGAATGGGCCTGGGTTTGGCTGCTTGGGATGGGGCTGAGTTGGGAGCGAGGATTATAGAGATTATATAAGCCGGGCAGTGTCAAGTGTGGTAAAGCCATGTCTCTTGACCAGCATGCAGCAGAATCAGCCGAAGAGTATCTCAAAACACGGTTCCCTAGAACCCCACCCTCCGGGGCTTCCATTCTGCATGGTCTGAGCAGGCAGCCGGATGCTGATATTGATGCTGCTGGCCTGCCAACTGTCTTTGACAACCATCGATTTAAAAACTGCTTTACAGGTGGGAGGTACTCAACAGTCACGAGGTGCAGCTTAAATGCTATAGGGTGAAGGGCGGGGCTTACGTGCAAGGGGCGTGGTTTAGGGATGGGTGAAGTTCCAGAGAGGAGTTTGGAGAAGTGGCAGAACAGGAGAAACTGCTTGAAGGCTAGGGGAAGAAGACAGATTTTCAGACGGCGGGGGACTTAGAACTACGCTGGGAAATGGGCGTGGTTCAGGGCCAGGGGTGGAGCTTCAGTGTGAGACCAGAGTTGGAGGTGTGGCTTAGCCGGCTGCCCAGAGCGTGTAGGCGGTGCCCTGAGAAGAGGCGGGCACACAAAGCGCAGGCGCACCTGGCACAGCTCTCCCACCGGAAGCGGCCGAGCTTTCACCGCTCGCGTTCCGGAGTCAGTGCGCAAGCGCACTTCCCCCTTCCTGCTCCCCGCCACCGCCTTCTCTTTCCGATCCTCCACGCCGGCGCCTCGGGAACGGGCGCGACTTCCGCTTCCGGTCGGGCGGCGCGGGGCTGCGGGGAGGGGGAAGGGGGCGGCACTTCCGGTCGGGCCCTCGGGTCTCCCCGGAGCGGCGGCGCCTCCTCCGCCTCCTCGGCCTCCTCCCGGCGGAGACCCCGGCGCCGGTGAGTGACGGGGTGCGTGGCCCGGGGGCCCGGGTGCAGCGTGGGCGGGGGGCCCCGCCCTGGCCGGCTCTGGTCCCCAGAGCGTCCCCCCACCGCTAGCAAGTCAGTGCAGCTCCCGCCCGGCCCTTGCCAGGGAACCCCCAATCACTGCTCCCCGGTATGACCACTGCAGATAGCCCCTCCATGAACGCCCGCAGCTAGGATGACTGCCAAAGCGCTTTCATTCGTGGCGATCCCCTAAACGGCTGCCAGGCCCCCCAACCGATACCTCCTCCTAGGATCCCCTCCACGTAGCGCCCCCGTCATTGCTTCCTCAGGTCAGCCTCCAGATGCCATCGGCCTTGCCCCTCCCCGTGTCGGGCATCTGCTCGTGGACCCTCTTCTTAAGTGTCCTCTGCAGAATTCTCCCGAGTGTTGCCTTAGTGATTTGCAGCAGAACTGCCCCCGTTATGTCTGTTCATACGCGGCCACAGCCCCCAGTGACCCTGACCACCTCCCCCTCCAGCCGAACGCCCTTTCGTGGGTGTGAAAATACTTTCTATTCTGGTCAGCACAAGAATGCCTTTTTTCCTTCTGTAGCTCCTCCAATGATTCCCCTGAAGAATACATACCCCTTTCAAAGACACCTCGCCTCGCGGCGGGACGGCTCCCTCTAGAGTTCTTCCACACCCGCATCCTCTTCCCATTCAGGTAGAAATACCTGCCTGCTTAGCTCTCGGCCCCCGTGAAATACTCCTGAACCTCCTCTCACCCCACCCTCGTCATGGTCAGCCCCTGTCTTCATTACTTCTGCCACAGAAGTGTCCCGCAGTGAGGCCGCGGGGCCTTTCCTCCCAGGGTGTTACTCATTCTTCCCATGGCATGAACAAGTCTTGCCCTGACCTGCAACTTCTTACCCAGCTCTCTGCCCTCGTCCTGGGTTGTCTAGGGAAGACCCTTGACTTAACTAGGGTGTGACTTATTTCCTCTTAGGCACGAATTCTTCATTGAATGAACATTGGCCACTCTAGCTCAAGGGCACAGAGCCATGAAGCGGAGAGGTGCCCAGCCTTCTCATTGTGCAGGGTTTTAGTCTAGTCAGTCAGAAACAAGTCAACAAAGATATGTGGGGTTTTGTGGGTTCTCTCAGAGCCTGATGAACTACTTTAGAGGTGAAACCTGAATTACAAGAGGCAGTTAAGCCATCCTGAGATCTGGGTGGACAGGCAGCAGGAACAGCAAGTGAGAAGGGCCTTATGTGGCTGTGACCATGGCGGGTGGGGGAGCAGCCCGGGAGGCTGGTGATTTGAAGGGAAGAACAAGAGGAAGGAAGGTTTGGTCTCAAAAGGCTTTGCAGGTGAGGGCACTGGGATACCTTATCTAGCCTTTTTCAGCTCTACCAAGCCCAGAATGTTCTTCTTTCATTCATAGGTTCACTCATAAACACTTGTTGAACACCTGTTCAATGATGGGAAGGAGGTCAAAGGGGGAGCGAGGTGGATGCCTGAGAGTCAGAGTATTACAGGCAGAAGCAACAGCCAGTGCAAAGGCCCTGGGGCAGTAATGGAGTGGGCACATTGGAAGAGCAGCCAGGAGACTGTGGGGACTGTGTAAGTCATTGTAAGGACTGTGGCTTTTGAGCAAGATGGGATTGCTGTTTGATTTTAGACAGAGGATAGACATGGTTTGGCTATAGTCCTGTCAGTAAAATGGGAATAATATTAATACTTACAAGTTTGTTGTGAAGTTTGAATGAAACAAGCCACATAAGGTACCTAAGCACAGTGTTTGTTAGAGTTCAGCAAACGTCGGTGACTTGTCCTGGTCTTGGGTTAAGCCAAGAGACTTGGGATTAGGTGGCAGGAAGGTGGGTGGAGCAATGCATGTATCCAGTATGGAGTGGGATGGGCTCCTCCTTCATTCTGGAGGGAGAAACATTGAAAGACACATGAGACGGACTCTGGAGCCTTGCTGCCTTTCTTCAACCACTGGTTCTGCCACGAGTTCACAATGTGACTTGGGAAGTTTGTTTATTGCTTGATTGACTGAGACAGAATCTTGCGGTGGGCTAGAGTGCGCTATCTCAGCTCGGTGCAACCTCTGCCTCCCAGGTTCACACTATTCTCCTGCGTTACAGGCGTACACCACCACACCAGCTAATTTTTTGTATTTTTAGTAGAGATGGGGTTTCACTCTGTTGACTAGACTGGTCTTGAACTCCTGACCTCGTGATCTGCTCACCTCAGCCTCCAAAGGTGCTGGGATTATAGGTGTGAGCCTGGCCCTTATTTATTTTTGAGAGATGGAGTCTCACTCTGTTGCTCAGCCTGGAGTGCATGGAGTGAGCTCACTGCAACCTCTGCCTCCTGCGTTCAATCAGTTATCCTGCCTCAGCTTCCCAAGTAGCTGGAACTTGGGCCTGTTCACCACCAGGCCCAAGTGATTTTTGTATTTTTAGTAGAGATGGGGTTTCACTATGTGTTGGCCAGGCTGGTCTCGAACTTCTGACCTCAGGTGATCCACCCGCCTCAGCCTCCGGAAGTGCTGGGATTACAGGCCTGAGCCACTGCACCCGGCCTGACTTTGGAAGTTTAATTTATGTCTCTGGCTGTCAGCCTCTTCCTTTGTATTTCAGAGTCAATAATTGTAACCATCTCCTATGGTTAGTGGGAGGACTGTTGAGTAAACACAGGTAAGAGCTAGAAGAGTACTGGGCAGTAGAAAGCACTCATCCAGTGTCATATGTCACTTTATGTTTGTTACTCTTATTAACAAACTAGAAGTTTGTCACAAGGCAGCTTTGTTGCAGCAGAACGGCCCATCATGCTTCTCTCCACATAAAACCCTCCTATGACATCCCCACTTAAAGACACCAGTTTAGGCCTGGCCTGGTGGTTCAGGCCTGTAATTCCAACACTTAGCACTTTGGGAGGGCGAGGTGGGTGGATCACAAGGTCAGGAGTTCAAGACCAGCCAGGCCAATGTGGTGAAACCCTGTCTCTACTAAAAATACAAAATTAGCTGGGCATGGTAACATGTGCCTGTAATCCCAGCTGCTCAGGAGCCTGAGGCAGGAGAATCGCTCAAATCCCGGAGGCAGAGGTTGCAGTGAGCCTGGGTGACAGAGAAGACTCCATTTCAAAAAAAACAAAAAACAAAAACACCAGTTTAGGCTTGAGTCATACGAAAGAGGAAACGTCTCTGGTTTCCTAAGTGGAAATTATGAGCCTGACCAATTCTGTCCGCCACTGATGTATCTCCTCCAACATCTACACACCCTGCCCTCAGTGACCTTCCTCGTGACATCATTTCCCCAGGAATCCCCAGGACCACTGAGCTCCATTTATGCTGAATGTCCTCCTCCGTTCCTCTGGGAGTTTGGTCAGCTTAGTCTCATCCTTTCATTCCATGAATATCAAGATAGGCATTCCGAGCTATGCATTTCCCTCTGAGCACTGCTTTGGCTGCACCTCCTCAGCTTTGGCATGTTGTGTTTTCATTTTCACTAATTGCTAAGCATTTTCTGTTTTTGAGACAGAGTTTCGCTCTTGTCACCCAGGCTGGAGTGCAGTGGCACAGTCTCAGCTCACTCCAACCTCTGCCTCCCAAGTTCAAGCGATTCTCCTGCCTCAGCTTCCTAAGTAGCTGGGATTACAGACATGTACCACCACGCCTGGCTAATTTTTGTATTTTTAGTAGAGACGGGGTTTCGCCATGTTGGCCAGGCTGGCCTTGAACTCCTGACCTCAGGTGATCCTCCTGCCTCGGCCTCCCAAAGTGCTGGGATTACAGGCGTGAGCCACTGTGCCCAGCCAGCATTTTCTAATGTATGATTTCTTTGTGGACCCACTGGCGATTCAGGAAAGCGGTGTTTCATCTTCACGTATCAGTAAATATTTGTCAAGCACCCACACTGTGCCGGGTGCTACACTAAGTGCTGGGGTCACAGAGGCGAGCTAGGCAGGCCAAGTCCTTCCTTTCCTAGAGAGGGTCCAAACAGTAAACACATAGAAAAGGGGTATCAATAAGTTGCTGGTAATAACTATGATGAATAACCTACAGCCGATGAGGGGCCACGGCGTGATGGGGTGGGGAGTGCTGAATAGAGACCCGAGGCAGCTCCTGCGGGAGCCTTGTTGAAATCTGGGGAAGAACATTCCAAGCAGAGGAGAGCGTAACCACCACCGTCTCCTACCAGGCCCCTTGTATAGACACCCCTCATAGCCCAGAGGACACCTCTCAGTAAAGCTCTTATCCCGATAGTTCCACCCTCACCGTCCTTGGCTCTGGGAACAACCCCAGGTGAAGCGCCGCCGTGGGGGCAGGGATGGGAGTGGGGTTCATGCCCATTGATGCAGACTCTTACCCCGTGACTACTGGCACTCACTTTGCCTCTCCGTGCCTTCATTTTCTCATTTATCCAGTGGTGGTAACAGCTGCTCCTATTTCTTAGCTTCCAGGCTGTGGCACCCTAGGGCTGCTGTGGTGCCTGGGGGCTGCTCAGCTGCTCCTATTTCTTAGAGTTGTGGGGAGTCAGTGAATTAATACGTGTACCGTTCTTAGAACAGTGGCTGGCCTCTAGGAAATGCCCGGTGGTAGCTGTGACTGGTGTGTGCTCTGATGGGGGCAGGCTAGGTCAGTGGCTTCTTTCCCCAAACACTCTGCCCTCCCTCCCCGTAGCGCCCTAAGTCACCCCTGCTCCCTGCATCCTGACAGCCTGCGCTTTCCTCTGTGTCCAGTGAGCCCCTCCAGAGCTGTCTCCCCAACTGAGGTTCCACCTACAGCCTTCCAGTTACCACCCTAGCCACGCCTGTCCTTTTTCCGGAGATCGGATTAAACGGAGGGGGTGTGAAGGGCATGGGATGTTGAGTCTTGTCCAAGGATAAGGACACCCAGAGCTGGAGACTAAAAATAGCTCACTCCAGGATGGCGTTTGGAGTGGAAGAGACACTCACCCCTCACCTGTGGGAGGAGAGAGCAGCCGGATGGATAGAGGATAAGGGGCCCAGGCCTGGGTAGGAATCCCCTTGACCCCCGCAGTGGTCTGGGCTTAGAGCCAGGCCCCCATCAGGTAGGGATGATGGACAGGAAGTGGGTCAGACCTCACAGGCCCTTCCCCCACTGGCCCTGCACCCACTCTGGAGGTGTTTCCCCATGCCAGCAGGAAGAGCAAGCTCAGAGATCAGTTACGGGAGCTGAGGTTCTAGTGTGGTGTGGGGTACACACATGGATACCTGCAATCTGGAATGAAAAGTCAGCTAAAGGAGGCGCCAGAGAATGATGCCAGGGTGGGGGGGGGGTCAGGAGAAGCCCCACTAAGGGCAAGGACGGGAACCCAAGTCTGTTGCTAGGCTCAGCCCAGGGGTGTCGTGTCGTGGATGGTGCAGATACCTCAGGGGGTTGAGTGCATTCTGCTGATGCGCGTGTTTCATTTCATTCTGTCAACCCCCTTCAGTCTCCCTGCAGTATAGGGTTCCCCGCAGTCAGATTTTAAACATGGAGAAAGCGTGGATCCCAGTGGAGCTTTTCCAAGCCCAAGGTCTGTGTGTTTTGATTGCATCGGGCCACCTTCTGACTACATGCCAGCCCCCTTGCTGATTTGTTTCTCCCAGGCAAGCAGATTCTCCTTTCTTTGTATTGGTTGAAAGAGCGCACCCCGCATACTGACTTCTTTTTCGGCTCTCTAGGCTTGTCCTGACTTCCCTATTCCACTGCTAGTGGCCGTAGTGGTAGCAGTGTCGTACCTTCTCCTTCTAATTTTTAGAGCTGGGTCTTGCCCTGTCACCCAGGCTGGAGTGCAGTGTTGTGGTCCCAGCTCATTGGAGCTTCCATCTCCTGGGCTGAAGCAGTTCTGCTGTCTCAGCCTCCCGCAGTGCTGGGATTACAGGTGTGACCCACTGCACCCAGCTGATACCTTCTGTGTCCTGAGTGCTTACAGAGTACCAGGAACCGCCCCCCTCACAGGGATGCGTTGAAGTCTCACAACGCTGTGAGGTGGGCAGGTGCTTTGTCGTCCCCATTTGAAGATGAGGAAATGCAGGCACAGAAACGTTCTGTCACCTGCCCATGGGCACACAGCTAGAAAGTGGCAGGGCTTACATTTGAACCTGGCAGTCTGGCCCCAGAGTCTTCCCTCCTAGTCATGCTGATAGAATCTCTTAGTACCCTTAACATTATCCTCATTTTAGGATAAAACCGGAAGGGATGAGGATCGAGGGCTGGGGTGGGGGAGGAAGCACGAGTATGCAGAGAAGCAGAGGGCCTGAGAGGGTTTGGAAAGACCCAGTCCAGAAGCCCCCAGGGTGTTGGGAGAATTGGAGTCTGAGGAGAGAAAGCAGAGGGCCCGTCTGGGGCCGTGGCTCACATCCTTAATCCCAGCACTTTCGGAGGTGGAGGCGGGAGGATCACTTGAGTCCAGTAGTTTGAGATCAGCCTGGGCAACAAAGCAAGACCCTGTTTCTGCAAACAATAGAGGGCCTGCAGGTGGTGTGGCGGAGAGGGTCTGAGGATGACAGCAAAGCTGTCATGACCGCAGAAAAGATGGGAAGAAATGGAAGGAATTAGAGGGAAAAGAGAGATGGGAAGGAGGGTGGGAGCTGAGAACGCACAGAGGGAAGGTGAAGGTGAATCGGAGAGGCAGGGGCAGGAGCCGAGAGGAAGGGCTGCCCTTCGGGGTGGACAGGCAGAGGGACTGGAAGCCTAAGCCTGGCAGGGGGTGATCCCCACCTGGATGGATGGGTGGGCACACAGCTCCCTTCACCTGTGGGGAGACCCAGCGCCCCGGCCGTGTCCTCAGCCCCCTCCTCCTCTTCACAGGGTCTCGCGTCTCCTACTTGCCGGAGATGGAGGCGAACCCAGTGGGCAGCGGCGCCGGGGGAGGCGGCAGCAGCGGCCTTGGGGGTGAGGACGGGGTGCACTTCCAGAGCTACCCCTTCGACTTCCTGGAATTCCTCAACCACCAGCGCTTCGAGCCCATGGAACTGTATGGGGAACACGCCAAGGCAGTGGCGGCCCTGCCCTGCGCCCCCGGCCCCCCACCGCAGCCCCCGCCGCAGCCCCCACCCCCGCAGTATGACTACCCGCCCCAGTCCACCTTCAAGCCCAAGGCGGAGGTGCCCTCCTCGTCCTCCTCCTCTTCCTCCTCTTCGTCTTCCTCGTCGTCCTCGTCTTCCTCGTCTTCCTCTTCTCAAGCCAAGAAGCCCGATCCGCCCCTGCCGCCCGCCTTCGGGGCGCCCCCTCCTCCGCTCTTTGACGCTGCTTTCCCCACCCCCCAGTGGGGCATCGTGGACCTCTCGGGACACCAGCACTTGTTTGGGAACCTGAAGCGAGGAGGGCCCGCGTCAGGGCCGGGGGTGACGCCCGGGCTGGGCCCTCCTGCGGGGGCCCCAGGGCCACTTCCTGCCCCCTCACAGACCCCACCGGGACCCCCCGCGGCAGCGGCCTGCGACCCCACCAAGGACGACAAGGGCTACTTCCGCAGGCTGAAGTACCTGATGGAGCGGCGCTTCCCCTGCGGCGTGTGCCAGAAGTCCTTCAAGCAGTCCTCGCACCTGGTCCAGCACATGCTGGTGCACTCGGGAGAGCGGCCTTACGAGTGCGGGGTCTGCGGCCGCACCTACAACCACGTGTCCAGCCTCATCCGCCACCGCCGCTGCCATAAGGACGTGCCCCCAGCCGCAGGGGGCCCGCCCCAGCCCGGCCCCCAGCTTCCGCAGCTGGGCCTCCCTGTGCCCGCTGCCAGCACTGCGGCTGCCGCCGCTGCCCCCTCCACCGTGTCCTCGGGTCCTCCCGCCACGCCCACGGCTCCTGCCCCCTCCGCAGAGGGTAGCGCTGCCCCTGCTGGTGTTGGGGTGGCCCCTCCCGCCACCGGGGGTGGCGACGGCCCGTTCGCCTGCCCCCTCTGCTGGAAGGTTTTCAAGAAGCCCAGTCACCTGCACCAGCACCAGATCATCCACACAGGCGAGAAGCCCTTCTCCTGCTCCGTGTGCAGCAAGAGCTTCAACCGCAGGGAGAGCCTGAAGCGCCACGTGAAGACGCACTCCGCCGACCTGCTGCGCCTGCCCTGCGGCATCTGTGGGAAAGCCTTCCGCGACGCCTCCTACCTCCTCAAGCACCAGGCGGCCCACGCGGGCGCGGGGGGACCTCGGCCCGTGTACCCCTGCGACCTGTGTGGCAAGTCCTACTCGGCGCCGCAGAGCCTGCTACGCCACAAGGCCGCCCACGCCCCGCCCGCTGCCGCCACCGCCACCGAGGCACCCAAGGACGGGGCTGCCTCCGCTCCGCAGCCCCCGCCCACCTTCCCCCCGGGCCCGTACCTCCTGCCCCCCGACCCTCCCGCCACCGACAGTGAGAAGGCGGCCGCGGCAGCTGCCGCGGTCGTGTACGGTGCCGTGCCGGTCCCCCTCCTGGGCGCCCATCCGCTGCTGCTCGGCGGTGCGGGGACCAGCGGGGCGGGAGGCTCGGGCGCCAGCGTCCCGGGAAAGACGTTCTGCTGCGGCATCTGCGGGCGCGGCTTTGGGCGTCGCGAGACCCTTAAGCGCCACGAGCGCATCCACACGGGCGAGAAGCCCCACCAGTGCCCCGTGTGCGGGAAGCGCTTCCGTGAGTCGTTCCACTTGAGCAAGCACCACGTGGTGCACACGCGCGAGCGGCCATACAAGTGCGAGCTGTGCGGCAAGGTCTTCGGCTACCCTCAGAGCCTCACCCGCCACCGCCAGGTGCACCGGCTCCAGCTGCCCTGCGCCCTGGCGGGGGCCGCGGGCCTCCCCTCCACCCAGGGCGCACCGGGGGCCTGTGGGCCGGGGGCCTCGGGCGCATCCGCAGGGCCCGCCGATGGGCTGAGCTACGCCTGCTCGGACTGCGGCGAGCACTTCCCGGATCTCTTTCACGTCATGAGCCACAAGGAGGCCCACATGGCAGAGAAGCCATACGGCTGCGACGCCTGCGGCAAGACCTTCGGCTTCATCGAGAACCTCATGTGGCACAAGCTGGTCCACCAGGCCGCCCCCGAGCGCCTGCTCCCGCCCGCACCCGGCGGCACGCAGCCCCCAGACGGCTCCGGCGGCACGGATGCAGCCAGCGTGCTGGACAATGGACTGGCAGGGGAGGTGGGGGCAGCTGTGGCGGCACTAGCTGGGGTATCCGGAGGCGAGGACGCAGGTGGGGCAGCAGTGGCGGGGTCCGGCGGGGGTGCCAGTTCAGGCCCGGAGCGCTTCAGCTGTGCCACGTGCGGCCAGAGTTTCAAGCACTTCCTGGGTCTGGTGACTCACAAGTACGTGCACCTGGTGCGACGGACCCTGGGCTGCGGCCTCTGCGGCCAGAGCTTCGCGGGCGCCTACGACCTACTCCTGCACCGCCGCAGCCATCGGCAGAAGCGGGGCTTCCGCTGCCCGGTGTGCGGGAAGCGCTTCTGGGAGGCGGCCCTGCTGATGCGCCACCAGCGCTGCCACACGGAACAGCGGCCGTACCGGTGCGGCGTGTGCGGCCGAGGCTTTCTGCGCTCCTGGTACCTGAGGCAGCACCGTGTGGTGCACACTGGCGAGCGGGCCTTCAAGTGCGGCGTGTGCGCCAAGCGCTTCGCGCAGTCTTCCAGCCTGGCGGAGCACCGGCGGCTGCACGCTGTGGCCCGGCCCCAACGCTGCAGTGCCTGCGGCAAGACCTTCCGCTACCGCTCCAACCTGCTGGAGCACCAGCGGCTGCACCTGGGCGAGCGCGCCTACCGCTGCGAGCACTGCGGCAAGGGCTTCTTCTATCTGAGCTCGGTGCTGCGCCACCAACGCGCCCACGAGCCGCCGCGGCCTGAGCTCCGCTGCCCCGCCTGCCTCAAGGCCTTCAAGGATCCCGGCTACTTCCGTAAGCACCTGGCTGCCCACCAGGGCGGCCGGCCCTTCCGCTGCTCCTCGTGCGGAGAGGGCTTCGCCAACACATACGGCCTCAAGAAACACCGCCTGGCGCACAAGGCAGAGAACCTCGGGGGTCCTGGAGCGGGGGCGAGCACCTTGGCCGGGAAAGATGCCTGACCGAGGGCTTCCCATCCCACGCCCATCAGAAGCCCCCTTCTGGACTCCCTCCTCCCAGGGCTCATGAGACTTCCCCGATCCTCGCTTTTGCCCGCTCCTTCAGAACTTCCGACGGACTGGCGACCTTCAGGCGCACGCCCGACAGGCTCAAAACTGAATCACTCCCATCCTTGACCTCTCCGCCCTCTCCTCATCCCATCAGACACTGAACCCGATCCTCCGTCCAACCCTCTCTTGTGACCCTCATCAGCCCCCACCCCAGCAGCGCTCTGCCCCAGTAAACTTTGGCGGAGATGGGTCTGAACAGCCCCTCCCCGTCCTTTGAAATCTGGCTGGACAGTGGGGTATGAGCAGAGTTGGGAGGGCACAAGGGGGTGCTGGGTGCTCTTTGGGGTGGGCGGGTGGGAGGCGGGGTGGTAGACGCGGCTTGTACAAAGCGGAGAATAAACGTTATCATGAGGGCCGCTGGAGTCCATTCTTGCATGCCACCCAGGGAGAGGGGATTACATGGTCGCAAAGCACAAAGTTAAAGCTTGTTTCCTCTGCAATTTTGATTCTGGGCGTCTCTGCCTCTCACGCTCATTCAGCGGGGACTTACTGAGGATTTGCCGTATTCCCAGCTTAGTCTGAGATGAGCAAATGGAGATGGGCAAGACAGGTAAGTGTCTGCTCTCAGGAACTGACTTAACATGCCCGGTCTCCTCCCCTTCCTGATGCTTTCAGCCTTTGTTCACTCCACCAGCACTTCCGGAGGCCTCCCTCCTGCCCGGCCCTGAGCTGGGCACTGGGAAACAGATGCACTGGACATGCCCCTGGGTCTCCAGTAAGACAGAGAACTCCCGTCCAGCTGCCGCGGCTGCCTCACACCGTGTGCAGACTAGCGGTCATGATATAGCTCCTTCTTAGCACGTGTCCTTCAGGATGATTGGCAGATTCAGAAGCCCATTCCCAGCTCTCATACTGGTGCGGAGAACATTGAGATGTATGCTGGGCAGTGTGTGTTTAGTTATTTCATTTGTTAGAAGAGGGGCCTGGGGTCCTGAAGAACGAAGATGCTGTAGGGACATCTCCAAAATTCACAGTAGAATTTGGACTCCCCCCAGGCGTGGTGGCTCACACCTGTAATCCCAGCACTTTGGGAAGCTGAGATGGGTGGATGATTTGAAGCCAGGCGTTCGAGACCAGTCTGGCCAAAGTGGTGAAACCCCGTCTCTACTAAAAATACAAAACTTAGGCGGGCATGATGGTGGGCACCAGTAATCCCAGCTACTCAAAAGGCAGAGGCAGGAGGATCGCTTGAACCTGAAAGGCAGAGGTTGCAGTGAGCTGAGATGGCGGCACTGCACTCCAGCCTGGGTGACAGATCGAGACTATCTAAAAAAAAAAAAAATTGGATTCCAGTCTCAGGGTGCTTGAGTACAGACATTTGAAGATGAGACCTGGCATGGTGGCTCACACCTGTAATCCCAGAACTTTGGGAGGCTGAGGCAAGCAGATCACCTGAGGTCAGGAAATCAAGACCAGCCTGGCCAACATGGCAAAACACCATCTCTACTAAAAGTACAAAAATTAGCCAGGCATGGTGGTGGGCACCTGTAATTCCAGCTACTCAAGAGGCCAAGGCAGGAGAATTGCTTGAACCTGGGAGGCGGAGGTTGCAGTGAGCCGAGATTGCACCACTGCA
The DNA here is from genome assembly GCA_028533165.1 of Leontopithecus rosalia. NCBI lineage: Eukaryota > Metazoa > Chordata > Mammalia > Primates > Cebidae > Leontopithecus > Leontopithecus rosalia. The sequence continues at coordinate 39,165,060 of CM052668.1, forward strand.
CTCCAGCCTGGGTGACAAGAGCAAGACTCCATCTAAAAAAAAAAAACAAAAAAAACAAACTTGAAGATAAAACTAGGTAAGCCGGGCGCGGTGGCTCACACCTGTAATCCCAGCACTTTGGGAGGCCGAGGCGGGTGGATCACGAGGTCAAGAGATCGA
>CM052668.1:39165318-39178752 GCA_028533165.1 Leontopithecus rosalia
AAAGGCCGGGCGCGGTGGCTCAAACCTGTAATCCCAGCACTTTGGGAGGCCGAGGCGGGTGGATCATGAGGTCAAGAGATTGAGACCATCCTGGTCAACATGGTGAAAGTCCGTCTCTACTAAGAAATACAAAAAATTTGCTGGGCATGGTGGCGTGTGCCTGTAATCCCAGCTACTCAGGAGGCTGAGGCAGGAGAATTGCCTGAACCCAGGAGGTGGAGGTTGTGGTGAGCCGAGATTTCGCCATTGCACTCCAGCCTGGGTAACAAGAGGGAAACTCTGTCTCAAAAAAAAAAAAAAAAAAAACAACTAGGTAAGAGAGTGCTGCCTGGGTGAGTCCTGTGTGACCCATGAGAAGTCAGCTACCCCTTGTGGCTCCATATTCTAATGCTGAAGACCCAGCATGAGACAGACGTGCCAATGCCCCAGGGTTAAGGGTTTAGCAGCAGTGTGGAAATGGAGTTTCACAATGTAAAGGACATGGAAGTATTACTGAGGCAGCACAGAGGAGTGACCTTGCCAGAATGGAAGTGGGGCTAGAAAAGCTTCTTGGGGAGAAGGTGATCCCTGAACAGTGACATAAACCAACTGGAGTTTGCCAGGTAAAGAAGTGGCAACAATTTCCAGGCAAAGAGTGCAGTGTGTTGCACTAACCCCTGATATTCTGGAGAATTTAAAACACATTAGTATGGCTGAAGGTTGAGTTCTTGAGGGCTAAACCCTGAAGGGTCTTGAATTCCAATGGTGGGGCTTGGGTGATTTTACAGACTAGAGGCTGGATACTGGCAGCTGCAAGGCCGAATTTGACCAACACATTTTTGTTTAGTCTATGCACTTTTAAAAAGGTTTTACTTAACTGCCAACATTGGGATATCAAAAGATTTTATGTAATGTGAACTAATGGAACTCCTGACTGAAAGAGATGAATTAGCAACCCCATCTGCATTCTGGAGCTGAGCAGCCGCTACCCTCTTCTGATGGGACACTCTCCAATTTGTTGAATCCCAACTCTGAGACCTGATGGCAGTCCCCATATTTCATGTCACTGGCAATTTCCCCCTGAACCTGGCAGCCTTGTTCATGTGTTTACACTGCCACCCAGCTCCTGTAGGCATTCACATTTTCAAACCCTTCTCAAAGACACAAGGAGCTGTGACTTGGTGACAAGGATCTGTGTGCCTGCCGTATGGAGGAAGAGGACAGGTGGCTGGACGCAGTGGCTCACACCTGTAATCCTAGCACTTTGGGAGGCCTAGGAGGGTGGATCACCTGAGGTCAGGAGTTTGAGAACAGCTGGCCAATGTGATGAAACTCCATCTCTACTAAAAATTTAAAAATTAGCTGAGTGTGGTAGTGGGCACCTGTAATCCCAACTACTTAGGAGGCTGAGGCAGGAGAATTGCTTGAACTCAGGGGGCAGACGTTGCAATGAGCTGAGATTGCACCATTGGACTCCAGCCTGGGTGACAAGAGCAAAACTCCATCTCAAAAAAAAAAAAAAAAGAAAAGGGAGAGGGCAGTCCTGGGCGGGGAGCTGGGCTGCCGTGCAGTTCTGTGTGTGTGAGACTGCTGTTAGCTTGGTCTACAGGTGTGGTGATGGTGAAAGGACATTCCAGTTCCAAAGATATTTAACTGGCTCAACTGAGAGAAACTGATACGAGATTGGACACGAGGATGAGGGATGAAGGTTTAAACCTGCCCAGGTATCCAGCTTGGGTGGTGGTGGTGCCAATGACATCAGAAGCATAGAGGTTTCTTTGAGGAAAATGGAATGTGTTCTGTTCACATTGTGAGTTGCCTGAGTTATCTCATGGGGTGCACTGGGTGAGGAGAAACGTGTGCAAATCACTCTCAACAAGCGTGCAAAGCAGAGTCCCTTCGCTTTGCCCAGCTTCCCTGACCCCCTCTCCTACAGCTGAAGAACATAACACATAACCACACAGTGGGGCCTATTCACCGACCCACCCCCCCCCCATTCTAAGGATGGGGAAACAGAATCCTGGAAGGTTTGATGGGACTCACTGCTGGTGGCGAGACCACAGCGTGGCCCCTCCTCCCCGAAGCGGAAAATCCGAATACAAAAGACTGAGAGAGAAGCCCTTCACAATGTCCTTTAATAGGAACAGAACTGGAAGTTTCACACCTCCAGCTCCCAAGTCCTCCTCTGGCCCCTGCCACAGTGACTTCTTTGCCCCACACCCCGACCAGCCGGCCATGCTGCCGTCATGCCGCCAGCCAGTCCTTCCTGGGGACTGCCTGGGACTATGGGGTAAGCTGTTTGCTTCCAGCTGGGAGTGGAGGAAAGGAGGGAAACCTGAGGCTACCTTGTAGCTTGGGGGGGACCATGGGCTCTGAGCCTAAAGCTTTAGGAGGGGATGCCAGGTAGCTGCTTGCTTTATGTGCTCTCAGTCGCCTCCAAAGAAGAGTGGATGGGTTAAGGATGGGCCACTGTGGGGTTGAGGCGGGGTAGCCGCTCTTGGAGTCAAGATCCTATGGTCAGGCTTACATCCTTGAGGCTCAATCTCAGCAGTGACTTGGGGACCCTCTGGCTTTGAGCTGATGAGATCCCAGAGTCTCTTCACAGACAACCTGGTGGGTATCTTCTGCCTCAGGGTGGGTAGGCATCCCAGATCCAGTGCAGTGCAGTGAGGTAGGCAAGAGACTCCATCCTGGTCCACCCAAGGAGCCCCACCAGAGTCCAGGGTTCGGTTGAGGGAGGACCAGAGCAGAACACCATGGTGGACCCCAATTCCCCCGTTCCATTGGATTCGGGCTCCCCCTCTGAAGCGCCCAGGCTCTGCCGTGACAGGCTGGCTCTTGCACAAGGAGCAGCCAACGAAGAAGCCATCAGAGCAGCGACGTCCAGCCTGCGGCCCGTGCCTGTGGCCGCACACCTGTGGAGCTGCACCTGTCCCTCTCCTAGGTCTGGCAGACGTGCTGCGTGGGCTTGTAGGAGTCTGGAGCCCGGCCATCTGCCTCTGCTCTCCATCACCAGCAGCTCACAGCCATCCCTGTAGCTGTCATCTCTCCCCCAATCTCCTCTCCTCCGTCCCCTGCCTCCGTTTCCCCACCCCCGCCCCCCGGACCGGCCTCCTAAGTCCTCTTTAGCTAACCCATGTCCCTGGTCTGCAGCCTACTGGTCGGCCTCCACCTTCACCTTGGCAGTCTCCCCCCGCCCCTCTTCCGCGGGGTCCCCTGCCCCGCACCCACTCCCCAACACCTCAGCCGCCGCCGAGCCCAGCTGGTCTCCAGAGTCTCCCAGCCCAGGCCCCGGCCCGTGGAAGTGGGTGCGCTGGTGCTTGCGGAAGTTGGAGGAGTTGTTGAAGGTGCGGTCGCAGAGCGTGCAGCGGAACGGGCGCTCGCCCGTGTGGATGCGGGCGTGGCCGCTCAGCACCGAGGACTGCGTGAAGCCCTTGCCGCAGATGCCGCAGTGGTAGGGCCGCTCGCCCGTGTGCACGCGCTCGTGGTCTCGCATGTCTGAGGAGCGGCGGAACGGCTTGGCGCAGAACCTACAGGCGAAAGGCTTCCCCACCGCCGCGCCGGCCGCCGCCGCCGCCATCACCACCTCCGCCCTTTCCGGGGCCACCCCGGGCCTCTGTTCTGCCGTGGCCACCGCGTCCGGAGGCCTCCGGGAGGTGCCCGGCTCCACCCCGTGCCGGTGCTGGTGCCGGAGCAGGGGTGCCAAGGCCTTGAAGGCCCGTGGGCAGAGCGCGCAACGGTAGGGCCGCTCCCCGGTGTGCAGGCTGTAGTGCGCGCGCAGGCTGGCGGGGCCCGGGCAGCTGTGGCCACACACGTGGCACCGGCTGGGGTCCCCACCCTGCCCGCTTCCCTCGGCCCCAGCCAGGTGGCCATGTTCGTGGAACAGCAGCTCGGAAACCAGCCGGAAGGCAGCAGGGCACAAGGCACAGTGGAAAGAACCTGGCTCCGGGGGCTCGGGGACCAGTGTGGTGTCTGTCACCTTCACCACTTGAATCTCGATGAGGTCACTTGGGGGTGTGCCAGGGCGGCCGTCATCAGGCACCAGGACCTGGGCAAGGGGAGAAAAAGAAAAGCATGTGGACCCTGCCTCAAGACCTCCTCAGCACATCCCAATTATTAAAGCTTCTTCGGCTTCTTTGTTATTTTGAGACAGGGTCTCACTCTGTTGTGATCATGGCCTTTGCAGCCTTGAGCTCCTGGGATGAAGCGATCCTCCCGCTTCAGCTCCCTGAGTAGCTGGGACTACGTGCACCAACACACCCAGCTAATTAAAAAAAAATTATTTCTGCCCCAGAGTGGTGGCTCAGGCCTGTAATTCCAGCACTTTGGAAGGCCAAGGCAGGTGGATCACTTGAGGTCAGGAGTTCGAAACCAGCCTGGCCAACATGGGGAAACTCTGTCTCTACTAAATATGCAAAACTTAGCCAGGTGTTGTAGCGGGCACCTGTAATCCCAGGTACTCGGGGACTGAGACAGGGAAGTCACTTGAACCCGCGGGGGTGGAGGTAGCAGTGAGATGAGATGGCACCACTGCACTCCAGCCCAGGCCACAGAACAAGACACCATCTCAAACAACAACAAAAGATTGAGTGTTTGTTTGTTTTAAAGTAGAGGGCATCCCACTATGTTGCCCAGGCTGGTCTCCAACTGCTGGGCTCAAGAGATCCTTCTGCCAGAGTGTTGGGATTGCAGGCGTGAGCCACCGCGCCGGGCCCATCCTCCAGGATTCTGCTGTGGTCTTATCAACATTTCCTCTCCTGTCCCAAATAAATCATAGATCCCACCTTTTCTCATCCACCCTAGTTAAAGCCCCATCACCTGTCGCCTCCACAATTGAAAAACACAAGGGGATCTCTTTTCCTACTTCGATGCCTTCTAACCCACCTCCCTAGAATGGCCTGCAGGTCTTTTGAAAATGTAAATCAGATCAAGTCATTTTTCGGACTCAAAACGCTCCCATGGCTCCAAATGTACTTATCCTGAATCGTCACTATAATATCTGTGGCGATGTAGCTCCGCTTATCTCTCTGACCCCAGCTTAAACATAAGCCGGCAGCCAAATGACTTCCCTCATCTAAATTTATCTCCCCACCCCCACTCTACTGGCTCCATTTTTATTTCCTTTATAGAGCATGTCACCAAAACTCTCATTTACTGTCTCTCTCCCCTCAAGAGACTGCAAGCTCCAAGGGAACACAGCCCTTGTCTGTCCTGGCCACTTCTCTATTTACAGAGCCCAAGTAGGAGCTAGGTAAATGTTTGTTGAGTGAATGAATACCCTCTGCTGCTCTCTAATTCTGAGAGAAATTAGGGGGAAGGTGGAGGAAGTCGCAAAGTCACCTAGACCACCCACTTCTACCCGCAATTCCTCCCTTGGGCATTCAAAAAGCATCACTTAGACCCTTGCAGAATTATCCCCTACCCCAACATAGATATTCCGATCGATCATAATCCCCCACCCTTTCCAACCTTCTACTGTAGAATTGGCCACATAATTTATGACGCCCCGCCCTTCAAAAGTCTCCACCCTAGTTATGCAAATTGCCCCTGGTAAGCCTGGTTCCCTGAACCCACACCCGCCCGACAGACAACACCGTCCTCAGAGTCCGCTCCACTCAGGCCCCGCCCAGTCTTACAGGCCCCTCCCCACTCCCCGCCCACTGTCTCATAGGCTCCTCCCCTGTCCCACCCCTCGCGTAACCTCAAGAAGCCCCACCCCCAGGGCCAAAGCACTAAATACCTCCCCCGCCCACCCTCATAGGCCCCGCCCCTGCCCCGCCCCCTACACTACGACCTCCTCCCACCTCGAGCCCCAGGCCCAGGCCCCTTCCTCGCCCGCACCAGGTCCGGTGGCTCCTGGGATCGCGACTCCGGGGTCGGTGAGCTCGGACTCTGGGGCTCCGGGCGCGCAGCCGCCATCTTGTGCCCAAGCCCCGCCCCCGAGGCCAGTGTTCGCTCTGGAAGGGGGTGGGGCTCTAACTGGCGTAAGAGCTACTGCGCAGGCGCACTGTGAGGCAGTGAGGGGGCGTGGCACAGCAGGGGGCGTGGCGAGGCGTGGCGTGGCGAGGTGTGGCGCGTTGTGGCGGCTGTGCCCGGGAGAAAGTGAGTTGTTCCCTAGCTAGTTACCTGTTGGTCCCTCCTAGGGGACGCTCTGTATGGCGCTGGGATGCCTGTAACACCCTGGAAACAAATCCAAACGTTCCTTAACCAACGTAGGCCGACTCGAGGCTCTAGCAGTCAGGGGAACCTCAGCAGAACTGAAGAAGCTTTGCTTTGTTTCACAGTAAACGTTTTTGTGGTTACCTCTGCGCTGCTCATGATAACGTAATGACGCCAAGTTTATGAATGTAAGGATTTTTAAGATGTCCCTGTAGGCCGGGTGCGGTGGCTGCTGCCAGCTACTCGGGAGCTTGAGATGGGAGGATCGCGTGAGGACAGGAGGTCGAGGCTGTAGTGAGCCATGATCTCGCCACTACATCCAGCCTGAGCGACAGAGAAAGACTCTGTCCAAAAAAAAAAAAAAAAGGCAGTGTAGAGAAAAATACTCAGTAAACAGAAACACGGGTAGTCCTGGGAGGGCGCAAAAACCGGCAAACTGATGTTATGTTAGGGAGGAAACAGCTCAAAGACGCAGGGTGTTCGGCAGCACCAAGGACAGGGCTCTTCTGAGCTGCCCAGTTTAGTCATTCCCGGCTGGGTCACCTTAGATAAGTCACCCCTCGCCACTTAGATAAGTCACTCTGGACCATTTCTCTTTCTTTTGTTTCTTTTGTATACAATTGTAGAAGCATTGTGACAACCCACTGAGAAGAGATATGGGAGAGTTTGGAAACGTCTTTTTTTTTTTTTTTTTTTGAGACAGAGTTTCGCTGTCGTTACCCAGGCTGGAGTGCAATGGCGCGATCTCGGCTCACCGCAACCTCCGCCTCCTGGGTTCAGGCAATTCTCCTGCCTTAGCCTCCCGAGTAGCTGGGACTACAGGCAGGCGCCACTGTGCCCAGCTAATTTTTTGTATTTTGAGTAGAGACGGGGTTTCACCATGTTGACCAGGATAGTCTCGATCTCTTGACCTTGTGATCCACCCGCCTCGGCCTCCCAAAGTGCTGGGATCACAGGCGTGAGCCACCGCGCCCGGCCTGGAAACGTCTTTAAATTGTTTTCTTGAAAGGGCAGGATAGGAGATACTTAAAAATGATCCTAATCATAATCTTTTCATTCATAAATATATGTGAAAATTATATTTTATGATATATTGGTCTAAAATAAAATAAACACCACTTAGGCTAAATTATCTCCTCCTCCTCTTCCTTCTTCTTTCTTCTTCTTTTACAGAGCTGGGGGTCTTGCTGTTTTGCCCAGGCTGGTCTTGAACTCCTTGCCTTAAGCGATCCTTCTGCTTTGGCTTTCCAAAGCTATATTCTTCTTTCTTTTCTTTCGATTATAAAATAAATTTTTTAATTTTTTGGGTTACTAAGAGTATCATGGGCCTAGGCACTGTATTTGCTACTGTGTTTAATGCACGTCAGCCCTTTTTGCCCATTTCCTAATTTGAAAAATGAGGATGATAATAAAACCCACTTCACATAGTTGCTTTGATGACTAAAGAAGTCATTACATGTAAAGTATTTTGGACAATGCATGGCACACAGGTGCTATGAGTCAGCTATAATCATTATTACCAATTGACACTCCCACTAGCAATTAATGGAGACCTCTGTTGCTTAACAGAAGTATCAGTATCTGATAGGCAAACTTTAACATGTTCGCTAATCTCTTGGGTATGAAATCTCTTCTTGCCTTTCCTTTTCTTCTCTTTCTTCTCCTTCCTTCCTTCCTTTTCTCTCTTTCTCTCTTTCTTTCTTTGAGCTGGACTGTGGTAGCATGATCTCAGCTCACTGCAACCCCTGCCTCCCAGGTTCAAGTGAATCTGCTGCCTCAGCTTCCCAAGTAGCTGGTACTACAGGCATAATACGTCATCACATTATCACCAGTGGTGCAGAGGTAACCGCAGAAACCGTTACTGTGGAAACAAGGCAAAGCCTGCTGAGTTCTGCCACGGTTCTGCTGACTGTTAAAGCCTCAAGTTGGGCTGCGTTGGTTCAGAAGGAACATCTGGATTTGTTCCCAGGCTGTTACAACCCAAAATTTTTGTAATTTTTTTAGTAGAGATGGAATTTCACTATATGTTGGTCAGGCAGTTCTAGAACTCCTAACCTCAGTTGATCCTCCCACCTTGGCCTCCCAAAAGTGCGGGGATTACTGGCACAAGCCACTGTGGCTGGCCTATTTCTTATTGAGAGTCTCTTTGTTAAATGAGATCATTCATAACACACAGAACTCATCCCCCAGTCTCCCTTTTTTGAGAGCTGGAAGTGAGTCATCCCTGCATCCCTACAGAGAAGGCATGTATATGCCTCAGTGAATGTTTGGTAAATGAATGACTGAGAGATTGAATTAATGTGGATAGAAGAATTTTGTAACAGAGCTTAAGGTACAAAGCGATGTCCCCTCTACCTATCTAGCTGACATCTACAAAGTGGGCACCATAATGCCGTTTGGCAGGGTTGTAGTTAGAGAATGCCAAAGGACTATGTCATGCGTGGAGTCAACTGGCGCTCCATAAATGTGGGTTCTGGCTGGGTGCAGTGTTAATACAAAAATTAACGGCCCCAGTGTTGTGCCCCTGTAGTCCCAGCTACCTGGGGAGCTGAGGCAGGAGGAGTGCTTGAGCTTGGGAAGTTGAGGCTACAGTGAGCTGAGATCACACCACTGCACTCTGGCCTGGATGACAAAGTGAGAGACCCTGTCTCAAAAAATAAATAAACATAAAATATTTTTATATTTTATAAAAACATAAAATACTGACAGAGAGACCCTGTCACTAAAAATAAATAAACATAAAATTAAATAAATAAATATAAACTTTAAAAATAAATGTGGGTTTCTTGCCTTTTCACCTGTTGTCTGGCTTCTGAGTCCCTCGGTGCCAGCATAACACTAACAGTCTATTGTATGACTTGAGGCCAGAAGTCCCGACTAATGGAGCCATTAGAAAATGGCTGCCGGGCGCGGTGGCTCAACCTGTAATCCCAGCACTTTGGGAGGCAGAGGTGGGCAGATCACAAGGTCAGGAGTTCAAGACCAGCCTGGCCAACATGGTGAAAACCCCATCTCTACTAAAAGTACAAAAAAACCTGAGATGGGCGTGGTGGCAGGGCCTGTAATCCCAGCTACTTGGGACTGCTGAGGCAGGAGAAATGCTTGAACCGGGAGGTGGAGGTTTCGGTGAGCCAAGATCACACCACTGCACTACAGCCTGGGCAACAGGGTGAGACTCATCTCAAAAAAAAAAAAAAAGAAAGAAATAAATAAAAGGAAATGGCAGAAAGAGCCTTGTACTTGGAATTTGTCTCACTTCTTTCTGTCTCTACCTTCCTGTAAAACCTGAGCACATTACTTCTCCTCACTGAGCCTAGATTTCCTGCCTTTTAAAAGAAATTGGCTAATAGAGTGAGCTTGATGGCTCTGCAATTCCTCTCCCTTTCACTTTTCTATGTGCCCAAGAAAAATGAAAATATACATTCACAGAAAAACTTGGAAACAAATGCTTATACAGCAGTATTATTCATAATAGTAAAAACGCAGAAACAACCCAAATGCCCATAAACATAAACAGAATGTGATCTATCCGTACAGTGGAATGTTATTTGGCTATAAATAAATAAATAAAACACTGATACTTGCTACAACATGGATGAACCTTTAAAGCATCATGCTAACGGCCGGGCGCGGTGGCTCATGCCTATAATCCCAGCACTTTGGGAGGCCGAGGCGGGTGGATCACCAGGTCAAGAGATCGAGACCATCCTGGTCAACATGGTGAAACCCCGTCTCTACTAAAAATACAAAAATTAGCTGGGCATGGTGGCGCGTGCCTGTAATCCCAGCTACTCAGGAAGCTGAGGCAAAATTGCTTGAACCCAGGAGGCGGAGGTTGCGGTGAGCCGAGATTGCGCCATTGCCCTCCAGCCTGGGCAACAAGAGCAAAACTCCGTCTCAAAAAAAAAAAAAAGAAGACATACTTTTTTTTTTTAAAGGAGTTTCACTCTTGTTGCCCAGTCTGGAGTGCAATGGCAAAATCTTGGCTCACTGTAACCTCTGCCTCTCAAGTTCAAGCCATTCTCCTGACTCAGCCTCCCGAGCAGCTGAGATTACCAGTTCCCACCACCATGCCCAGCTAAAGTTTTCTGTGTTTTCAGTCGAGACCAGGATTCATCCCATTGGCCGGGCTGGTCTTGAACTCCCGACCTCCAGTGATCCACCCGCCTTGGCCTCCCAAAGTGCCGGAATTACAGGCAGTGAGCCACTCTGCCCAGCCTCTCTGTAGTTTTTTTGAAACGGAGTCTTACTCTGTCACCAGGCTGGAGTGCAGTGAGATGAGATTGAGTCACTGCACCCACCTCCTGGGTTCAAGTCATTCTCCTGCCTCAGCCTTCTGAGTAGCTGGGATTACAGGCATGCGCCACCACATGGGCCGGGCTTTTTTTTTTTTTTTTTTTTAGAAGAAAATCACTTTATTCTAATTACCTCACAAAGAATAAAATCCTAACAGCTAGTTTAAGGAGGTCACATAAACATTTGACCAGCTCCAAATTCTACAGAGTAGGAACAGCCCCCTCCATTTCAATTCTGAAGCAAGGAAGCTAGGATGACAGGAGAGCTTTAACTGATGGCTGCACTTTATACCTTCACTATTAATTAGATTTTTATATTAACTTGGTTATGAGAGCTGGTTTTCCATTTCTCCAGTTTGAACTTCTTGATTAGGCCAATCTGTTTGCAAGTCCGCACTGTTTCAGCACCTCACTGAAACCCTTGCAGAGCTTGACCTCACCCTGGTTCTGGGCGCACTCCAGGAACTGTTTGATCTCATAGAAGCAAGGCTGCTGCGGCTGTGCCGGCTGGGTTCCCTGAGGCTCCTGGTAAGTGATGTCGGGCCTCACAGGCTCAGGATCTCTTCCTCCACTGAAGCCCCCAGTAATGGCGTGGCCCAGTGTGTGCCCCACAGCAGAGCCCACAGCCACGCCAGCTGCAGTGACTACCATCTGGGACAGCAGACCTGGCTGCCTGGGCGCAGCAGCAGGAGAGCCAACTGCAGAGGGGGTGCCGCTGCTGGTGGCTGAGCGGCTGGTGCTGGCCTGGGCGCAGGTTTCATCTGAGGGGCCCGGCTGGCCGGAGGGGCCATGCGGGAGGTGCGGCTTCGGTTTCCACGCGGCATCCTCGCTACCGGGCTGCTCGGCCTTTAGACCTGCAATAACCAGGGAAGAGCTCAGCGGCTTCTGACCCGGCTAAATTTATTTATTTATTTATTTTGAGACGGAGTTTGGCTCTCCTTACCCAGGCTGGAGTGCAATGGCACGATCTCGGCTCACCGCAACCTCCGCCTCCTGGGTTCAGGCAATTCTCCTGCCTCAGCCTCCTGAGTAGCTGGGATTACAGGCACGCGCCACCTTTCCCAGCTAATTTTTTGTATTTTTAGTAGAGACGGGGTTTCACCATGTTGACCAGGATGGTCTCGATCACTTGACCTCGTGATCCACCCGCCTCGGCCTCCCAAAGTGCTGGGATGACAGGCGTGAGCCACCGCGCCCGACCAATTTTATTTTTTAGTAGAGACAGCGTTTTACCATGTTGGCCAGGCTTGTCTCGAACTATTGACCCCAGGTGATCCACCTGCCTTGGCCTCTGAAAGTGCTGGGATTACAGGCCTTACACAGCTGTGTGGTACTTTCCTCCCTACATCCTTCGGTCTGTTCTTCACACAATTTACAGTTTAAGAAAGTTTTATTTCAGATAGATTCACGACAGTTGTTGTTTCAGTAGTGTCAAGTTTCACGTTTCTTTCAGGTGTTTAGAGGGCATGGGAAACTTTTTTGAGCAATGACTAATCTTCACTTGGAATTGTTGGCACTTACATAGGGAAGTAGTTGTCCCCGCGAGGAGCCTCTGAAGCTTGAGCTTTACTAGCTTTGTGGTAAATCCACCTGAACAGTTATGTGTAACTACTTTTTTTTTTTTTTTTGAGACGGAGTTTCGCTCTTGTTGCCCAGGCGGGAGTGCAATGGCGCGATCTCGGCTCACCGCAACCTCCGCCTCCTGGGCTCAGGCAATTCTCCTGCCTCAGCCTCCCGAGTAGCTGGGATTACAGGCACGCGCCACCATGCCCAGCTAATGTTTTGTATTTTTAGTAGAGACGGGGTTTCACCATGTTGACCAGGATGGTCTCGATCTCTTGACCTCGTGATCCACCCGCCTCGGCCTCCCAAAGTGCTGGGATCACAGGCGTGAGCCGCCGCGCCCAGCCCTAACTATTTTTAAGGGGAAGAGTAATATCCGCATTCCTACCCAAAGAGGGAATCCTGATAGGCAAGACAGGACTCCGACTTGGAACCTGACTCTTAGGGTCCTTCCTGTCGCTACCTGCTCTGCCCATCTTCAAACAGAAAAACGCGGAGTTTGCCAGGCCGAAGAGTCGGGAACCCCAACTGGCTCCAGGCTGACTCGTTCTAAGCGAGTTCCTCCCTGGGCCTCAAGTTTTCGTCTACGTCGTGCGATGGGCACTTCCCGATCTCCCTGTTGGTCCCCAGCGCTGTCAGAACAAAAGTGAACGAGGGTCAGGAAGCCCCTCTGAGGAGCGCGATCTTTAGGAAAATTGGCGGGGCGGGGCGGGGGGGAATCCCACGTATTGCAGGGGGTGGGGTAGGTCCCGGGGAGAGCGGCTCTTTCCTCTCAGGGCCTTGTGTTTCCAGCCGGAACGTATTCGCAAAGGACCCAAAACACGGCCCTACTTTCCAGGGACTCCCCCCAGAAGTCGCGGCTCGGGCCTTCCCGAAAAGCAATCTCACTGGCTACCGTTTATCCTGGGCTGGACCAGAGAGGCCGCCCGAATAGCCGACCCAGCCCGGGCAGGACCCGCTCGCTGGCTCCAGCGTGGAGGAGCCTGGAGAAGGAGCGGATGTGAAAGCAGGAAGGCTGGGCCTGGGGCGAGGGTGAACCATAGAGAGGTGAGCGCGTAGAGGGGCCTGCGTGGGTGGGGAGACGAGAGGAAGCCTGCGGGTAGATGGGCAAGAAGGGAAAACCCTAGAGACGCGGGGTGGCTAGACGGGCCGTCACGAGCGAGGTGCGGTGTGGGGCGGGCAGCTGGCCTCCGAAGGCGGGAACGGAAAACGGATCTCCCTGGGTTGACAGGTGCCGGCGCGTTGGGAGGACGTTAGTCTCAGTCCAGCGCTACCAGCTCCAGTGCCCTAGAGCTGTGAGCTCTCGGTCGGCTTCATACTGGTCACTTGTAAAACAGCAATGATTCTGTTGCCTCTCAGGGTGATGAAATAAAACCGTGTATGAAAGGACCAAGCATAATGCTTTTGCACAGACAGTAGGGGCAGCTGGGAACGGGTG
>CM052668.1:39178852-39243951 GCA_028533165.1 Leontopithecus rosalia
GGTCTCTCCATCTCCAAGGATTCCCCGTGTGGTCACTCTCGAGGTCTCTCCATCTCCAAGGATTCCCCGTGTGGTCACTCTCGAGGTCTCTCCATCTCCAAGGATTCCCCGTGTGGTCACTCTCGAGGTCTCTCCATCTCCAAGGATTCCCGTGTGATCACTCTCGAGGTCTCTCCATCTACAAAGCCTCGTCCCTAGCTCAGACCTCATTCTTCGTCATCTGGGTCACAGCACCAGCCCAGCGTCCTCCCTAGTCTCTCGGCTCCCAACTCAGCCGCTTAACACACGGAGACAGATCTTTGTTTGTTTGTTTTGAGATGGAGTCTCGCTCTGTAGCCCAGGCTGGAGTGCAATGGCGAAATCCCGGGCTCACTGCAACCTCCGCCTACCGGGTTCAAGCGATTCTCCTGCCTCAGCCTCCTGAGTAGCTGGGACTACAGGCGTGCGCCACCTCGTCCGGCTGTGTGTGTGTGTGTGTGTGTGTGTGTGTGTGTGTGTCTGTGTGTGTTTAGTAAAGACGGGGTTTCACCATGTTGGCCATGCTGGTCTCCAACTCTTGATCTCAAATGATCCGCCCTCCTCAGCCTCCCAAAGTGCTGGGATTACAGGCGTGAGCCACCGCACCTGGCCACAGACAGATCTTTCTAAAACGCTAAAACCCATGCTTTTCCCAGCTCTGATCTCTTCTGCTGCTTCGTCTTGACTCAAGACAAAAAATAAAATAAAATCAATTCCTCAGTCTGGCATTTGAGGGCATTCATGGGGTAGTGTCGGGGAACGGTGCAGCCTCACCTCTCACCACTTTGTGCCCTACCCTTACTCTTGCACATGTCCAGGTGCTAAGCGTTGGACTGTTCCAGCAGCCTCATTTAACCTTTTTTTTTTTTTTTTGAGATGGAGTTTTGCTTTTTTGCCCAGGCTGGAGTGCAGTGTCACCATTTCGGTTCACTGCAACCTCCGCCTCCTGGGTTCCAGTGATTCTCCGGCCTCAGCCTCCTGAGTAGCTGGGATTACAGGCGTGCACCACCACGGCCAGCTAATTTCTGTGTTTCTAGTAGAGACAGGGTTTCACCGTATTGGCCAGGATGGCCTCTAACTCCTGAGCTTTTGATGCTCCCACCTCACGCTCCCAAGTGCTGTGATCACAGGCGTGAGCCACTGCACCCGGCCAAGTAACCATTCTTGTGTAACTTGTTCATTTTTTTTTCAGGACTTATTTCCTCTGGAAAGCCACTTTTGACTTCTGCCTACCTCCATCTCCCAGGCAGAGTGAGGCATCCCTGCAGCTCCTCTCCTGTGTGGCTTTTAGGCCATTCTTTCTAGAGGAATCCTAATGCTCTCACCAAATGGTGTTCCCCTGCAGCCCAGAACCCTCCCATGATGCCCCAGTGCCTCTGGCACAAAGTCCCAGTTCTTTAGGCAGGTACTTGTAGATAGCTCCACCAGCATCGTCCCTCGCTTGGTACATTGTTTGTGCTCAGTTGCCCTGAAAAAGGAATAGTTCTTGGCCAGCACGATGGCTCACGCCTGTAATTCCAACATACTGGGAAGTCAAGGCAGGAGGAGTGCTTGCGCCCGAGAGTTCAAGACCAGCCTAGGCAACATGGCAAAACTGTCTCTATAAAGAATATAAACATTGGCTGGTCGTGGTGGTACACACTAATAGTAGTCCCAGCTGCTCAGGAGGTTGAGAAGTGGGAAGATCCCTTGAGCCCAGGAGTTAGAGGCTGCAGTGAGTCACGATCATACCACTGCACTCCAGTCTGACTGACAGAACGAGCCCTTGTCTAAATACATAAATAAAATAAAGTAAATAAAATGGAAAAAAGGGTGACCTCTTTTAGGGTCAGATGGGCAAACCGAGCCACCAGGTGGGGAATGAAGCCCCCAGTGGCTCTCAGATCCTCCCAGAAAGGACTGATTGTTTTCAGACCGGATATAGGATCCTGTCATTTCTAAGCCGCCTATTAAAACATGATACTTCTGCCACACAACCCTAATCCTTCAAGACAGTCTGCACTGAAGCAAGGCAGCATTTTCCTGAATTCACAGCGCTCTGGGTGAACAGAAACTCAAAGGCCCACTTTCCCGTTTCCCTAACCTTTATTTGCCGGCACTGACTCAGCAAGTGGCTGACCAGTCCAGACCACGCCCTCCACCTGTTCTGGGGCTTCTGTTTCCTATCAAGAAACATGTTCCCCACGGAAGCCCTCCATCATTCCCAACCTCGACTTTGCTAGCTGTATCCCTGAAGGGCCACAGCCTCAATTCCCTAAAAATCAAGATACTTAGATGAGGACGTGTAAAGACCTCCTGAACTTTGTGTTCTAATCCTGGCTCTGCCATCCACTCATGACCAACTTTTCTTTTCTTTTTATCGAGACAAGAGTCTTTTTTATTTATTTTATTTTATTTTATTGAGACGGAGTTTCGCTCTTGTTACCCAGGCTAGAGTGCAATGGCGCGATCTCGGCTCACCACAACCTCCGCCTCCTGGGTTCAGGCAATTCTCCTGCCTCAGCCTCCTGAGTAGCTGGGACTACAGGCACGCGCCACTATGCCCAGCTAATTTTTTGTATTTTTAGTAGAGACGGGGTTTCACCATGTTGACCAGGATGGTCTCGATCTCTTGACCTCGTGATCCACCCGCCTCGGCCTCCCAAAGTGCTGGGATTACAGGCTTGAGCCACCGCGCCCCGCCGGGACAGAGTCTTGCTTTGTCACCCATGCTGGAGCGCAGTAGCACAATCATAGCTCACTGCAGCCTGAAACTTCTTGGCTCAAGTGATCCTCCCACCTCAGCCTCCTGAATAACTTGGACTACAAGTGCTTATGCCATCATGCCCCGCTAAGTTGTGTAATTGTTTTTTGTTTGTAGAGACAGGGCTTCACCATGTTGCCCAGGCTGGTCCTGAACTCCTGGGTTCAAGCAGTCCTCCTGCCTGGGCTCAAGCAGACCTCCCAAAGTGCTGGGATGACAGATGTGAGCTACCACCATCATTCCATTCAACCTCTCTGGTCCTCGGTTTCCTTATCTGTGACATGTGCTGAATTTGAGAAACCAAAGGGCCTTCCTCTTCCAAATTCTAGTCATGAGTTACATAAGTTTCCTTAGTGAGGCTGAATGAGTCTTTGAAATTGAGTTTCTGTAGATTAGAGGAAACACAGTAGTCCCTACCCACTTTTCCCAGGTCCTAAGGTGGGTGAGATATTTTGATATTTTGGTCTTTGTCGCCCCCATGAGGCTTAGGAGGGTTCCCTGTCAAAGCGGTTGTCCAATAAAGAGCAATCTGGCCAGGTGTGATGGCTGACACCTGTAACCCCAGCACTTTGGGAGGCCGAGGAAGGTGGACCACCTGATGCTGGGAATTTGAGGCCAGCCTGGCCAGCATGGTAAAAGCTATCTCTACTAAAAAATACAAACAGGCCGGGCGCGGTGGCTCACGCCTGCAATCCCAGCACTTTGGGAGGCCGAGGCGGGTGGATCACGAGGTCAGGAGATCGAGACCATCCTGGTCAACATGGTGAAACCCCGTCTCTACTAAAAATACAAAAAAATTAGCTGGGCATGGTGGTGCACGCCTGTAATCCCAGCTACTCGGGAGGCTGAGGCAGGAGAATTGCTTGAACCCAGGAGGCGGAGGTTGCGCTGAGCCGAGATCGAGCCATTGCACTCGAGTCTGGGTGACAGTGAGACTCCGTCTCAGAAAAGAAAGTGTAGAGTTTGGGCCGGGCGCAGCGGCTCACAGAGCGAGACTCCATCCCAAAAAGAAAAGAAAGAAAGAAAGTGTAAAGTTTTGGGCACATAGAAAGCCTTAAAAAATCAGCCCTTTGGAGAAATGAGGGGTTTCAGGAGTAGGGAAATGGAGGATTAAATGGGTAGGAAACATTGGGGGATACAGGATTCTTTGATTACCTCAGCCCTTAGGTTGCGTCTCCCTACCTTTAGTTAATGCATTTTCTTTCGTCTTTTTTTTCTTTTGAGACGGAGTTTCGCTCTTGTTACCCAGGCTGGAGTGCAATGTCGAGATCTCGGCTCGCCGCAACCTCCGCCTCCTGGGTTCAGGCAATTCTCCTGCCTCAGCCTCCTGAGTAGCTGGGATTACAGGCACGCGCCACCATGCCCAGCTAATTTTTTTGCATTTTTAGTAGAGACGGGGTTTCACCATGTTGACCAGGATGGTCTCGATCTCTTGACCTCGTGATCCACCCGCCTCGGCCTCCCAAAGTGCTGGGATTACAGGCGTGAGCCACCGCGCCCGGCCTAAGTTTTGTATTTTTAATAGAGACGGGGTTTCACCATGTTGGTCAGGCTGGTCTCGAACTCCTGATCTCGTGATCTGCCCGCCTCGGCCTCCCAAAGTGCTGGGATTACAAGCGTGAGCCACCGCGCCCGGCCTGATGAAGTGACTGTTTAAGAAAAGTCCTTGTTCTGGACAGAAGCCACCTCTCTTGTATTCCCTTCCTCAGCATCCAGCACTGCGCCAAACTGACTTCATTTTCACTTCGGTGTGTTGTTTGTAGAGCAGCAGCAAGGTGCGCGATCCCGGAACCTTTCTCTTGCGTGTGCGTTTCTGGTCGGAGTGCTTTCCTGATGCTTTCGGAATCCGGAAGCTGCTGGAGAAGTCGGAGCATTTCAGAAGTCGTCCCTGCGGCCACTTCCGGACGTGAAAGTTTGCTGCGTAGGGAGAGGGAGGCCGGACCGGACTCCGGGGAGCGAGCAGGTTCAGCAGGGACGGCCGTCTGTAGAGTCCTGCCCAAGTGGAGGACTTGCGGTGTGGGACAGAGTGGCCCCCGGGGCAGTGGGCATTGGAAACTGAGGCCCTGCGAGGACGGCTTGGGGAGGGGCTGCGGAGACCGGGGACGAGGGATGGGAAGAGGAGGGCAGAAAGCCTTGAGAGTGGACCCCAGTTGTCCCCGAGGGGACGAGGGGTTATTGCATGGGAAGACAGAGTGGGACGAATAGTGGACCTTGAGAAGAGGGGTTGGCCAGGAAAGGCTCCCGAAGGAGGAAGGACCCAGACTGCAGGCTGTGGAGGGTTTGGGCAGTCAGAGGGAGGTGAGGGTGCCGGAGCTGGGGTCACTCGGTCACTCCGGCCGGAGATCCGAGTGGCCTCTGCCCGCTTTGCGCCGTGGAGTGCATCTGATTGCCAGCCTCGCTGGACCGTCGAGAGGATTCATCGAGACTCTGGATATGAACACGCAGTGTAAACTGAAGTTTGGGGACATGAGTAATCAGTCACTGTGGCCCGAGATTTGAGGTGTAAATGGAGACGTCAGAAAGATTCGCTGCAGCTGTCTGGAACAGGTGGGGTGAGGTGCAAGGGTGGGAAAGGTAGCCCTGGCCAGGTTGTGGGAGGCCTCAGCCAGGCTGAGGGGGTCATACTATACTGTAGGGAGGATTTTAAGCAGAGGAGCTGGTGGACTGGTGAGCCGGGCACATAGGAGACACATGGCCAATTTGAGAGGTCAGAAGACATGATTCTAGAGGGCTAAGGGGAAGAATTCCCAGGGCAAGGAAAGCACATACGCCTTTCCGTGTGGAGCCGCGTCAATTCGGGGTCTGTGAGATGCCATGTGTGCTTGGAGCACACGAAGAGAGGTGAGGTGGGGGAGTGGCTGGGTCATCTCACCAAGGGCCTCAAATTCTAGGCTGAGAAACTCGCACTTGGTCCTGAGGGTGAAGCGGGCAGGGAGACTGTTAGGCATGGTGCCAAAGTTGCATCAACACAGCTGTGAGAAGAATCCGTCGGGGTCAGGCCAGTGTGGGAGGGGAACAGGAGGCCAGGGTACCAGGGAGAAGGCTGGTATGGTGGTCCAGGTGAGAAGGGAGGGGCCTGAGCTGGGCTTGGAGAATGGAGGGGAGTGGCCAGCTCTAAGAACATTTCAGGGGGGGGGGAGGGTATGGAACTTGATGCTTGCCTGGCTTTGGGGAGTGAGGGAGTGGGAGGAAATGAGGACATTCAGAGTTCTAGATGCTATGGTTTCCCCATGATCAAGTCCGGGGGTGAGTAGGGGTTCTGTTTGGTGGGGAGTCGGGTAGGGAAGTAATGCTTGACTTTTGGATGGGGCAATCAAATTCATTCATTTATTCATTCAACCAATATCGAATTGATTCCCTACCCTCTCCTGAGACCTTTGATAGATTCTGAGAGTAGAATGTTGACCAGGATGGAGCTGGGCCTTGGAGAGTGGGGAAGACAGGCAGTAGATCAGCGAGGCCATCATGGATCGTGCTGTGGGATATGAGAGAAATAAACAGACAGAGGACACCTCGAGCTGACATGGTTGCTAGAGGCTGCTATGACCAAGTGTTACGTGAGCTGAAATCAGAATGGCCAGGAAGGAGTCACTCTTGTGAGGGGCTAAAAGGAACATCACAGAGAGGGAAAGAGCAAGCGCAAAGGCTCTGCAGATGGGAGAGGCTGGTGCAGTGGGCAAGGGACAGGCAGCACCGTGGCGCCCAGAAGGAAAGGCAGCTGCGAGGCCAGTGTACACAGGGCCTTGCAGAGTGTCTGGGTTTACTCTAAGGGCAGAGGGGAAGGTTTTGATCACAAGGCACTGCAGTCTCAAACCCTGGGCTCAGGCAATCCTGTCTCAGCTTCCTGGGTAGCTGGGACTGTAGGCAGATACCAGCCCCGCCCAATTGTCATTGTCATTTCTTTGGAGAGACAGGGTTTCAATATGTTGCTAAGTCTCAAAGGGGAAGGTTTTAATTTAGGGAATAATTCTATGAGCTTAAAAAAATCACTTGGAAATTGCCATAGAGAGGGGAGGGAGAAGGCCAGACACACTGGCTCACACCTGTAATCCCAGCACTTTCAGAGGCCGAGGCAGTGGATCGCTTGAGGCCAGGAGTCCGAGACCAGCCTGGGCAACATGGTGAAACCCTGTGTCTTCTAAAATAACAAGAAAGTAGCTGGGCGTGGTGGCACATGCCTGTAATCCCAGCTACTTGGAAGGCTGAGGCAGGAGAATCCTTTGAACCCAGGAGTTGGAGGCTGCAGTGAGCCGAGATCGCGCCACTGCACTCCAGCCTGGGCGACACAGTGAGAGTCTGTCGGGGAAAGGGTTGGAGGGGAGACTGCTGCTGCCGTAAGCCGGGGTAAATGGTGGTAGTTTGCTCTGGGGTGGTGGCAGCGACTGTGGATTATGGGGAAGTGTGTGGCTTGCTGATAAGGGTCATGTGTACTGACTGTGGGCAGGCAGAAGCAGGTGCTGTCCTGGCCATCCCGCCTGTGGATGTGTGCCTTCAGGCCAGTCACACCACCTCTCTGAGCTCTGCTTCCCTCATCTGTAAAATAGGGATCCTCATGGCACTTCCTTTGTAGCTCTGCCCTGAGGACGCTGTGCTCTAGCGATGGCTGTTCCCGAGTGAGGGCTCAATAAATGTTGGTTATCCTTGTCATTATTTTCAGGGATAGCAGTGGGGTGGGGGTTGTGACCACTGTAATGCCAGTTATGTGGTCTGAGACTCAAGAGGAATTGTGTTAGTTCTGTTTTATCTCTGAGTGAACACCTGAGGCCGGTGATTTATATAGAAAAGAGGTTTAATTGGCTCACAGTTCTGCAGGCTGCACAGGACACGTGGTCCTGGCAGCTGTTTCTGGTGAGGGCTTCAGGAAGCTTACAATCACGGCAGAAGGTAAAGGGGTGGTTGGCATATCACATGGTGGGGGCAAAAGACTGGTGGGAGGTGACAAACTCTTTTTTTTTTTTCTTGAGACAGAGTCTCTCTGTCGCCAGCCTGGAGTACAGTGGTATGATCTCGGCTCACTGAAACTTCTGTGTCCCAAATTTAAGCGATTCTCCTGCCTCAGACTCCTCAGTAGCTGGGACTACAGGCGCACACCACCATGCCCAGCTAATTTTTGTATTTTTAGTAGAGACGGGGTTTCACCTTGTTGACCAGGATGGTCTCGATCTCTTGACCTCGTGATCCACATGCCTCGGCCTCCCAAAGTGCTGGGATTACAGGCTTGAGCCACCGCGCCTGGCCAGACATGCTCTTTTAAACAACCAGATCTCATGTGAACTCGTTGAGAACTTACTCATCACCTTGAAGATGGCACCAAGCCATTCATGCAGGATCCACCTCCATGATCCAAATGCCTCCCACCAAGCCCCATCTTCCCGTCGATTTTTTTTTTTTTTTTGAGATGGAGTCTTGCTCTGTTGCCCAGGGTGGAGTGCAGTGGCGTGATCTCAGCTCACTGCAACCTCTGCCTTCTGGGCTCTAGCAATTCTGCCTCAGTCCCAGCCTCCCAAGTAGCTGGGACTACAGGCATGCACTACCACATCCAGCTAATTTTTGTATTTTTAGTAGAGATGGGGTTCATCACGTTGGGAAATTGTCATGAAACAGAATCTTACTCTGTCACCCAGGCTGGAGTGTAGTGGCACAGTCTTGGCTCACTGCAACCTCCACCTCCTGGGTTTAAGTGATTCTCCTGCCTCAGCCTCCCAAGTAGCTGGGACAGCAGGGCACACCACCATGCCCAGCTAATTTTTGTGTTTGTATTCGAGACGGAGTTTCCTCACGTTGGCCAGGCTGGCCTTGAACTCCTGACCTCGGGTGATCTGCCCACTTCGGTCTCCAAAAGTGCTAGGGTTACAGGCCTGAGCCACCGCACTGATAATGGGAAATTTAAAATTCAGGTCCTCTGACGCACAAGCCACATTTCAAGCGTTAAGAGTCTCACGTGGCTAGTGACTGTCAGAACTTTTCACCATTGCAGAAAGTTCTGATGGACAGTGCTCTAGGATGTAGCTGTGGCACACCCAGGGTCCTGGGGCTGTCCCCCACTCCCAGCTGCACCCGCATATGCTGCTGCTGCCGCCGCCCTCCCGCGAGGCCGAGGTGCCACATGGCTTGGGGAGGAGCTGTGGGTGCCACTTGCAGCCGGGCGTGAGCTGCAGCTGCCCCTAGCGCTGACCGCGTGTGCGGCTCCTCGTGCGGCTGCTGCGCCTCCGCGGTTGCTCTGGACGCCCAAGTCCTTCGTGTGCGCAGCCGGCGCCCAGGCCTCAAGTGCCCCAGGACCCGGCGCAGCTCGCGCGCCCGCACCAGGCTTCCAGTGGTTCCCACCTGCGCCTTCGCTGCGCCTCGGTGTCCCCACGTGACTTCTGGAAACCTCACACCTCCCCACCTGCACATTCAGCAGTCTGGCCCTCTGTGGTCTCAGTTCCCGCATGTGCCTGCACACACCTTCCCAAACTATCTGGCAGTGTCTGGCCTTCTCCGGGCCTCGGTCTCCCCATTTGCTCGATGGAGAATCAGGCCCGTGCCACCTCGGAGCCAGTGAACGGCTGGCCTCTGGACCTCGGTCTCCGCATTTGCTCAGCCGGCAGGAACATCCCTTCTCCCGCCGTCTGCCTCGGTGGGTGGCCCCGGCGGATCAGGCAGCTACCGCCCAGTGGGAAGAGGACAAACCCTTGTGGGCCTGCGGGCCAAGACGTAACTTTGCTTAGTATCCGCTTATTGGCGGATCTCTGCCAAAGCGGCCGGACTGTCCCGGTCGGGAGGCTCGAGGGGAGTCGGGCCGCCCGCCTCGGATCCCCTCCCCGCAGGACGCTCTGCAGAGGCGGGGGGTGGGAGCGCCGGCTCCAGGCGGCGGAACCTCCGCGCGGGGCTCGCGCGCTTCCGGCCGGCGCCTTTTCCCAGGGACGCCGCCGCCCCTCGCGCCCCCGCGCCCGCGCCCCCAGTCCCCGCGTCCCCGGCGCCGCCGGCCCGGAGCTGCCCGGAAGTCTCGGTTCCGCCGCCGGCGCTCGCCAGGGGCAGCCCGGGACCTCGGCCCGCTCCTCAGGACCCGAGAGGCCGACGCACGGGGTACGGGGGCCGGGAAGTGAGGGGAAAGGAGGGGCTGCAGGGTCGGGGGGGCGGTGTAGCGGGTTGGGGGCGAAAACGCCCAGGCGCTGGGGTTCCCAGAAACACGGGGAGCAGAGCGAGAGAACAGGGATGGGGCCAGGCTGGGTAGCGGGGAGAGGGATGGGGCCCCTGGAAGAGGAGAGTGGGATGCCAGAGGTGGAGAAAGGAGGGAAGGGGGGCTTTGGGAGGCAGTGTGGGAAGCGGAGTTCCGGGGCCTGGGAGAAGCCCCCTGCGGGGTGCAGAAGTCACGATGTCGCCGTCGTCTGTGGGGGGGAGAATGTAGCAGGTAGCCAGGTTGGGGGGACGGGGTATCCGTAAGGCAGGCATTCGAGGCATCTTGGGGGTTCTTTGAGATGGAGGAGACGGTGGGTTCCGTAGTGGGGAGAGGTGGCTAGACTTCGAGGTGCCAAGCGTGGGAGCAGGATGGAGGAGCCCTGCTGAGATGTGGGGAACTGGGTTAGTGGGGCTCTGGGGAGGCACCTAGAAAGGAAGTGAGGGAGGCCCTGCGGCTTGTAGCGGGGATGCAGCCCCAGGAGGGCGCGGAGGCTGATGCGGGGCCCGTGGGGGTGGGGCGGGGGGCAGAGGGAGGGGAAGCGACCTGAACTGGGGCTGGGCAGCAGAGGAAGAAAGCACAGATTAGAGAAACCCCGGAGGTCGGGAGGGCCGGGCCGTGAGACATCAAAGAGGTAAACAGAGCTGAGGATCGATTGTCTGCTGGGCTGGGTAGAGAGGAGAAAGGGAAGGGAAGTCGGGGGGCCACGCCCTCAGACTTGACCTGGGTGCTGAGAGGCGGGCCCTGGAGGAGCGGCAGGCGGTGGCAGGGTTTTGCCGAGCTCAGTTGGAGGCCCTCTCCGAGGCAGGCTGATGGAACGGGGGAGAGCGGGGCCGGAGTCAGTTTCTAATTTGCTGGGGAGGTGGTCAGTGGCGCATCAAGGGTAACAAGCAGTGATAGTGGGGACGCTTTCCGCTTTAGGAAGCTTTTCCTTAAAGGAAGTGGCAATTTTAACTAATCTCCCCTCCGCCGCTCCCAGCTGCCGCTCCAGATGCTGCTGCTGCCGCCGCGGCCACCCCACCCTCGGTCCTCCTCTCCGGAGGCCATGGACCCACCGCCCCCCAAGGCTCCCCCTTTTCCCAAGGCGGAAGGCGCCTCCTCCACGCCGTCCTCGGCGGCGGGGCCCCGACCCCCGCGGCTGGGCCGCCACCTCCTCATCGACGCCAATGGGGTCCCCTACACATACACGGTGCAGCTGGAGGAGGAGCCCCGGGGCCCGCCCCAGCGCGAGGCGCCCCCAGGAGAGCCCGGCCCTCGCAAGGGCTACAGCTGCCCGGAGTGCGCCCGTGTCTTTGCCAGCCCTCTGCGGCTGCAGAGCCACCGCGTGTCGCACTCGGACCTCAAGCCCTTCACGTGCGGCGCCTGCGGCAAGGCCTTCAAGCGCTCCAGCCACCTGTCGCGGCATCGCGCCACGCACCGCGCCCGCGCCGGGCCGCCGCACACCTGCCCGCTCTGCCCACGCCGCTTCCAGGACGCCGCGGAGCTGGCGCAGCACGTGCGCCTCCACTAAGCTCGAGACCCGGCCTGTGCTGCCCTGCCCCTCTCAGGGCCACCGAGTCTGACCCACACAGCGTCACGCGCTCCCTGGCTCCGCTGAGGTTACTGCCTTACCCCGGGCCTCAGTTTCCCCACCTTCCGAAGGGAGGCGCATCATTCTTTCCTTATCCCCTTTGTAGCTGTGTGATGTAGACCAAAGTCGTTGCCCCTCCCCGGACCCGGGAACCAGTCGGAACTGGGTTCCGGTCCAGCTGTGCTGTGTGAACTTTTGCAAGTGACATGACGTCTCTAAGCCGTGGCTTCCTGCCCTCTGGAGCGGTGAGCCGGTGGCTGTCGGCGGGGAAGAGCTGAGAAAGAGCACGGGCACGGTCTGGTTCGTCTCTGTGTCTACCCCCTTCCGCCCACGCTCCCTACCCTTTGCTCAATAAACATTCCGCACTCCATTTCAGGGTCTTACTTGCGTGTGCGTGCGCCTTGGGTGCTGGGGGGTGGAGACCGGACCTTCCTCGCTTAGGAACCTTCTTCTGGGTGTGTGTTTCCGGCCGGAGCCGTTTCGCGACGGCCTCGGCGCCCCGCCCCCAACTTCCTTCTCTAGACCTCTCCTCTCCTCGGCTACTCTTGGCCGGCGCCGTCTGCCCCTCGGGCACACCCAGAAGTCCCCTCCCCGCCGCCGCCTGCAGCTGCGAGGGTAGCCCGGGGCCACTTGGAGTCGCCCGGACCTGAGAGGCTGCTGCACTGGGTACGGGGGCCGGGAAGAGAGAGGGGGCTGGGAGCGGGCGGCGGGAGGGCCGGGGCCGCGTGGAGGGTAGCTGGGCCCGGGCGGCGGTGGGGCAGGCACCGGAGGGGGCTGTTAGGGGGCTTCCAGGGGTCGAGAACTTACACTAAAGGCCCAGAAGGCGGGAGCTGCGGCCCTGGGGGTGGAGGCCCGGAGAGTGCTGGGACCTAGAACGAGCCTGGTGGTGGCCGGGCGAGGACTAGCGAGAACCTGAAGTGGGTGGACGGGGCGGGGGCACAGAGTTCTCCAGGCAGGGACCCCGAACCTGGGGGTCCTCACCCGCAGCCCCCGTGAATAGGTTTGGCTTGTCTGGAGGGGGCAGGATGGGCCAACACGCAGACCCTGGAAGGAGCCAGAGAGAGGGGAGGGAGAGGCCTCGAGGCCTGCGGGGTGGGGCACCCAGGGACCTGGGAGGGCGGAGGGGAAAGTCAGATCGAGGTCCAGGTTGTGCACAGCAGGCCAAGAGGTCCTGTGAGTACCGGGGGCGGTGGAGCACCGAGGCTGGAAGAGGGTTCCCAAGGAGGGAGACTGGGAACTTTTTAGGGGCCAGAGTCCAGCTGTGAGTGGGACTGGAGAAGAGGGACTGAGGGGCCACGGGCTGCAGAAGTCCTGGGGCGGGTGTGGGGAGGGGACGGGGTGGAGCCTGCGGTGCTGAGCTGTCCTCTTCTATATCACCTTCCTACCCTTTCCCATCCGCCAGGCCTCAGCCACCCCTCCGGATGCTGGTGCTGCCATCCCGCTGCCCTCAGCCCCTGGCGTTCTCCTCCGCTGAGACCATGGAGGGCCCTCCCCGTCGGACATGCCGCTCCCCAGAACCTGGACCTTCCTCCTCCATCGCCGCTCCCCAGACTTCATCCCCTCCAAAGCCCAACCACTACCTGCTCATTGACACTCAGGGTGTCCCCTACACTGTGCTGGTGGATGAGGAGTCGAAGAGGGAGCCGGGGGCCAGCGGGGCTTCAGGCCAGAAAAAGTGCTACAGCTGCCCGGTGTGCTCCAGGGTTTTCGAGTACATGTCGTACCTTCAGCGACACAGCATCACGCACTCGGAGGTGAAGCCCTTCACGTGTGACACCTGTGGGAAGGCTTTCAAGCGGGCCAGCCACTTGGCACGGCACATTTCCATTCACCGGGCGGGTGGCGGGCGGCCCCATGGCTGCCCGCTCTGCCCTCGCCGCTTCCGGGATGCGGGTGAGCTGGCCCAGCACAGCCGGGTGCACTCCGGGGAACGCCCGTTCCAGTGTCCGCACTGCCCTCGCCGCTTTATGGAGCAGAACACGCTGCAGAAGCACACGCGGTGGAAGCATCCGTGAGCCGGGTGGCTGGGTGCCCCAGGTACCACAGGACTTTGCAGGGAGCCTGGACTCCTGTCCAGACACCTGGTGAGAGCCTGAGGCTGGCGTTCAGGGCCCTGAACAGACATAGAGCAGCCGAATCTCAAAGGCAGAGAGCCCTGCCCGAAGGAGGAATCCGTGAGTAGTTTCAGGTCCTCCGGGTTTCGGAGCTGAGATGGGAATGAACCCCACGCAGAGTGGAGTCCTAAAGAGATCAGCTATTTGGCGGCAGAGCCTTGACTGGATGGGGGTTGGGAGAGTGCTGTGGAAATCCTCTGGCCTCAAAGAAGATGGCTGGGGTCATCAGGAATCGGTGCCATCTTCCTGAGGCCTGTGCTGTTGTTGGGGAAGGGACCCCCATCCTGCCTTATACCCCCCCAACCAGGCCTGAGACTGATCCAACAATAAACACGTTACCCACTCTGAGCATTTGAGGTTTGTTTCCAGAGACAGCATCTCAGACCCTCTTTTGTGGCCGCCTGGCTGGGGAATAGAAAGATTGGCCTGCCCTGGGGTTAACCCTGCCTCAGCTCCTGAAGACCTGTGTCATCTGGAAGAAATATTTTTAAACTTAAATTTTAAAACAGATTTTATATGGCAATAGAGTACACAGATACACAAAATACATGTGAAACAAGTTTCTTTTTTTTTTTTTTTGAGATGGAGTCTTGATCTGTTGCCCAGGCAGGAGTACAGTGGCACAATTTCGGCTCACTGCAACCTCCACCTCTCGGGTTCGAGCAATTCTGTGTCAGCCTCTCGGGTAGCTGGTATTACAGTAGAGAGAGGGTTTCACCATATTGGCCATTCTGGTCTTGGAACTCCTGACCTCGTGAGCCTCCCAAAGTGCTGGGATTACAGGCCTTTTATTTATTTATTTATTTTTAGTGTTTGCTCTGGAGTGAGTGCAATGGTGTGGTCTCGGCTCACTGCAACCTGCACCTCCTGGGTTCAAGTGATTCTCCTACCTCAGCTTCCCAGGTAGCTGGGATTACAAGTGTGAATCACCACGCCCGGCTAATTTTGCACTTTTAGCAGAGATGGGGTTTCACCATGTTAGCCAGATGGGCCTGGAACTCCTGACCTTGGGTGATTCACACGCCTCAGTCTCCCAAAGTGCTGAATTACAGGTGTGAGCCACCGTGCCGGGCCTCGAGACAAAAATTTCTTTACCATAGTTAGCTTTAGTATGTGCAGATTTTTTTCATCAACTATTACTATTATTTTTTGAGATGGAGTCTTGCTCTGTCACCCAGGCTGGAGTGCAGTGGTGCCATCTTGGCTGGCTGCAACCTCTGCCTTTCGGGTGAAAGTGATTCTCTTGCCTCAGCCTCCTGAGTAGCTGGGATTATGGGTATGTGCCACCACACCCGGCTAGTTATTTTTTTAAACTGCTGATTCCATCCTGTTTTGAATTCTCCACCCATGATCTTGTACTTTGGAAAAGGCCAGTCTAGGGCAGGTGGCTTGCCCAGGAATTTTTGGACCAGGCTGCAGTTTATCTGTAAAGTGAGGGGGGAGGGGAGTATCATGGTCACAGCTTTGCAGGGGGTGCAGACATTTAGATTCTCTATCGAGTTAAGACCTTGCTTTCGTAAGAGCTGGCTGGATGCTTCTGGTGAAGAGGAGAGGCAGGTGGAGCTGAGCCTGAAGCTTAATAGCCACCTGTTCGTTAGCTCACTTTCCTTGCCTATTTTGTGCCAGGCACGGTGCTAGGCCTCGTTTGTTCTCCCGACCTCTTCTTTTGGGAGGAAGAACAAATCTGTTCGAACTCCCAGAAGTGGGAAAGAGCCTCACAGAGGCTGCGATCACACCCCATCATCTGACCTCAATACCAACAGCGCCCCTCTCTTCAGCCCTGACTACGGCCAGGTGCTGGGCTGAGCTTCTGCCTGTCACAGCACCGCATCCTGGCAAGAAATTTAGGGCTTGCCATGTCCCCATTTTACAGGTGAGTTAACAGGCTGGGGAGGGGCAGGAACAGTCTGGACTGGAATGTAGCTCTGCTCCAAAGCTAGCTCTTAATTACCAACCTGGGGGTGGGGGTGGGAGTGGGGGTGGCGTGCTCCTGGCCCTCGTTTTCCGGGAGAGGGTAACTTCCCCCATTTTGGCCCCCACATCCCTGGGAACCTTGGAGTCTGGCTGTGGGAGGCGGGGGCTCTGGGCGGGTCCGCGCTGGCTAGTTCCGGAGCGATCGTTAAAAGTAGATTCTTTCGCTCCAACTCTCCTGCCTTCTGGGCCCACTGGGCCCACCACCACCGAAGCCGGGGACCCCCGGAGACTCGCCAGCTCGCCTGGATGGGAATTTCGTGACGTTCCCTGCCTGAGTTTCGGGGAGGGCGGGGGAGTGCTGTAAGGGACCATCGCGCAAGTGCATCCCCCCTGCTTCTGCCGCAAACGACAGGCCTCACCTGGACCCAGGGACTCTCGAACGAGGCGCGCTGGCCTAGCCCGACGGGGCGAGTCCCCACGTCCCCGTCCGTTCCATCGCTCAGTTCCACGACTCGCTACCCTGCCGCCCCGCCTGTTCGCGGGTGAGTGGGCGCTTCCCTCGGCTCCCCGTGACATTTTGCAGACGTTCCCCGGCGCCGGGCATGGGCGCCGCCGCCGTCGGTCCCCGAGCCGGATTCCACGCGCGGGTGGGTGAGCGTGGGGGGCCGCGGCCCCTCGGACCCGGGGCATCCACGGTCAGGGGATGGTGGCCGCGTTTGCACCCCCGGCCTGTTGCATGCCCCCGCTGGGATCTTTCCACGACTGCTCCCCCTCCCACCCGCGGGACAAAGGGCGGGGGCGGGGGGGCGCATCCCCATGCGTGACCTTTCCCCGTACTGCGCACGCGCCCAGCCCCCACCACCGGGGGAGGGTTCGCCCGCCCACGCGAGTGCGGGGGAGGGGCATGGGGCCCCGGGGGTAGGGGAGGCCGGACCTCCCCCGCCCTGGGAAGTTGGGGCAGTTTTCCCTTGCACCTGCCTCTTGCTTAGGCCTGGAGGGGGCCTGCGATGAGCCCCAGCAATTAATTTAGGGCTTCAGCTTCTTCCTTCCATAGCCAGGAGCCCACGTCCCCAGCTTACTTCTTCCTCAGGACCTGGGCGGCTGGGCCCCCTGCCCCTGTCTCTGGGAGCCCAGGAGTTCGAACCCGGGCGTTTGGCCTCAGTCCTGGCGCCCGGGCTCCCTCCTCTCTCATCTCACCTCCCCCAGGATGGACCCTCGGGTCCGTCCGCGTCCCTCCATTTGTGGCTGCTGTTTCTGTCCAGTGCCTCTGAGGCGCTCGGCTGCTGGGGTCCGCAGGAAGCCACGCCATGAATGACCGGACCGGCCGGAGGCGGACAAGTGAGGAAGCTGGGTCCCCTTCCCCACCCTCGGTCCCGGTGCGGTTCGCTCCGGGTGGGTGGGGTGGGCTGAGGGGCTTGGGGACTTCTCTTGGGTGACCCAGGGCCTCTCCTCTCCAGTGAAGGAAGATGAGGCCTTCGAGATCTCCATCCCCTTCGACGCAGCGCCCCACCTAGACTCACAGATCTTTTACAGTCTGAGCCCCTCTCGGGGAAACTTCGAGGGTGAGCTGAGGGGGCGCGAAGAGATGGGAGCCAGCTGGGAAGCCAGGCCCTGAGTCCCAAGGTGTGAGCTGGGCCCCGCCCTTGCTGTGTCCCCAGGGCCCCCTGAGGACACATCCCCTACCCGGGCCCTGATGAACAGCGTCAAGGCCCAGCTGCACATGGCCCTGGAGAGGAACTCCTGGCTGCAGAAGCGCATCGAGGACCTGGAGGAAGAGAGGGACTTCCTGCGCTGCCAGCTGGACAAGTTCATCTCTTCTGCTCGGATGGATGCAGGTGTGTCTGTGGGGCACGCTGGGCCTGTCACCTCCCCGTCCTGCTCCTGGGCACCCCCTCACCCAGGCTGGAGGCTCCACTGCTCGACTGGCTGTGTGGGACCTGCCATGTTGGCCCTCTCTGCTAGTCCCCTGTCTGTTTCGGGGCCTCAAGCCCAGCTTCCTTCTCGCTTGGCCTCCAAGGCCTCAACCCTGGGGCCTGTCCTGCCTTCTCTGTCAGCTCCCCAAATTCCATCAGCCTCAAGTGCCCCATGTTTCCCCAGCCCTGGGTGCTTTTAGGGACTCGAGGACCTGAGAGCTTCTCTCTTCCTGACTCCTAGGGGATGTTCCTTCTCTTTGGCTGAGAGGCCCATCCTAGTCCTCTGGGTGTTCTCAGGGGCCCCCGCCTCTCTTCCCAGGCCTGTCTTCTCTGAGATCCAGGAGTCCAGCCATCTAGCCTCTTCTCTCCCCTCCCCTGTGTGACACCAGGGGCTGTCTTCCTACCCACCATGTCCCATCCTTGGTTAATGAGCACTCCTTCCCCATCAAAGAAATTAAGTCCCTTAGTGGGGCTCTTCAGGTGGGGACCTCAGCATGTGCTGTCCCCCAGACCCTGCCCCAGGTTCCCAGGCAGTCCCCACCCATGTCCCTTGCTCTAACTCATGACCAGAGGCAGCCCACCACCTCAGCCAGCTCACTGCTAGCGTCTCCTGACCGCTGGGACCCTGTGCCCTGCTTCATACATTTGGGAGCCCAGCCCCAGCCTTTTCTCCAGATGGTCAGGCCCTTTGCCCCAGACCCTTAGCCCATGGCCTGGAGAATCCACTCTACCTCACCTGCCCTCAGCTCAGCCTTGGTAGCTCCCTGGCTGGGAAGACCCTTCAGAAGTTCCCACATCTCTCTTTGTGAATTCAACAGTTTCCCCCAAAAGCTTGGGCTAGGGGCTTGTGGAATCTGGGGATCTGACGTTCCCTGTGCTCCGGAGCAAGCCGCCTCTGGCTGCCCTGGCCTGCCCCTGTCTCCTTCCACTGAGGGTTCCATCCTGGGTTTCTGACTCCTTTGCACAGACGGTTGGGCCCTGCGGCCCCAGCACCTTCCCAGTGGGGACCCTTGCACCAGACCCCTCCCCTAACCCGCCTTCTAGAGGACCCTGTGTCTGCGTGGAGGTGGGACCCAGCCTGCCGGACCCAGGGCCCCTGATTTCTCTCAGGGTCTGACCCCCCCCCCCCCCCCGACTCCAGCCAAGGCCTTGCCTGCCTCCTGGGCTCCCAGCCCCTCCTCCATGGGAGGCACACACAGTCACAGGGGTCCTGAGGTCCTTGGTTCTGAGGTCCTTGGTTCTGACTGCTTCCCCAAGGCCTCTGACCAACCCAGGCCTCTGAGAAAACGCTCCACCTGTGACCACCCCCCACGGCCCCCAGCTGGCTCTACTGAGCCCACCAGTGTCTCTGCTGTCCTCCCTGTCCATCTGTCTCTGTAGGGGACCAGCCCAGGCTGGGGGATCCAGTTCTGGGGACTGCAGTCTGTCAGTCCCGGGACCTGTGATGGGTTTCTGGTCTGGTAGCTCGTGTGTGTGTCTCTCTCCAGAGGACCACTGCCGGGTGAAGCCCGGGCCGCGGCGGATTGAGGGGGACAGCCGGGGCGGAGCTGGGGGCGAGGCCTCAGACCCCGAGTCAGCAGCCTCTTCCCTCAGTGGAGCGTCAGAAGAAGGCAGTGCCAGCGAGAAGAGGCGGCAGAAGCAGAGGGGAGGTGCCGGTCGGAGGCGCTTTGGGAAGCCCAAGGCCCGGGAGAGGCAGCGGGGTGAGTGGGACGCATGGGTAGGCGCTGAGGTCTTGGGCTGCTGAATTGCTGTGTGACCTTCCCAGAGGCCCTCCTTTCTCCCCAAGCCCCTACACCTTGCTGGAGAAAGACCCACCAGGTTCTTTCTCTCCCTCCTCCACCTGTGGTCCTCACTTTACTTTTTTTTTTCTTTTTTTTGAGAGGTAGTCTCGCTTTGTTGCTCAGGCTGGAGTGCGGTGGTGTGATCTTGGCTCACTGCAACCTCTGCCTCCCAGGTTCAAGCGATTCTCCTGCTTCAGCCTCCCAAGTAGCTGGGACTACAGATGTGCGCCACCGTGCCCGGCGAATTTTTGTTATTTTTAGTAGAGACGGGGTTTGACCGTGTTTGCCAGGCTGGTCTTGAACTCCTGACCTCAAGTGATCTGCCTGCCTCGGCCTCCCAAAGAGCTGGGATTACATGCATGAGCCACACTACCAGGCCGGCCCTGGGTTTACTTTCTTTAAGTTTTGGTCCACCCTTGAGCGCCTTGGGCACCTCCTTAACCTTCATCAGTGAGAAAGAGGCCTGCTGGAGGACCTGTCTCACGGGGAGCATGAGGCTTGAGTAAGTGAATTCGCCAGAGGCAGGGAGGAGAGGGTGAGGGCACCGCCCGGGCCTGGGACCTGTCGGTTTAACTCAGCCTCTTGGCTCATTTTCTCTCCTCATCCTCCTCGCTGGGCCTGCCTCTTCCCACTTCCCACTGGTCCAAATTCTGGATGCACTTTTCCCTCCTGCCCTCCGCCTCCTGTTCTGCACGGCCCGTGCCCCTACCCGCAGAGATCCTTCCTTCCCATGGCCGTTTCCCTTCCCGTGTCCGCCCCTGCCCCTCACTGCCGTGTCCCCACCTCCCCCCGCAGTGAAGGACGCTGACGGGGTCCTCTGCCGGTACAAGAAGATCCTGGGCACCTTCCAGAAGCTCAAGAGCATGTCGCGGGCCTTCGAGCACCACCGCGTGGACAGGAACACCGTGGCGCTGACCACGCCCATCGCCGAGCTGCTCATCGTGGCCCCCGAGAAGCTGGCCGAGGTGGGCGAGTTCGACCCCTCCAAGGAGCGCCTGCTCGAGTACTCCCGCCGCTGCTTCCTGGCCCTGGACGACGAGACGCTCAAGAAGGTGCAGGCGCTCAAGAAGAGCAAGCTGCTGCTGCCCATCACCTACCGCTTCAAGCGGTGATCGCGCCGCGTCTCCGCGCCCGGCCCGGGCCTCCCTCCCCGAGCCCCCGGTGGATGACCTGCCCCTCACCCCGCCACGCCCCTGCCCCTCCTCCTCGCTCCCCGGGTTGAAGGCTCCCTTAGCCGGGTCCCCAAGCGCAACGGCCCCGAGCCGGCCGCGTCCCCCTCCCGTACGCCGCCGGCAGCCCTTTCTGCTGGGGCTGCCCAGCCCTGCCCTTGCCGGGCCCCTTCCTCCTGCAGAACCAGGCAGGCGGGTGCCGCCCCGTCTCGGGTGGGGGACTGTACAGACCCCGTCTCTGCTCCCTGCCCCGCTGTCCCGCGGAGGAGCTTCCCACCCGATTCCCGGACGGAGCTCCCAACTCCGCGCGACAGAGAATTATTCAGAGAATTTAAATTAAAAAAAAGACATGAGAATTTGGAATAAACTGGGCCCCAGCCTCTTCCTAGGAGGGGGACGTGCCTGGGAGGGGACGGCCGTCGCCCCGAAGACAGTGACAGGGTTGCGGGGGCTTCCAGCGTGGTGGGCGGTCAGGCGGGAGGCCGGCGAGGACAGGGTGTAATTAGCCCCCTGGAGGCAGCGATGGAGAGAGAAGCAGCTGTGCCCCAGAAAACTTGGAGGCAGAGCTCGGGAAAAGAAGCGTGGACACAGCCGGCCATGGCGGCTCACGCCTGGAATCCCAGCACTTTGGGAGGTCGAGGCGAGAGGATCACCTGAGGTCAGGAGTTCAAGACCAGCCTGACCAACATGGAAAAAACCCCGTCTCTACTAAAAATACAAAAATTAGCCGGGTGTGGTGGCTCCAGTCTGTAATCCCAGCTACTCAGGAGAATTGCCTGAACCTAGGAGGCGGAGGTTGCGTTGCGCCGAGATCGCGCCAGCCTGGGTGACGCGAAATTCCGTGTCTCACACACGCACACACACGCAGCGCGGATACGACCCGCTGCTGAGCTACCCGGATCAGATCGCGGCGGGACTCGATGACCTCTAGCGCGGGAGGCCACCTGGGGGCCAGGCGAAGTGTGGAGGACGATACTTCCGTCGGGCCGCCAGGGGGCAGTAATGCGAGACTATCCATCTCCAGGAAGTAATGCTCGATCATCGGCCGCCTCCGCGGAGGGCGGGGCCGGAGCGCGTGGATGCGGTTGCCAAGACAACCAAGAGGGCGGCCCGATTTAATGGTTGGGGATTAAGCACCTTCGCTCTAGGAAAGGAAAATCTCGCACACGCGCAATGGCGATTCTGGAACCTGCTCCCCTCAACCCCCTCCACCCGAGCAGCGGGAGAGCACGCCACACAACGACTCACGCAGGCGCAGAAGCTTGTTTCCCCGCACCCGCCGCTTCCACCCTGCGCAGGCGCAAAAAGCCGCGCTGGCAACCTCCGCAGCGGTCGCGCGCACCCTTTACTCCTCTGGCTGCTTTCGTCTCGCGCAACCTTCTCAGGCCCTCCGCGAGCCCAGCTCTTTTTTTCCTTCACTTTCCCCATTCGGAGAGCCAGGTGCCGAGAACCCTGACCTCGCCCCCTCCTCTGTGTCTCTTTCCCTGACCCACCTCGCCTCTGTCCTCACTCCCTTTTCCATTCCCGAAGCCGGAAGGAGCCGAGGCACCAACGGAAAAAGCCGAAGCTGTCCCCCGAGAGTGAGGCCTTCACGAAGCGGTGGCGGAAGGAGCCGAAGTTGTCTGACGGGAGGAGTGAGCGAGTGGCATACCCGGAAAGAGCCGAAACTTGGAATCGAGCTTAATCCCAGGAGGGGATTCATCCCGAGGGCGAGCTCCGGAAAGAGCCGAAGGCCCGGACCGTGGGGATTCTCGAAAGTGGCCGATTGCTTGGACAGAGAGGAGCGGAAGTCCGTGGAAGACGGCAAAGACTGAGACGGATTGAGCTGTTGGAAGAAGCCAAACTCTCAGAGGGGGCTGGGCGCAGTGGAACACGAGGACACACGGAAACCTCTGAAGGTTGAGGAGCTAATCTCCGAAAAGTTACGGAAACCTGGGAAGTCGGCGAAAACCTAGCTTCGGGTATTTTCGGAAGCAGCCGAGGCTGCCGCCTGCCGCGCCTTCGTCCAGTGTCCGGAAATAGCCGACGCGTTTCGGAGCCAGGCTAGGCTCGGGGGGAGGGGCAAACTCGCGGGCGGGCGGGCGGGCGAGGGGGCGGAGCCCGGGCGGGGTGGGGCGGGCCGCCGGAGGCTTGATTAGGTAGGAGGTGGCGAAGCGCCGGCGGCGGCCGGAAGTAGCCGAGGCTAGCGGCGGAAGTAGCCGAAGCGGCCGGAGCGGGCGGCAAGGCAAGGCGAGAGCTTCACAGGGCCCTACGCGGCCGCCTCAGCATGTCGGACTTCGACGAGTTCGAGCGGCAGCTCAACGAGAATAAACAAGGTGAGGGCGCCGGGGTCACGGGGCGGAGGTGTGGGCGGCTTTTGGCGTCGCGGTTTGTCCCCCGCCATTTTCTCCCTCTTCCCCGCACCTCTCACGGCTGCGCGGCGCCCCCCCACCCCGGTCCCGTGGCGCGCGCCTCGTTCACGTGACGTTCCCGGCGTTATGCCGCGCGCACCGCGAGGGAAGGGGGCGGCGGGGCGCGGGCCCGTGACGCATGCGTGCGGCGGCTGTCCCCGCGCCCCACGTGGTCTTGGAGGTGGCGCGGAGAACGCGGCGCCAGCGCGCCGGATGCCTCGGCGTGAACTTTTGTTTTTTAAAACCTTTTTATTTCCTCTGAAAAGGAGATTATATTAGGCCCCGTGATCCCCCTTCTCCCGCTGCCTTGGCACTTCCGCTTCCGGTCTGGCCTACGGCCGCGTCTCCACGCCCCCTTTGTTTCCAAAATGGCGGTTGTGAAAACGGGGGGGGGACCCCCATTTCCCTTCTTCACGTGGGTGAGGACAGAACCATTTCGGGGACGCTTAGAGGCCACGGGCCCCTCGCGTGCGCTTGTTCCTTTTTGTTGATTGCTGTGACCTCCCCGGCCAGGGTGTTCCTGCCCCAGCTGCTGGTCCGGGCGCTCATACTAACGTGTTGCCGCCTGTTCCCTCCTAGTCCCTTGTAAGAGAGGACTGTGCGTCCTGAGTGTCGACACGCGTGCATGCTGCATGCGCGGGGCTGTCGGCGGGCCCGAGAGTCGCGATATGGAGTGTTTGAGATGCACCCCGAATTACGTACAGTCCCGAAGTCGGGGCCCCGTTCTCGGTGTCGGATCCCAACGTAGAGAAGGAAGCGGAGGTTCCGAGGAAAGGATCCGCCCGCGGCGCTCAACTTGCCGCTTGGGGACGGTGGGAGGCGGCTCCCTCCAGGGCATGGAGGGTTGTGATGGGTTGGAGCGGAGCGTGGGCCTGCTGACCTTAGGGATTCCGGAGTATTCGAGGTGGGGGAGTGGTTAGATGTAGAAATCTTCCAGGTCTCGGTCAGAGTGACCCGGGAAGGTCGGGGACTTGTTTTCTAGGGAGGCTTCAGCTGCCCGTGTTCCTAGCGTGCCTAGCTGGTGCAGAGGACGAAGTGAGGGCCGAGGAATCTTCCTTTGAACCCGGGCTGGAGATGCATAGGGGCTGGGTTAGGAAACGGCCCTGGGGAAGAAATACCGCTTGCTGAGTGCCTGACTGCCTTCGGGGATGACTACTCCAGAGCATAGGCGTTGCAGTTGGACGCACTAGGGGTTTAAATACCTGCTTCATTGTTTTAGTAGCTACTTTTAATAGTCTTCGGTTTTTTTTTTTCCTATTTGTAGACTGGTTACTGTTCTCTTGTCACGGGGCTTTGAGAATATCAATAAGGATTACGGTAATGATAGATGTAGTGAAACCGAGCGCTGCCTGCAGGCTCTTTGCTAAACTCTTACCATGATTGTACTAAGTGGATCCTCGAAGACGGGGTTTCAGCATGTTGGTCTGGCTGGTCTTGAACTCCCGACCTCGGGTGATTCGCCCGCCTTGGCCTCCAAAGTGCTTGGTTACAAGCGTGAGCCCCCACGCCCGGCCCTAAGTGGATCCTTGTAGCAACTCTCCCTGTAAGGCCAAAATGAGTTCCACTTGTACTGGGGAGGAAACTGAGGGCTCAGCAAAGTTGAAAGCTTTCTCAGGTCTCAGCTGGTCAGAGGCAGAGCTGAGATGAAATGGGGTGACATGCGAAGTGTGGCATGTGGCCTGGCTTACACCAGGTGTCCAGTAAGCAATACTTGAAAGCAATTGTAAAACTGCATGCCTACGGAGGAATGCCTTTCACTCTCATAGACATGGTTTCAGAGTTGGGCAAGGGCAGGAAAACGTGTTTCCACATGTCGTTCTGCCACACGACACGCGGGTGGAGTAGATGTGACCCCCTCGTTTAAAGAAGAGAAAACCAAATCTTAAAGGCTTAAGTTGCTTTTGCATGGTTTTATGTTGTTGGTGAGTAGAAAAACAGGTAGATTCCGAGCTCTGGCTGGCTGCAAAGCCACGTTGCTCTATGCTGACCAAGTGGAGCTGATTGGTCAGTTCCTCGAGGCCCTTAGATGGCACCGTACTGGTTCTCCTGTGGTTTCTCCTCTGATGCTCGGAGGCCAGTGCCTGGCCCTGGCGTGGTTCCTGGGTTGGCCGAGCTGCTCCCATAAGATGACAATACAATGTTTTCAGCAGACGAAGCTCCCTTTCTGTTTTTACCTGTCCAGCATCAGTGTGTGGGAGAGGGTTCTTGCCATAAGGGAAGCTCTGCCCGTGCACGTATCACTCTGGCTGTGGGTCTTTGTCTCTTTGGAGGACGGGCCAGGTTCTGTACCTGCCCACTTTTGCTTCAGCGCCTTCCTCTGCTCCCTGTGTCTACAGGGAATTTCCTTGTCTATGTCCCAGGCACCCAGCCAGGCGTCACTGCTTTCTCTGCGTGTGTTCCTTTCTGCCTGCTGCCTGTTTCAGAGCCTTAGTAGCAGGAAGGGCTCCTGGCGCTCACAGCCTGTCCATCTTTGAAGCGTGGAGCCAGCGCTGTGCCCGCTGCCATGCCTTTGTGCTTACCCTGCTGCTCTACACTGCTGGCCTGTCCTGCTGATTCCTCCCCCCAGTTTCTGTCTTTGATTTTGGGGTTTGGGGCCTTCAAGCTGACAATTATATTGTCATTATTGGTTCTAGCCAGAGTGTCCTGCCTGATCCGAATTCAGGAGCATGGCCTCATGCTTAACTTGATGGCTTTACAGGGTTTGAATTCCACCTTCACCATTTCCTAGCTGTTTGGCCTTGGGCAGGTTGTGGTCTCTCTGTACCTCAGTTTCCTTATCCATTATGTCAGCCCCCAGCAGTGTTTTTCTGAAGCAGTAGTGAGGATTAAGTACAAACAGAACTGTTTTTTTTTTTTTGAGATGGAATTTAGCTCGTTACCCAGGCTGGAGTGCAATGGCGTGATCTCGGCTCACCGCCGCCTCCGCCTCCTGGGTTCAGGCAATTCTCCTGCCTCAGCCTCCTGAGTAGCTGGGACTACAGGCGTGTGTCACGATGCCCAGCTAATTTTTTGCAAACAGAACTAGTTAATACAGGTTTCCGTCATAAGAAGCATCACATTATTTGTTACTGTTTTTTCCCCCCGCTGGGTGCATATTTTTCTGAGTGTTGGTGGTTTTGGAATCGTGATGCTTTTCCAAACATTCATCTGGTGTCAGAAAAACAAACCACTATGGGTGAGGCTGAAGTTGAACATCCTCCCTCAGTGCCTTTTGCCCCCTCTTGCCCCCTCTTGCCCCAGGGATCATCACTCTAGGTGATGCTTGTTAACATGTATGAGCACCTTAACATGTGCATTGTGTGTGTGTGTGTTTCATGGATAGTTGAGAAATCTGGGTATCTCTGAATTAAGGAAATTGTAAGTGGTGCTCATGAACACCCCCAGCTCGTTTACCCTCCATCTTGAAGGGTCGGTCTTCCTTCTTCAGGAGTTGAAGGGTCTGGTGGGAGCAGAGGTTTCTGTGCTTTTGCCAGCGAGGCTCTGTTTCTAGTGGCCACCTTGGAGGAAAACAGGACGTCTGAAGGCTGGCGGAGATACACACCCCTACTCTACAACCTCTCCTGTACTTGGCTTTGAAGGGAGTGAGGCAGGGAGAATCAGGTGGTTTGGGGTTCAAGTCTGGGTAGGGCAAGCTCCTCCCCTGACCTGCTGAAGCAGAGGAGGGCTCTGTCCCCTCCATCTGCGGTTTCTTCAAGGCCCTTCACTCCCCTGGGGAAGCGTGCGTGCTTCTGCATTATTCACGAGGTTGGGAAGGGATGGGTTGAGTTTCCCTGCTTCCAGGGGATATCTAATCCTGCCTGGCACCTGATCTCTAGGCCTGATGATGGGGCTGTAGGTGCCAGCTGGTGGCAGAGGTCTTTCCTGAGGGGTCACTGCGTCCCTTCAGGAAAACATCATTGGGTCTCTTGATTCCCCAGCCTCTAGCCCTGCCCCTCTCAGGGACGACCCTGGGGTCAGGCCCCTCAGCCCTCGAGGGGGACCAGGAGCCAGCCTCTGTCTTCTCTGGCTCCCCAGCTCCTCCTGAGCATCCTCAGGTATCTTACACCCCGGGGGCATTTCCAGGCCCGTCTCCCTGGTCCCCTCAGGGTCCCTGGACTCGCTTGCGGACCTAGGAGGTCTGTTAATTCCTTTCCTCCATCGAATCCCTTCCCTTTGGGGGGTGGCCTCCCTGGGGCTTGGGACATAGCCACCAGCGCGCAGGGTGGGCTGGGTCCACATCCTTACTCCGCTCATCGCATCCCCTTCCTCTCACCCTTGCCCAGAGCGGGACAAGGAGAATCGGCATAGGAAGCGCAGCCACAGCCGCTCTCGAAGTCGGGACCGCAAACGCCGCAGCCGGAGCCGAGACCGGCGCAACCGGGACCAGCGCAGCGCTTCCCGGGACCGGCGGCGACGAAGGTACTAGGGCTCAGGGATCCCCGGCTGGGCCGGCCTGGGAGTCGGGTCGGGGAGGGTGTTGGCCAGCCTGTGGGTGGCCCCTGGATTCTGTATCTGGGCCCAGGTCTTCTGTGGCTCATTCTTTCTTTGCATGGATCTGGGGGAGGGATTTGCTGCTCGGTCTGTCTTGAATTCCGATTTTTTCCCCCGTTTCTGGAGTTTCCTTCATTTCCTCTGTTGGGGTTGCTGGCGGGTTGCTGTGAGCAATAGGTCCTTTATCTGGAGCCACGGAATTGACTCTGTGTTTTCCTTTACAAGGGGCTGTTCTGTCTCTGACTCTGAGGGCCTGCTTCTTCTTTTCAACTCTCTGTGGCCCTCTGTGGGACTCTCTTCGAGGGGGTGGTCTCTGCCTCCAGTTTCTTTCTTCCCTGCCTCCTTGGAGAAGGGAGCTCTTGGGAGTGAGGCAGTGTCCACAGCCTGGGCTTCTTTTCTGGCCCAGGGGTGTTGGTTTCCACCGCCTCTTTTCTCTCTACGCTCCCGTCTCTGTTCTCTGCCCCTTAGGTGAGGAAGGGCAGGATAGGCGGAGTTCTCCTGCCTTCTCCCAGCAGTTTCTCCAGCAAGAGACTGGTCCTTCCTGGCCCCTGGCCCCTGTCTCCTGTCTCCTTTCCTCACTTCCTCTTTCCTTGGGGTGGGAGTGTTTGGGGGGAAATGGCAGGGCCGAGGGGGGCCTGCTTGCTGCTTGTTCACCTCGGCCCTGCTCCCACCCTGGGGCTCAGTGCCCTCGGGGGGGTGTGGCATGTGGGGAAGACGAGGGTACCCAGTCACCCCTCCCCATACCTTTCCCTCCCACCCCCCAGCAAACCTTTGACCAGAGGCGCTAAAGAGGAGCACGGTGGATTGATGTGAGCTTCTCTTCCTGCCCCTTCCACCCTGATGTCCACTCCCTCACCTTCCTCATGCCCCCCTACCCTGCCCTGTCCACTTCCAACCCTGGCCCAAGCACTGGGAAGAGTCCACTTGCCTTGAAACTGGCACCCCTTCCCCAGGCCCTGTCCCAGATCCTCTCCTTCCCTGGAGAGAGTGCAGCTTACGTGGTGGGGGGAGGGTGAAAGGGCACCTGGGAGGGGCTCTGAGGCCCACTGTTGGTCAGACTGAGGTTGCCCTGCCCCGCTCTCCCCTCCCACCTCCCCCAGTCGTTCCCCCCGTCATGAGAAGAAGAAGAAGGTCCGTAAATACTGGGATGTGCCACCGCCAGGCTTCGAACACATCACCCCGATGCAGTACAAGGCCATGCAAGGTAGGCCTGAGGCCGGGCTGCTCCCAGAGGTGGAGGGTGCAGGGGCGGGATTCCTTGTGTGTGTGCATGGAGGGCTGCACACCCCTGGGTTTCCGGCGTCTGCCCTTTTGAAGCCTCCCGGAGGAGATGACCAGACACCCGTGGTTGATGCGAATGAGGCCTCCATTTGGATGCCATTGGGAAATGAGGCTTCGCATGAGCAGCACTTACTGATGGGGGCCCCGAGGGTGGGGAGAGGGTTCTAGAGGCTGAGAGCCTGTAGGGGCTTTCTGCTGAGGAGGGGAACTCCTAGTGTGTAGTGTGGGTGGTCACTGAGTGTTCCCCTGATGGGGTTTTATCCTGTTTTTACCCCCTTTCAAGCCGCGGGTCAGATTCCAGCCACTGCTCTTCTCCCCACCATGACCCCTGACGGTCTGGCTGTGACCCCAACGCCGGTGCCCGTGGTCGGGAGCCAGATGACCAGACAGGCCCGGCGCCTCTATGTCGGCAACATCCCCTTTGGCATTACTGAGGTACTGCCCTCCCCCTGCCCCTACCCTCTCCCTTGTTCCCTTCCCACTCCTCCCCTTCCCTCCATTCCCTCTCCCCAACCTGCACGGGTCAGACTCTGCTCCTGCAAGACCCCCCGGCCCCCTCCCAGACGGACGGATGGAGTTGAGCCAGCCAGGGGCCGGGCTGGGGGTGGCCCTCCCTCCCTCCTCTTCCCCTCTCCCGTCTCCCCTACCCCCAACCTCCTCCAGCAACCGAGGGATCAAGCACACACATAATGTACCCACGTGTTGTACCTACGTGTCGGAGAGAGACAGAGAGGGAGACTTGGACACACACACACACACACACACACACACACACACACACACAGACGCACGCTGCCCCTCAGTTTTTTCTGACACGCCTCTCGTTCTCTGCCGCCTGTCCCCCATCCTCTCCCCATGTCCCTCCCATGGTCGCTGTTCTTTTATTTTTGATCGCCCCTGACCTCCCCCCTTCCCCACCACTCCTTTTCCCTATCCCTCTCCCCCACCCCTTCCTGTGGCACCCCCTGAGAATCCCGAGATCAAAGAGTTGTTTCCATTTCTCTTTAAAGTGAAATATTGTGGGGCTGAGATCCCTCGTAGCAACAAAAAGTTTGCTACCATCGTTGAAGGCAAGTAAGGTCCATTCTGACTTTCTCAACCTGCACTTTGCTACATTTGATAAACCAGCCCCCGGACTCCAGGGCCAGATTCCTCCACATCACTCTTTTCTCCTCCCCTCCCGCCCTGCCCCTCCTCCCCACACTCCTCCTCTCCTGCCCCTGCACTCTGACCTCCTCCTTGCTCGTCTCTGTGCTGCTCTTCTTTCTGTCCTTGCTCTTTCCGCCCCTGCCTGCTGCTTCCTTCCTACTTTCTGTCTGTCTCCACTGGGCGTCCCTTCCTGTGTGCTGTCTCTCCATCTCTGTTCCGTGTTTTTCTTCATTTTGCGTTGTCAATTCCTTCTGCCTTTTCTTGAACGATCTTCTTTCCCTGGTTTTTGGGGCCCCTGTGGCTCTCCCCCAACGCCTGTCCATCGCTGCCCTTGGCCGTCTCTTGCTGCTGCTTCCTCCCCATTTTCTCTCTTGCTTCTGTCCTGCTGTTGACTTCTACACCCCCACCCATAATCCACTGTTCCTTCCCCGACTCCTCCCTCCCCTCATCCCTCTCCCCTTGCCCCCAACCCCCTCTGTGTCTCCCTCTCTCACCCTTCCCCACCTCTCTCCACCTCCCTTCCCCCGTCCCCCCCTGTCTCCTATTCCCTCTGCAGGAGGCCATGATGGATTTCTTCAACGCCCAGATGCGCCTCGGGGGGCTGACCCAGGCCCCCGGCAACCCGGTCTTGGCTGTGCAGATTAACCAGGACAAGA
Organism: Leontopithecus rosalia; assembly: GCA_028533165.1. Taxonomy (NCBI): domain Eukaryota; kingdom Metazoa; phylum Chordata; class Mammalia; order Primates; family Cebidae; genus Leontopithecus; species Leontopithecus rosalia. The sequence goes on from CM052668.1 coordinate 39,209,177, forward strand.
ATTTTGCCTTTTTGGAGGTGAGCAGGGGGAGTGAGTGGGGTCAAGGCAATGTGTGTGATTGGAGGGCCTGTCCCTCAGGCCTGAGGTGTGTCAAGCTGCCTTGCGCTGTTTCCACCGAGCCCTCTGCAGTCCATTCTCGACCTGGTTGCCAGAGTGAGCCCTGTAATAGCTCTACAGATCCGATCCTACTGTCTGCCTCCCCTTTGCTTTCTGTGTGACCTGAGAGGCCTGCCTGGCCACACGGACCTTCCCAGAATGTGCCACGCACCTGCCCACTTGGCTGGAGTTATTTCCCCAGCTAACTGATGTTAGTAACTAGTCCTGCGTGTCAGTGTTTCTCAAGTGTCTGGAAAAGGGCCTTGGTTTTTGATCGACCACTCCTGGTGGACTGATTCTCTGGTGAAATACCGTGAAGGGCGTTGGTAGCTTGCTGCAGTTTCCCAGCGCTCCCTCTCGCTCTGTACCCGCCTCACCGAGGTCCGCTTTCAGTTGCACTGCTCCGGGTATCGGCTGAAACGTCTCCTCACCAGAAAGACTCCAGTGCTGTCATCTCCCCATAACATCCCCTTTCAGCACTTTGCCCCTCCTTCATCCTCACAGCCTGCGATTGTGTGTTTGCCTTTGTGTGTGTTGGGTGCCTGGTGTCTTTAATTGTGGAGTGTCAACTCCTGGCATCGGGGACGTGCATGTCTGTGGTCCTCCCAGTGCCTGGCCCGGGGCCTGGTATGTTGCATTTGTTGACATGAGTGAAAGGAAAGAAGAAATCCTGATCTCGGAGTATATGGGGCTGTGCTAGTCCCTTATCCTCATCCCTCACCACCGCTTTCTCTCTTCAGTTTCGCTCAGTGGACGAGACTACCCAGGCCATGGCCTTTGATGGCATCATCTTCCAGGGCCAGTCGCTAAAGATCCGCAGGCCTCATGACTACCAGCCGCTTCCTGGCATGTCAGAGAACCCCTCCGTCTATGTGCCTGGTGAGTGGGGGATCCATGAAGGGCCCCCATCTCCCTCAACCCTCCTCCCCTGGCCCATCCTTCACTTCAGCCCAGCTGGAGCGGCGTAGGGAGTCGTGGAGACTGGAGAGCACAGGTGTCTTTGACCTGCTTTCTCCGTGTCTCTGTGAGTGGGGTGCTCTCTGCTAATAGAGGAGGTGTCTGGGGCCAGGACAGTAAACTGACTTCCTTGAGGACACACAGCTTGTACGTGGCAGAGCCAGGACAGACTAAAGGTGCTGGGGAAGTGAGCGGCTTGTGGCCTGGACCTCTTACTGGCCTGCGGCTGTGGGACCCCAGAGGGCTCAGTCTGTGCACGCCGGGGCTGGTGTGCCGTTGGCACTTGTCAGCAGAGCTCCTGCTGTGGGGTCTGGCACCTGGATATTCACTCATTTTTTTGTCTCCCAGCGTTTGCCTTGAATCTTGTGTTCGGGCCATTCCTCATATCTGTGTTTAATATCATCTCTAATTGGTAGGTAACAGAGCAGACCAGGGGTAGGCAGACTGTTTCCCTGTGTGTGAAGCCGCTGGAGGGTGCCTGCTTGCATGGGACAGTGCTTAACATGTGTGGCTGCTGAGATTGGGATTTCCTATGCTTTTCCCAGGCCATGGGATGGTCTCCCTTTAGAGAACGTGCAAGGGGTACACAAGCAGTCAGTGGGCCCTGTCAGCCCACAGGCTGTTTGCTGACCCTTGCAGTTGATGAATGGGATGTGAGTGAGAATTGAGGCTTGTCTGGCGCCCTGTTGGGGTACGACTGTGTCTCTGACCCAGGACATGGAGGAGGTGGGGTTCTGCTGGCCAGCACCCACCATTGGAGGAGCCCTTTAGGAACCGAACCAGCTCTTCAGGGTGTGTGATGTGGAGTGTCAGACAGAAGCACATCTGTGTCCCCCAGGACGGGCTGGGTGCCTCACCTGCCTCCAGTGCTTTGCTTCTTTCTTTGTGTTTTCTTTTATTTTTTGAGATGGAGTCTAGCTCTGTTGCCCAGGCTGGAGTGCAGTGGCACGATCTTGGCTCACTGCAACCTCTGCCTCTGGGGTTCAAGCAGTCCTCCTGCTTCAGCCTCCCAAGCAGCTAGGATTATAGGCACCTGCCACCATGCCCGACTAATTTTTGTATTTTTAGTAGAGATAGGGTTTCACCGTGTTGGTCAGGCTGGACTTGAACTCCTGACCTCAAGTGATGCACCCACTTCAGCCTCCCAAAGTGCTGGGATTACAGGTGCGGGACACTGCCCCCAGCCCAGTGCCTGTCCACCGTGAGTTTTGGTAAATCCGCTAACGTTTTAGAGCCTGTTGTGTGGTACGTGTTGACATGCTTTAATCTTTACGGACTGGTTACGTATGGGTACGCGTCCTAGATCAAGCTATAGAATATCTTCCCCACGTCTCTTCCTGGTAAAGCCACTGCCTTTTTGTTGTAGATCACGTAAGTGGCCCGCCACTTGCCGGTGCTTCCTGTGTGTGTCAGGCACTGTCCTAAGTGCACTCCATGGATCACCTTTAGCCTTCATGGCAGTTCCGTGATACAGGGATTGGCAGGGCAGTTTAGAGGTGAACTCTGGCCCACGGGCTGTTTTTGTAAATATGGATGGATTGCCATACAGCTGGCCTCTCTGCGGTGCCTCCTTCCTGGGTAGGGACACGTGGGCCTTGGGGAATAGGAAGGGTGGTTACGGAGCTAACGTTTGCTTCTGTTACCAGGCTGGGGGGCTTGACTCTTCTGAGGGCGATGGGGTGCTCTGCCAGGGGCTGGGCTGAGGGTGGCCCAGTGATAGCAGTGGCTGCCGAGCTCCTATGAGGCACCCCTGGGCCAAGCTGGTCTGGTCACCATGGGAGTGGGTATTCCTCCATCTTCCGGATGAGGAAAGAGCCTTGGGACAGTGGGGATCCCTGCTGGGTCTTTCCCACACCACCCCTGCTCCAGCTGTGATGCTTTATATTCAGCAGCCCTTGTAGAGGCGTCGGGCTCGTTCCCCACCCGACTATTCCAACATCCCCGTCAAGTGGGGCTTATCCTCCTCAGTGATGAGTGGAGAAGATTCCTTTGAAGTTGTCAGGGGACAGTGGCTGGCCTGCCCTGTTGTGGGCACTGAGTGTAGCAAATGCCCAGGCCACAGGGACTGCGGTGCTCGTTCTCAGTTCTGTTAAATCAAACACTCGGCCCGAGCTGTTCTCATGCACGAGGCTGGTACGATGAGGGCCAGGGTCCTTCCCATTCTGCAGATGAAGACACTGAGGCCCTTGGAGCCACATGTGGAACAATATGACTCGAGCCCAAGGAGCCATGAACCCGGCGAGCCCAGCTCTTGTACCCTCGGCCCCACGTTGCTCCAGTGAGACATGCAGAGCCAGGGTTTGGGGCCCAGCTCCAGTGAGGCCCCTTCTTCCGTGGACCCAGGCAGAGCCTGCTGCCTGCCCCACTGCCTGTGGAGAGTCACAGCCGAGTGTAGGCTCTGGAGGCCGCCTTTTTCCTGCCTCTGTGGCTTCTCTGAGCGCCTCAGTTTTTGCCGTCTGTGCTGTATCTACAGCACTGCAGTAGGAGATGCCTGGCTCGTGGGCAAGTGCTCGGTGTGCGTTCTGCTCCCAGGCTGCTGGGAGCAGAAGAGCCGGGTCTCATGGGGTCTATGTGGCCCCCCTCTGGTGACTGGAGCCGGCTGGGTTGGTGCTTCCAGTTCTGCAGGGGGGCTAGAGGGGCTTGAGCAGATTGGTGGGAAAGGGTGCATGCGGCGCCCCCCCTCCTCCCATGGGCACAGTGGTTCAGCTTCTGAGGCTCTTCCTCATTAACTCTTACCTATTTCTTCCCAGGATCAGGATGGAGGTGGCATGGGGCCACTCACACTTGGTGTGGGGGCTGCAGAGGAAGGGGAGGCCACATGGTCTAGGCTTTGAACTTGGGAGTCAGGCTGGTGGCGAACTGGGGCCTTGCATAGCTCACGTCTGACAGCTTAGCACCAAGATACATTGGCAGAGCCTGCGGGGTGTCAGGTTGAAGTATCCCATCAGCAGGCGCCTGTCTTTGAGTCCAGAGTTCAGTGGAGAGGGCAGGGTCCTGGGCTGATAAATTCAGCTGCTAAACCCCACTGTGGTGTGTCAGGCCTGGAGTCAGCCCACAGCTCCCACACAGCTCAGAACAGCTCACGCTGTGGACGCTGTCCTGAGACTGCCTGAGCAGCCTCGGCTCCTCATCTTGTCATGCCACTTATGAGGGCAGGCTGCCCCTGCAGTGGCACCTGCTGTTCTGACAGGGCGTGAAGTGGGGGACCGAGCGTTAATGGGAGCCTTGCCTGGGTGGCTGTCAGTGAAGGGGTGGAGTGTGTTGGGACTCACCAGTGGGTCCCAAGCCCAGGTGACCTGCCAGCGTTCCACAGCAGCAGGTGGCAGAGGTGGGTGTGAACTCGGGTCTTTGTGCCCTCGGGGTGTCTTGGGGGATGTTCTAGTTTGAGGTTCCTCTGAGGCTGGGCAGATCTGGGAGACATGGTGCCTTCTTCTCACGGAGCCGTGGTGTGCCACTGGCCAGGCCCTCCCTTGTCAGATCAGGCTGGGGGGTGTGGGGGGGTGATGGGTGCGTGGTGTGGCCCCTCCTCCTTGCCTCAGGACTGTTCCAGGTTTTTGGGAGTTGACCTGGTCCTGGAATTGTCTCTCCTCTGCCCATAGGGGTTGTGTCCACTGTGGTCCCTGACTCTGCTCACAAGCTGTTCATCGGGGGCTTACCCAACTACCTAAATGATGACCAGGTAACCTCTCTGCCTCCCTCCAGTCCCCTCCCCACACCCTGCCCCACCTCAGCCCAGCCCTAATGGACTCTCGGCCGCTGTAGGTCAAAGAGCTGCTGACATCCTTCGGGCCCCTCAAGGCCTTCAACCTGGTCAAGGACAGTGCCACGGGGCTCTCCAAGGGCTACGCCTTCTGTGAGTACGTGGACATCAACGTCACGGATCAGGTGAGTCCCCGGTCCCTGGCTGCTGCCACATCTGTCCTTCCCTACCCTGTGCTGTTGCCAAGCTGTGGTCTCCCCTCCTCAGGGGACGGGGCGGGAGGCGGCCAACCTGAGGCAGCACCCTGCGTGTGGGCTGGTCCCTGTCCCATGGTGTTGACTTTTTCCAGGCTCTTCATCCCCTCTGCCTTCCCCTCTTCCCCCACCAATGCCCCGGCTTGGGGGTAGGTGTTGGACTCCCGGTCTCTGACCCCACCTCTCCCCGTACCCCTCCACCCCTCGTCCTCCAAACGCAGGCCATTGCGGGGCTGAACGGCATGCAGCTGGGGGATAAGAAGCTGCTTGTCCAGAGGGCGAGTGTGGGAGCCAAGAATGCCACGCTGGTGAGCCCCCCGGCACGTCATCTTCCATTGGCTCGAGGGACCCCGGGGTTGGGAGGGGCTGGCTAGGGACAGCTGTTCCTAATCTCTCCCCCAGCATTTATGGGAAGGCATTTGGGGGTCATTCAGTGCAGTGTTGGGGAGTGGGGCTTTAGGCGTTGAAGTGGAGAGCTGGCCTTTCCCCAGGGTGGGCATCCGAGGGGCACAGGCTTGAGCAGAGGGTGACTGGGTCTGGGCCCCCTGTGACACCCCTTCGTCCTCTGGCTCCACAGAGTACCATCAATCAGACACCGGTGACCCTGCAAGTGCCGGGGCTGATGAGCTCCCAGGTGCAGATGGGCGGCCACCCGACTGAGGTCCTGTGCCTCATGAACATGGTGCTGCCCGAGGAGCTGCTGGACGACGAGGAGTATGAGGAGATCGTGGAGGACGTGCGTGACGAGTGCAGCAAGTATGGGCTCGTCAAGTCCATCGAGATTCCCCGGCCTGTGGACGGTGTCGAGGTGCCTGGCTGTGGAAAGGTCAGGATGCCCTGGGCCCGCGCCCCACTTCCTCACCCTCTCCCCTTCGCCTCCTCTCCCTGCCCCTGCCTTCTTCCTGTTCCCCTCCCTCTCTCCTGCTCTCCCTGTCTGGCTCTCCCTTTGCTTCACGAGCATAGGTGCCATCACTGTGTGCCGCCCTCAGGCCTGGCCATGGGAGATGTTGGTGAACCAGAGGGGTGTGTGGTCCTGTGGGGGCCCAGGGCCTGCAGGAGGGTCAGTAGCTGGGGAATGCAGCTACCCAGGGAGGTGTGTGTCAGGTTTTTGCGGTCTGATTTCAGAGCCCACCTTGTCTGCCTCTTGAGGCAGTGGTGAGGGCGTGTGTATGGAATTCCCATTGGACCAGGCTCTGAGACTTCAGTAATGAATAGAGGTCTCTTCCATCCTGTGCTGAAGCCCTGGGGATGCAGCTGTTAGAGGGCACCCATGTTGTGTTGAGATGCAGCATTCCTGGGCGTGGTGTTCATTCACGGGGGTCAAGGTCAAGGTGGCAGTGAACAGGTGAGGGAGGGAGGTGGTGGGGCTGGGGCTGAGCAGCAGGCCTTGGAGGGCTGCATGGGTCTTAGAATGACCAGTTACTTTGAGCCAGATGGGAGGGAAGCTATTGAGAGGCCTCCAGTGTGGTCACACCTGGCAGATGGAAATGACCCCATGTAGTGAGGTTGGGGGTGCAGAGGTACAGCAGACACTTCCTCGCAGGGCAGGATGTGGATGAGCAGGAGGGCATGCCAGGAGCAGGAGGGTTGGTGCTGCTGAAGTGGCTCAGGAGCCAGGGTTGTCAGGGCCAAGGCTGGCTCTGCAGGGCCAGACTGGGGAGGGCCTTCATATGTTGTGGAAAAGGCTCAGTTTCTCCCTGGAGTGGTGGGTTTTTTAAGAGAGAAAACAGGGCTGTGGTTCCATTTTTGAGGTGATTCTGGCCACTGTTGAGAAGGGGAATGGTGACCTGACTGGAAGCAGTAGCAGGGGATGGAGAGGGGTTGGTAGATTCCAGACTCGGGCCTGGGAAGTGTGCAGACTTTGGCGATGGGTGTGGAGGGGAGGGAGAAGGCCTATGAGATGCTCGGTGGCAGCTTTGATGGTGGGGATGGCAGGCGAGATGCAGGGGTGAGCAGGTGTGGGGCTAGCTGGCTTTGCGGTTTCTGAGACACCCAGTAGAAATGTCCAGCAACCCCAGTGTGAGGGCTGATGGTCACAGGTCCGGCCTGGGATGTGGGAGTGCTTTGCCCAGGGAGAACAGGGTTGGGGAGGGCAGCTGGAGAGGTGGAAGGGGCATCTTAGAGGAGCATGTGGAAGGCCAACGGCATCTCCTGCCGGCTGCCCTCCAGAGTCCAGTATGTCAGGGCTGCTCAGGGCTGCCCTCTGGTGCTGGGGAGCTTGGCTCAAGCAGAAGCGGAGGAAACATTTGTGGGAACAAGGAAGAATGGAGAGACCCTGGCCTTTGGGATCACCTGACCTGTTTTGCATATTAAATGTATTGCATCTGCCAGGCGTGGTGGCGCATGCCTGTAATCCCAGCACTTTGGGAGGCCAAGGCTGGCAGATCACAAGGTCAGGAGTTCAAGACCAGCCTGGCCAATGTGGTGACACCCCATCTGTATTAAAAGTACAAAAATTAGCTGGGCGTGGTGGTGCATGCCTGTAATCTTAGCTGCTTGAGAGTCTGAGGCAGGAGAATTACTTGAAACCAGGAGGCAGAGGTTGCAGTGAGTCGAGATTGTGCCACTGCACTCTAGCCTGGGCAACAGAGCAAGACTCTGTCTCAGAAAAAAAAAATTGCGTCTTATTTATTACATTTTTTTTTTGTTACTTATCTTTGCAAATATATTTAAAAGCAGAGACGGTGATAGTAATATATTTTTATCAAAGTGTATGTAGTAATATTTTGGTGTTCCTTTACCTGGCTACAAGTTGCCAATATTTTGTCATTCTTTATATATTTAGCTAATTTCTCCCGCCGCCTTTTTTCTTTGCTGGATAAAGAATATCAGATATATTTCTCCTGAGATCCTTAAGTATGTTTCTCTGAATTCTCAGCTTTGGGTCACATAGCTTCTTCGTGGGGGTCTATGCTATATGTTGTGGGATGTTGAGAGGCGGCATCATCCCCAGTCTCCACCCATCAGGTGCAGAAGCACTACTCCCTGCTTTGAGATAACCAAAAGCATCTCTAGACATTGCTCAGTGTTCCCTGGGGACACGCCCCTCTCCCCTCCCCCAGTTGACAACCACTGCTCTAACCAGATAACCTTAAAAAATTGTTTTTTAACAAAACCACAGCAGCCTGATTACATTAGCAAAATTAAGTTTTCAGTGGCTATTCCATGTTCAAATGTTTGTCTCAAGAATACTTGCTTTTTTCGAGTCCTGACTTCCGAGCATCCCTTACTTCATTTATCGTTGGGAGAACATGGCTGTTGGGGTGGTTCTGGGAGCGCCCACCGTGATGGCTGGTGTGGAGTAGACACTCAGCACGAGGGACCACTGGGTAGGGGTGGTGAGCTTGCCTCTGCCTCCCGCCTGCCCTCTGTGGCTCTCCTGATTCTCCATGCCTATGGTGTGTCTGTGCTCTTGTTTTTTGATCTTGCAGGATGTTTGGGTCAATTCCAGCAAACCTCCACTAAGGGTCCCTTTCTGACGCCTGTGGCAAAGCCCCTTCCTCCCTGCCCCTTCCTGCGTTCAGTTCTGGGTTTGGGTGGATGCTGGCTGGCCACTGGGTGTGAGCCTTGTTCACAAACCTGCCTTCGTTTTCCCTACAGATCTTTGTGGAGTTCACCTCTGTGTTTGACTGCCAGAAAGCCATGCAGGGCCTGACAGGCCGCAAGTTCGCCAACAGAGTGGTTGTCACAAAATACTGTGACCCCGACTCTTATCACCGCCGGGACTTCTGGTAGAGGCGGCCGGGGGAGGGTGGGGGCAGGGCTGGCTGGGGGCTGTTCCCCACTCCCGCCCCCCCCTTATCCCCCTCTGAAGACGATGGGCAGAGGAGTGACAGCCGCACAACACACGGCAGCCGGCAGCAACTGGAATGGCAGCAATTAAGGGTGGGGGGCGGGGGTTGGGGGTTAGGGCAGGGAAGGGACTGGGGAAGTGCGCACACAGCCCACAAGACAACATGCACCCAGACACAGACACAGGGAGGGGTTGGGATGGGGACAGGGTGCACAGCAGGGCGGGGTAAGGCCCCCAGCCCCTCCCAAAACAGCCTCTCCCTTCCCCCTTAGACCCCGTTCTCCTCCCCTTCCCCACAGTAGGAACATAGCGGGTTTACATTTTATGGCCAAACTATTTTGAATTTTGTTGTCCGGCCCTCAGTGCCCTGCCCTCTCCCTTAGCAGGACCACAGCTCTGTTCCTTCGGCCTCTGGTCCTCTCTGGCCCCTCCCGGATTTCTTATGTAGTTGATTTTTCCCTCTTTAGTCTCCGCGATCTGCGCCCAGCCCCGTGGCTCTGTCCCTCTCCTACTCTCTGTGGCAGTTTCATATTTGCTAAGACGAATTTGCTCATTAAACATTTTGTTGTATTTTACTTTATGGAGCGGCTGTGTGTCCAGTGTGTCCCACCCTCTAACTCGGTTCCGGGCTCGGGTCGGGGTCCCCTTGGCAACTGCGGGCCCCTGACCGGGACGCCCCTGGTGCCGGCATCCGCGTCCCCGGGGCCTTCCCTGCTAGCGCAGTGCGCTTCTGGGGGTTGGCACAGGCATGGCTCCGTGGGGCGGGGGCGGGGGGCGTGAAGTTCCCGAGTGCTCTCCCACCCCGCCGACAGGAGGGAGGATTGGCCGAGCGGGACGGGGCGGGCGCGGCGTGGGTGCGCCGGGAACTCCATGATTTCCGCGGGGGGAGCTGGGACTGAGTCTCGGTGTCCCGTGCGGGGCCTAGGGGCGGCGGGCAAAAATGACGTAAAGGGCACCTAGTAACCAGGACCTGCGCGCCGGAAGTGATGCCTCCCTGGTTGGCTGGGCTGCGGAAGTAACTCCCGCCTGGGCCGGGTGCGGCACGGGAGGGCGGGGAGCACGGCAATTTCCGCTTCCGGTCCGTCGCCTTCGGTAGCTTCCCGTCTTCCCGGCGGCTCCCCTCCCCCGCCCGGCTCTCCGCGCCCCTTCTGGGCGGCGGGGCGGCGGGGCCCTCGGCGTGCGGCCCTCTGTGCGTTCGTGCGTGCGCCCGTGGCGCCTCCTGGTCCGCCGCCCGCCGCCCGGCGCACGCCCCGCGACACCGAGGCCGAGCGGGGCAGGGGGCTGACCGCCATGACCCCCCGGAGCCCGGCGTGAGGGGCCGAGGTGAGCGCGGGGCGGAGCGCGGGGGACGCCGTCCCGCTTGCTCCAGGTGTTCGGGCTCGGGCTCGGGCCGGGCCTGGGCTTCTGGGTGTCTCTGGCGGCCTTTGTGTCTCTGTTCTTGGGGCGGCCTTGACTGCCCCCGTGTCGGTGTCGGTGTCGGTGTCCGTCGGTCTCTCCCCTCCCCCTCGTGTCTGTCCGCGTCTGTTTGCCGCGGGCCTCTGCCTGTTCCAGCGGCCTTAGAAGAGGGTTTGGACGCAGGAGTGTGTCTGTCCCGAGTCTCTCCTCTGTCACGGCTGTGTCTCAGGATGTTGTTCTTGTCCCCGAGTTTCCGAGTCTGCGTCTCCCTAGGTGTCCCCAGCCCTCCCCTGGGGACGGAGCTTACCTCTGCCCCGTATCTATCACCTCCAACCCTGAAGCCTCTTTCCAGGAGTCTTGCTTGGTCTAGAGGAATCTGCGCCTTTTCTGCAGTTTTCTGAGTCTCTGGGTGATGGTGAAGAGTCCCGGGCTGCCTGCTAAGCTGTGTGGTATTTGCCCTGTGCTGTTCTGTATCTCCAAGCCTCAGTTTCCTAGTCTTTAAAATGGGACGTTCATAGTTCCTACACCATAGGGTGCTCGTGCATGTAAATCGAGGTGATGCTTCTAAAGTGCCGGGCCGTCTCCGATACGTAGGAACTGTGTAATTACTGGGAGCTCTGGTTTTTATGATTACAGTGCTTAGAGATTTTTACACAGCGTTAGATGTCGGTCGGTTATTGGAGTATTCCTGGGATAATTTTGCCATATTTTTTGTATGCTTTTTAATCTGTTAATTCTCTTTGAATCAATTTAATTTGAAATACAGTCATTCTAAGCAGTATCTAAGAACTCTTAGCTTTGGTGTGCTAATGTACATTTTTTCTCCTGCACACTACACAGTGTGAAGATAGTGCATTTTCTCCTGCCACCCTTTTGGAGCTGTTCTGTTTTTTTCTCTGATAATAATAGCAGCCAGTGTTATTGAGCGCCTACTATCTGTGGGGCACAGGGCCAAGCACTGTATGTACCCATCTTATTTAATCAACAGGCCTGCCAGGTAGGCATTCTTTCATTTCACAGTGGAGCAAACTGCACCTCAAGGAGGTTTGTGCTGCAGGTAGCTAATGTGGCCAGGATTTGAACCCGAATTTATGTTCTTTTCCGTTACATGCCATTTTTCTTGTCTCTTACTTCTCAGTGCCAGGTGTCATGTTGTTTCTGGGCCTCTGTCTTTCCTCCTTGGCCTCCTGCCTCCCTGTTTTCCCATGTTCTCGTATCTGCTGCTGTCTGTGTCTTTCTCACTGTCTCTCCGGGTAGTTCTCTCTGCCTGGGTTTCTCTGCGTCTGTTTCTTGTCAGTCTTCTCTGTATTTGTTAAATTCATTTCTTTTCAGTCTTCTTCTCTATATTTGTTACATTATTGCTTCATCATAATGTGTTGGGCTGGGGCTGCTTTGGGACTTGGCACATCTGTCTTCAGGTGCCTGGCCCTGTGGCCTGAGTCGGAAGCAGAGGCCAGCCTCTCTCAGTCATCCCTATCTCCCCTGGGCTTACATCATCGTAAGGCTTTGTAAGCCTCCCTCTGTGGCTCGTTGGAGCTGCATAGACTGGTGATTAGAGCTGGCTCTGGAACCAGGCTGCTCCAGGAATGAGGTGTGTGTCCCTGGGCAAGAAGCTGAATCTCTCTGTGTCTCAGTTTCCACCCTGTGAGGTGGCTGTGAATCATGGGGTTGTTTCAAGGATTAACTGAGTTAATACATGTAAAGCGCTTACAGCAGTGCCTGGTCTGGGATAAGAGCCTCACAGGTATCTGCTGGTGTAATCATCATTTGCTTGACTCTCCTGTTTCTTACCACCAGTTTTGGGTTGGGTTAGTGTAATTTAGGTTGATTTAAAAGTACAAGTTTTGGAGTTCAGGTGGGCCTTGGGTTGGGTCTGCCCCGCCATTCCTGGTGTGGGACTTTGGTTGAATTATTTAACCTCCAGGAGCCCAGTCTCTACATGCACTGTTGAAAGACAGAACGTCCCTCTCTTGTGCTGAGTGAGCGCCTGGCTCTCAGCTGGGACCCAGGCGGTGGAGCTGTTAGGTTCCTTATCTCTTCTGAGCCTTGGGCTTCGCCTGTCCTCATCTGGCCCTCTGGCTTCCGCAGTTCCTGACACCCTGGGTTGGCTCCCTGCTCCTGCCCCTCTCTTTAGTCCTTTCCATCAGCCCTCTTTCCCATGTGTTGTTTCTGCTGTGTATTCCTGTCCCCTCCACCCTTGTTCAGTGGTCTCACCTGCCCCCCCCAACTTCCTCCTTGCATGGTTTACTGAATGGTTTTTCTGGGCCAGCTGCTTTGCTGGGAAAAGCCACGTGTAGACAAACATGATCTCTGCCTGCTGGGGGCCTGTGGGTTGACCTTAGCTACAGAATCAGACAATATAAAATCGTGAGGGAGACTGAGTTTACTGATGAGGCTCCAGGGAGAGGCAGCCGTGGTGTTTGGGTGTGGACTTGAGAAGTGTTAGCTGGGCCCTTGTGGTGAGTGTCCATCCCTGGGTGAGGAAGAAGAAAGAGCGCATAGGCAGGACGGAGTGCCTCGGGACACGCCGCCAGTGTTTACAGAGCGTCAGTTCCCGAGATGGCCACATGGAGCCCCATTTGACAGACGAGAAGGCTGAGGTGCAGAAGATGGCAGCCCGCCCAGCGTGGCCTGGCCAGGAAGTGGCCGAGCCAGGGTGTGGGCCTTTCATCTGCCACTGCATACTCTGCCTCACTGAGCAGGGGCCCCGGCAGGAAGGAGGCAGCCTATTTGAGGAACTGAAATATGGATGGGGTTACTTTCAGGCCTAGAGCCTTGTGGGCCACAGTTAGGATCTCATCTTTGACCCTGAGAGCTCTGGGCAGCCCATGTCCCGTTTGTGTTTGCAGAGGTCCTCTTCCTCTCTCAGATGCGGTGACCTGCCAGCGCCTGCCACTGCCTTTGTCCGGAGTCGCCCCATCTCTCCACGCATCAGGGGCCCTGTGCCCCTTGCTGCTGCAGCAGGGCACCATGTCGACCTCGTCCTTGAGGCGCCAGATGAAGAACATCGTCCACAACTACTCAGAGGCAGAGATCAAGGTTCGAGAGGCCACGAGCAATGACCCCTGGGGCCCGTCCAGCTCCCTCATGTCGGAGATTGCCGACCTTACCTACAACGTCGTCGCCTTCTCAGAGATCATGAGCATGATCTGGAAGCGGCTCAACGACCATGGCAAGAACTGGCGGCACGTCTACAAGGTCAGCGCCCTGCTCTCCTCCGCGGGCAGGTGCAGGGGCTCAGGCGGGGGGATGGGAGCGTGTGTGTACTCTGCCTGGGACGGCTTCCTGGTTCCCAAGAGGAGCTGGAGAAGAGTAAAGTCTCTCCTTTTGTTTAATGAGAGCAACGAATGTAAGGCCAAGGAGTCTGGAGCCTGGCGATTGAAATCTCTGAGTGAGTGGTGCATGCCTGAGATTGGTGTGCTCAGGAGGCCTGAGAGGGCCCTCGGTGCCCGTTTTTCCTGTGTGCCCAGACACCCAGTGCCTTTCCTTACAGCCGCTGAGGCTCCACTCTGGGCCCTGTCTGTGAATGCGCCTTAGGCAGGTGTGTGCTCCGTGGCACAGTCAATGCCAGGCTGGGGATGAACGCCGAGACAGCGTGGTGACCTCACACTCCCGTCAGACTCAGAAGCCTGCATGCTGTTTGCTGGCATCAGTCTGACTGTGGGAGACAGGACCGTGGGGACAGAATGCAGATAACAGGCTGGCGCTCGCCGGGATTGAAGGGGAGGGGTCAGCTAGCATGAGGACATTTTGGGGTCAGTGAGACTGTTCTGTGCCTTGAGGGCAGTGGTGGCTTCATGTCCTCTGCGCTGGTCAGAACTCAGGCTGACGTTAAAATGAGTGAGTCTTGCCATATGTAAATTAGACCCCAGTTTAAGGAAGGAAAGCGAGACTTGATCTTACACACTTCCTCTCAGGATGTAAAAGATTTGCCACTTTTTTTCCTGTTACAACTGCAGAGCATTCAGCTCTATGGATTGGCCATAACTAGTTTAACCAGTGCCTCCGTGATGGATTCTTTCAAAAGGGTTTTGGAGTGTTTTGCGTGTAAGAACGAGACTGCCGTGAATATCCTCACGTATTTGCTGTTTTCTAGAACTGGGGTTGCCACGTCAAGAGGCTCGTGCGTGTGTAATTTCGGTGAACGTGGCCGAAGTGCCCGCCACAGATGCAGCGTAGTTGCTGGCCCTGATCCACTGACCAGACACGCAGATTGCAGGGTTTGGGCCGAAGGGGTTGCGCCTGTGAGCAGGACTCAGCGAGTGGATTTTCACTTTGCCGCTCCTGGGGGCCAGGGGCCGTAGCATCCCTATCCGTGGTTACTGTGTTCCTTATGTTACGGCAGAGTGGCCAAGGACACAGGCTAGGGCTGGGTTACGCTCCCGGTGGCAGGATCTCAGGCTCGTCCCTCACTCAGGATCTTCCTCTGTGTGAGGGTCTGTGGGGTCCCTTCACGTGTGACTTGACGTGGGGGCTGGTGAGTGACATAGTCCTGTTCCATTGGCAAGCCTCTGCGAAGGGTGCACGAGACCAATAGGGCAGCTAAGGTCCCTGTCCTTGCTGAGATTTGAGACTTCCTGCCTCGGCGGGGGTGGTTCCCTCCGCTCACAGAGCAGGAGGCTGAGGCCGGAGTGCTGTTCCACCTAAACACTGGAGCAGTGGAGGCGGGTTTCCTGTGACTCGTTCTCATGCCCATCCCGACACACCAAGATCAGGTCAACTCAAGTTGAATCAGTTACGGGTAATTCATTGTGAAGAGCTGGGTGGCGTTTGTGGAGTAGAGAATCATGAAAAAGGCTAGGGGTGCAGGCGAACCTCTGTGGGGGCAAGGAGGAAGGATGGGGCAGGTGGGGCTGGAGGGCTGGGTGTGCAGAGGGGCCCCAGGCGCAGATCCTGCCTGCCAGTTGCAGAGGTGATGCTGTGGGGGCAGAGACTGAGTGTGGCCTCTGGGCAGGGCCGGCAGGTGCCAAGGCCTGAGAGTGCTGGGGAGCATGCACTGCTGGCAGCCAGGCCGGGCAGGAGAGGGGGATGTGGCCTCCAGTGCCTGGCAGGGCCTGGGCTGCTCCCTAAAGGAGGTGGGAGAGTCTACACTGGGAAGCAGATGGATTCTTTTGTTCATGTTGCGCTATGTGTCCCGAGGTCTCCTGTTGGCCGGCCTCTTGCTGGGTAGTGCTAGGGACCCAGCCCTGATCGGACCTGACCCCAGCCTTCAAGCGCTCCCAGGTAGGTGGGAGTCGAGTGGTTAGGCTGGCGGGTGCCGTGGAGGAGGCAACACAGCACAAGGCCCTGCAGGCCTCGAGTGGTCAGGGCAGACTTCCTGGAGGAAGCAGTCAGCCAGTCACAGGACTCAGCCAGCCTTTCCACCCTGGTTTTTCCTAATAACTTTTTAAAGGTAGATTGACTGAGGTGTAATTTGCATGCAGTAAAACCCAGCCTTTCAGAAGATAGAGTTCTCTGGATTCTGACAGATGTGCATATTTTGTAACTGTCATCACAGTCAAGGCACACAAGGTTTCTGTCACCCCCAAAACCTCCCCTGTGGTTTTGCAGCCCCTCCTGGACCCTCCCCGGCCCAGCTGTTCCTGCTCGTTCTCCATCCTCCAAGTCTCTCTTGGTTCTTGGGACTCTCCTTTCTATGCTCCCCACAGCAGGGTCCATGGCGCTGGCCTTTTTCTTTGAATGCTTGGGTTCCCCAGCCCACGTGGCTGAGGACATAGGGTTCCTGCTCTACCCTGAACCACTGATTCCTCACACCGAGGGCAGGGTTGATGGTGTCTATGGAAACCCCCTCCGCGTGTGCTGCCCTCCGGACGCTGTCCTGAGAGCAGCCGTGTGGGTCCAGCATGTGTCACTGTTGTCTGTGCTGCCACACGTGCTGACAGCTGCGCATAGGCACAGGGCAGGGCTCCAGGAGGGGCTCCCTGAGGCCACGTCCAGCCAGTGCCCACCTTCTTGGCTGAGCACTTCTATCCTGCACGAGGGACTGGCCCAGAGGGCCTGAGCCACTGTGAAGCTGCCACCCCCTCTAGCCCTCTCCAAAGCCCAGTGTGCTGACCTGTTCTGGCACGAGAGTGGGTCCTGTGGTTCCCCACCATCTCTTCGCCACCATGGTCTTTTTGTCAATCAGCCCCAGGTGGTGGGTTGTGCGAGAGCAATCTTTCCACTTTGATGGATGGGGAAACTGAGGCCCAGAGAGAGTGGAGCTGGGGCTTGGGCCCGGGCCCATCTCTGCAGACCCCAGGCTGTTCCACCCTGCGACTCTGCTGGCTGGCACTTGGGGGCTCTGCACGGCCTCCCTGCAGGGCCTTGGGGGTGAGTCTTGGTGAGTACGGTCCGTGTTTTATTTGGTACCTTGTATGTGTAGCACATATAGGTTCTCTTCAAATCCTCACTTACCTGGTGAAGGAAGTACCTTTCTTCCTCCTCTGTTTTCCAGGCGAGGAAACTGAGACACAAAGATGCTCTGCTCTGTCACCTGAGTTCTCTGACGAATGCAGGGTCTCAGTCTTTATTTTAAAGCAGGGGTCAGCAAAGTACAGCCCACTGGTCACATCCCATTCGTGGCCTGTTTTTGTAAATAAAGTTTTATTGGAACGCAGCCAGGCCCATTCATCTGTAGGTGTGGAGTAGTTGAGACGGAGAGTACATAGCCTGAAAAACTGCATTGTTTATCATCTGGCTCCTTAGGGAAATGTTTGCTGATCCCCGTTTTAAACTCTTATTTCTGCATTGCAGGATGTCCTTGACACAGCTACCTTAAACATTAAAAAGGGCTGTTGCTGGCTGGGCGCAGTGGCTCATACCTGTAATCCCAGCACTCTGGGGGGGCCGAGTGGGTGGATCATGAGGTCAGGAGTTCGAGACCAGCCTGGCCAACATGGTAAAACCCTATCTCTACTGAAAATACAAAAAATTAGCCAGGTGTGGTGGTGGGCACCTGTAATTCTAACTACTCAGGAGGCTGAGGCAAGAAAATCGCTTGAACCCGGGAGGCAGAAGATGCAGTGAGTTGAGATCATGCCATTGCACTCCAGTTGACAGTATAAACTATGCCTTAAAAAAAAAAGCGCCGGGCGTGGTGGCTCACGCCTGTAATCCCAGCACTTTGGGAGGCTGAGGTGGGTGGATCACAAGGTCAAGAGATCAAGACCATCCTGGTCACCATGGTGAAACCCCGTCTCTACTAAAAATACAAAAAATTAGCTGGGCATGGCGGCACGTGCCTGTTATCCCAGCTACTCAGGAGGCTGAGGCAGGAGAATTGCCTGAACCCAGGAGGCAGAGGTTGCAGTGAGCCGAGATCGCGCCATCGCACTCCAGCGTGGGTAACAAGAGCGAAACTCCGTCTCAAAAAAAAAAAAAAAGCTGGGTCCGGTAGCTCACGCCTGTAATCCCAGCACTTCGGGAGGCCGAGGCAGGTGGATCATGAGGTCAGGAGATCGAAACCATCCTGGCCAACGTGGTAAAACCCCATCTCAAAATACAAAAAATTAGCCAGGCGTGGTGGTGCGTGCTTGTAGGCCCAGCTACTTGGGAGGCTGAGGTGGAAGAATTACTTGAACCAGGAGGTGGAGGTTGCAGTGAGCCAAGACTGTGCACTCCTGGTTCAAGCTTGGTGTCAGAGGGAGATTCCGTCTCAAAAAAAAAACAGACTGTTGCTTTATGCAGTTGCCCACTGCTTTTTGTTTGTTTTTAGAAAAGCAAAGGAGAGATAATGATTTAGTTTTTGAATTTTTTTTCTCTTTCTCCAGTTTTTTTTTTTTTTTAGAGGGAGTTTCGCTCTCGTTACCCAGGCTGGAGTGCGATGGCGCGATCTCGGCTCACCACAACCTCCACCTCCTGGGTTCAGGCAATTCTCCTGCCTCAGCCTCCTTAGTAGCTGGGATTACAGGCACGTGCCACCGTGCCCAGCTAATTTTTTGTATTTTTAGTAGAGACGGGGTTTCACCATGTTGACCAGGATGGTCTCTGTCTGTTGACCTCGTGATCCACCCGCCTCGGCCTCCCAAAGTGCTGGGATTACAGGCTTGAGCCACCACGCCCGGCCTCTCCAGTTTTTTAGAGACAAGGTCTTTCTCTGTATTCCAGATTGGAATCCAGCAGTACAGGCATAGCTCACTGAGCCTTGACCTTCTGGGCTTCAGGTGTGGTGGAGGAGTAGCTGGGACCACAGGCACATACCACAATGGCCAGCTAATTTAAAATAGTTCAAATTTTTTGTAGAGTTGGGGGTCTTACTTTGTTGCCCAGGCTGGTCTTGAACTCCTGGGCTCAAGCAAGCCTCTTGCCTTGGCTTCCCAAAGGGCTGGGATTATATAAACATGAACCACTGCACCTGGCCCACTTGCTCATTTCTAAAATAAGGGTTTAAAGATTTCATTAAGGAGTTCCGTACTAAGCACATCACGACTGTGTAACACAACTAGCTCTTAGGCGTGTGGACACCTGCGTAGGCTTTGCCTAGAGAGAGTACTGGAGGCTTCCAGGCTTCCAGGTTCCCTCAGAGACCCATCTGCCCACAAGCGCTGTGTCTGAGTTGAGTCTGCTGAGACTGTTCTTGAACTTTATACACATGGAGTCACATGTGTGGTTGTGTGTGTGTCTGGCTTCTTTTGCTCACCATCACCTTCAGGTCAGTGAGGTTGACTTTGCTATTGCATAAAGCAGTTGTTCATTTATTTTGAGGAAGAGTCTCATGGTTGCCTAGGCTGGAGTGCAGTGGTATGATCTCGGCTCACTACAGCCCCCACCTCCTGGACTTAAGCGATCCTCCTGCCTCAGCTTCCCAAGTAACAGGGATGACTGGCATGTGCCACCATGCCTAGCTAATTTCTTGTTATTTAATTTATTTATTTAGAGATAGGGTTTTGTCATGTCACCGAGGCTGGTCTTGAACTCCTGATCTCAAGCAGTCTGCCTACCTCAGCCTCCCAAGGCACTAGGATTACAGACTTGAGCCACTGGCCTAACCTTATTTATTTATTTTGTTGATGTATGTATGTATGTATGTTTTTTTTTTTTTTTTTTTTTTGCTCCTGTTACCAGGCTGGAGTGCAATGGCGCGATCTCAGCTCACCGCAACCTCTGCCTCCTGGGTTCAAGCAATTCTCCTGCCTCAGCCTCCTGAGTAGCTGGGATTACAGGCACGCACCACCATGCCCAGCTAATTTTTTGTATTTTTAGTAGAGACAGGGTCTCACCATGTTGACCAGGATGGTCTTGATCTCTTGACCTCGCGATCCGCCCGCCTCGGCCTCCCAAAGTGCTGGGATTACAGGCGTGAACCACTGCGCCCGGCCTGTTTACTTTTAAGTGGAGTCTCACTCTGTCTCCCGGGCTGGAGTGCAGTGGCGTGAACTTGGCTCACTGTAACCTCTATCTCTCTGATCCAAGGGATCCTCTTGCTTCAACGTCCTGAGTAGCTGGGATTACGGGCATGCACCACCACACATGGCTAATTGTTTTGTATTTTTAGTGGAGACAGGGTTTCGCCATGTTGGGCAGGCTGGTCTCGAATTCCGGACCGCAGGTGATCCACCAGCCTCAGCCTCCCATGGTGCTGGGGTGACAGGCACGAGGCACTGCGCCCTTCCTCGTTTGTTTTTAATTTTGGTGTATGTGGTAGTCCCACTGTGTGAGTTTGCCGTGGTTTATATATGCACTTCACTGTGGGTGGGTATTCGCTCATTTCCCGCTTCACAGTCTTTTTAGCTGCAATTCCAAAGTCCAGAGAGCTCTGAAAACAAGTTTTTCTTGATTCACTTGGCACAGAGTGTGGGCACGACTCCCTGCCTGGAGGTTCTCTTCTGTGTTGTGTGTGTGTTGTCTTCCTGATCTGCACTCATGAAAATTCCCAATTCCAGAACACGAGAGCCGCAGGAGTTGTGCAGCTGGGACTGCCTCTTAGCTTGGGGTGTGCTGAGGCCTAGAAATGGCTCTCCTTGCTTCCTTTCTCCTCTCCTGTAATACCTTGAGGGCCGGTTAAACACTAATCTCTGATTACACTGTAAACACTGTTAACAGGCCTTCCAAAGGCCTTGCCGGAGCTAGGTCCAGCTGCCCCAGAGGGTGAGGAGATACGGATGGCCCTGGCATTTTTCCTGGCACGTTTCTCCTTGGTTCAGACAGAGCTTAGCTGTGACAGCTGACTCCTTCCTTTTTTTTTTTTGGCAGTACTCTAGCCCTAGGAGCCCTGGGGGGGTTTCTGTGGCTCTGTGAAGGTGTGCCTTTTTCAGAGGTCAGTGACTAAGACACCCCCTGCAGAGCCTTAAGGAGCCATGACCCCCCAGGCCCAGGACTTGAGCCTGAGTTGGGAGAGCCACAGAGACCTTGGTCCCCCCTACCCCCAACAAATTAATTTCAACTTGTTGAAAGGGGAGTTTGTGCTCATGGCATGAAATGCAAACATGGCAAAGGGTGCAGATTGAATGGTTCACCTGTCCTCTTGCTCCCACTGGTGTCAAACCTGGGTGCCCTTCCCAAGAGAGCCCGGGCCCACATAGGCCTTTGTGTGGATCTCCTCCCTTCTTGCAGAGCGGTGCAGCTCCTGTTCCAGGCTGTTCAGTGCCACTGTGAGGTTTTAGTCAGAAATGGTGACATACTTCAAACTGAATGCTAAGACTCCCCCCATTCATTGTGATTTAGCAGATGTGGTTTTCTTGGCCATGTTACTTTAGATTTTAGTTTTAAAGAAATAGGCAGGGCTCCGGGACACCCAGCGATGCCATGGTGGTCAGGGTGACTGCAGTGGCCATTTCCTCCTCTTTTAATTGAGATGGAACTCCTACACGGTGCAGCTCCCGCTTCGTACTGAACAGTTCCGCGGCGTTTGGCCCGTTCACAAGGTTGTGCAGCGGCTCTGTCTAGCTCCAGGAGGGAAACCCACAGCCTTCAGGTGGTCCCTCTCTCTCCCTCCCTCCACCCCTGGCAACCTGCAGTCCACTCCCTGCCTCTCTGGATTTGCCCATTCTGGAGATTGGTGTTAGCGGACTCATGCAGTGTGGCCCTCTGTGCTGGCTTCTGTCGCTGAGCGCAGCGTTCCTGTGGCTGGTCCCGTCGTGGCATCTGTCCGTGCTCCATTCCTGTGCATGGCTGCGTGCTGCTCTGTGGGGACAGCGGCCGCCCCGGGGCCTGGCCCCATGCAGTCTCCAGCCTGCCGTGTGGCGTCCACGTGCTGACTGGGTGTCCCTGTGCCCACCCGCAGGCCATGACGCTGATGGAGTACCTCATCAAGACCGGCTCAGAGCGCGTGTCGCAGCAGTGCAAGGAGAACATGTACGCCGTGCAGACGCTGAAGGACTTCCAGTACGTGGACCGCGACGGCAAGGACCAGGGCGTGAACGTGCGTGAGAAAGCCAAGCAACTGGTGGCCCTGCTGCGCGACGAGGACCGGCTGCGGGAGGAGCGGGCGCATGCACTCAAGACCAAGGAGAAGCTGGCACAGACCGCCACGGGTGAGCCCCTTCCTGAGGCCCCTGGCGGCCTCGGATCTGTCCTCTCCGGCTGTGGAGGCAAGAGCGACTGAGGCGGCCCCCTTCTCTCTCCCCGCCTGGGACCCCGGCTCTGGTCTCACTTGGGTCCTTTCCTCCCCTGCTGCAGCTCTGCACCCTTCCTGCCCCCTGCCCCGTGCCCCAGGGCAGGCCTGGGACTGGGGACCTTTTTCTCGCTCCCCAACAGGCACAGGGCCTGAGAGCAGCCAGTGCTGGAGGCCGGGCTCTGAGGGGACACGCACAGTGACCCCTGAGGGCGCTGTCCTTCTGTCTGCGCTGAGATGAAGGGACATCGGACAGGCAGGGTGCTCTGGCATGGCACAGAAGGAAGGCCAGAGGCAGGGCCTGCCGAGTGCTCCAGGCGTCTGGGCCTGTGTTAGGAGCCCTGATGGTGCTTGCGTAGGTGGCAGACTCAGGCTGCCGGGAGGTGACCGGTACTGAAGAAAACGGTGGCAATGGTGCACCCTCCATCGGCAGGCCACGCTGTCCCACGAAACATTGCCAGTTCTGTGGGGGGTGGCTGCGGACCGTGCTGGGAAGTGTTGTCCGCGGGGTTGGGAAGAGACTAGTCCAGCTGCCTGTGGCCTCAGTGAGGCTGGGAGAGTGTCTGCGAGGCTCTTCCTGCTCTCCAGGAAGACTGAGGCACCTCAGCGGAGGTGTGTGACATGGGGTGAGGCCACCGGAGGACTGGCCTAGAGGTGGAGCTGAGTCAGCCAGGCTGGCCCGTGGCCCCCATGGTGTTCAGCTCAAGGGCCTGGACTGGTCTAGTGAAGTCTTGGCTGTTTGGACAGGTCTCATTTGGGATCACTGTTCAGCACCCATGGGGAGACACAGGCATGGCCGAGACTCCAGTGTAGGGACCCACAAGCCCGTACGCAGCATTAGAGCAGAGAGTGTTCGAAGTGGAGGGAAGGAGGCTGGCCTGGCTGGGGAGTGCTCAGAGCCGGGGATACCAGGAGGGAGTGTGGGCGGCAGAGAGGGCTGGTCAACTTGAGGCAGGTGGGCAGCATACAAGGGCTAGTCAACTGGAGGTGGGTAGGCAGGAGGCATAGAGGGGCTGGCCAGTTCGAGGCAGGCAGGCGGGTGGGCATCAAGGTTGGGGTCGACTGAGGAGGGACCTTGGCAGGAGCCGGCAGCAACTGCAGGGCAGAGGCCTGTGGGTGGGAGATCATGGCTCGGGAGTCAGACTATGCAGGACCAGAGCCAGCATCCTCTGCTTTGCTCGCTGGCCATGCCGTCCGGTCCCAGCTTCCTGGCCCTTCTGGCAGATGCTGGGAAGCAGCTCCGCCCTCCAGCACTCACCAAGGACTCTGAAATATGAAATTCTTGTAGTTTTCACATGACTTAAGACTTTTAAGTTGTTGTTTAATTTTTTAAGGTAGCGCTCTGAGTTTTTGCCCATCTTGGTGCATTCTTTTCATTTTTTTTCCAACCATTGAAACATGTAAAGTCCTTTCTTAGACCTTCTCAGGCCGTCTGTGGCTGCCACTGTGGTGTGCTGGCCCCTGTCCTGGAGTGAGCTGTGGGGAGGTTGTGGCTGGGGAGGAAGATGGGAGCAGCTGGGGAGTGTGCCCTGAGACCCCAGCGGGCAGCACCAAGGGTGGGTGCTCCAGTGATGGGAAGGCCTGAGTGTTGCTGGCTGGGTGCTGGATTACCTGTGATGTGGGAGGCAGGGCCCTCTGGGCTTCGGGGCGTTGGATTTAATCACCACCGGGCTGGGGGGTTGGGGCATTTGCAAGGTACAGGTTCGGCGATGGGGTGTAGATTCCCAGCATCGACCTCTGAGAGTCCTCAGAGGTTAGGAGGGATTCGCTGGGGCAGGGAAGGGGAGGAGGGGCCGTAGGGGTGTGGTCCTCCCGTGCGCTGGCGTCACCTGTGCCCCACGCTGCCCTTCTGTCTGCCTATCCCCTCCAGATGGCCACTTACCCACCCAAGTCCTTTAGCCCCTGCTGGTTCTCTCATCCGCACCTCACACGTCACCCCAGATGGTCACTCTTCGCCCTGCTCTGCTGCGTACTTGCCCCCTGGGGCACCCATGCACCCAGCCCTGCTGGGCTCGCCACACGGGGGCCAGCCTGGGGCCCCTGCTCCCAGTGCAGGTGGAGCCACCAGACAGCTGCCTGCTGTGGCTCCAGGCAAGGCGAAGCCAGGGCCTGCTCATCGAGGAGAGGCCTGGGCCTGGGCCGTGGGCAGGGTTTGGAGGGAAGTACAGGCACAGATGCAAGGCATCTTGCAGCTGGAGGAGCAGAACTTGTTGACAAGTCCACAGTGGTGGGACAGGGGGGCAGGGTCCACTCTGGGGCTCTGGAGGCTGGGGCAATGGCCCTGGGCCTGGATGGAGCCTTTCCCCTGCAAAGGGGCTGGGGTCCACAGGTCTTGGGGGTAGAGAGGGCAGTCAGAGTGTGAGGACAGGCGGGGTCACTGAGAGGATGCTGCAGTTGAGGCTGGGATATTGGCCCCTTCCTGGCAGGTCCAGCCCTGCCTTCGTGTGTCCTCTCTCCCTTCCTGCTCCTGGAACCGAGGGCTCCTCGCTGGCCCACTCCCCAACCCCAGCCAGGTCTTGGATCCCACTGTCAAACCAACGCTGTTCTCCCTGGCGAATTCCAGTTGTTCCTTGCTAGAGCTACTGCACTCAGCGAGTCCTGGACACAGGCCTGGGAGACCCCTTCCTCCCATCCCCCGGGGCCCAGCGACAAACCCCAGGCCGCAGAGAGTCCAGGTGGTGGCAGGGCTCAGAGGCCCCCAGGGTTCCCCACCTGCTTATCAGGCCGACTTTCGCTCCTGTCTTTCCCGGAGGCCTGGCCTTTCCCGTGGGTGGGGCTGCCTGCACCCCTTCTTGGGAACCCTGCATCTCTGCCCCGTCTCCTCTGAGCACCTGGTGTCTGGTTCCCGCCTCTCAGTCCTGGTCTTGGCGCTCAGAGGTTGGAGGTGGGAGACGGCGGGGAGTGGGAGCAGAAGCCCCGGTCTGTCTATCCATGGGGTTTCCTGGCCTGAGTCTCACAAGTTTCTCCCCCATCCTCCAGCCTCGTCAGCAGCTGTGGGCTCGGGCTCGGGGCCCCCTCCTGAGGCGGAGCAGGCATGGCCGCAGAGCAGCGGGGAGGAGGAGCTGCAGCTCCAGCTGGCCCTGGCCATGAGCAAGGAGGAGGCCGATCAGGTACCGGGTGTGCAGCCGCGGCTGTCTGCCCACCGCCCACCTCCGCGCCTCACCTCAGGCTCCTCCTGGCCAGACGCGGGCCTGGCCCTCACTGTCACCGCTCCTCGTGCTGTCACTCGCCTCCTCCCCAGCCTGCCTCATCCTCACCCCTCTTTCCCTCTGCGTGTCCCTCTCTGCCTGTCTCTTGCTGGTTCAGGGACCCCAAGCCCTCTCTTTCTCTGGCCCTATCTGACCCTGGCTCTGCCTCCGCCTCTGTGACTCTGGCTCTGGCCCCTCCCGCCATGCCCCTCACACTCTCTCTCCCCCAGCCCCCGTCCTGCGGCCCCGAGGATGACGCCCAGCTCCAGCTGGCCCTTAGTTTGAGCCGAGAAGAGCACGATAAGGTCAGAGCAGCCTCTTTGTCCCTGCCTCTGCCAGGGGCTCCCCTCAGACCAACCCCGTCACCCCTTCCTGAGTCCCCTTCTGCCATCCTGCTGGGCCGAGGTCCACAGACTCACGAGCGGTGAAACGCCAGAACCTTCAGCTGTAGGATGTAGAACCTCAGGTCAGACAGAGCCTGGGTGGCGGTCAGTGTAGCCGTGCCATTGTTCCTCGGGTGACCAGGGTCCCTCCCTGTCCCGGCACAGGAGACACCACCTAGGCGGGTGCCTGTCCTCCCCGGGTGCCAGCACAGCCCCCACCCCCTCAATCCCTGTGTCCTGCCTGACCTCTGACCCAGGTGTCCCACCCCCATTCATACATCGTCCGCATCCCATCGACTCCTTCACCCAGCCGCCTTTGCCGGGATGGGCTGGGGTGGCACCGTGGCTCATGTTCTCGCTTCTTCCTGGTGCTGCCCATGCCCCACAGGAGGAGCGGATCCGGCGCGGGGATGACCTGCGGCTGCAGATGGCGATCGAGGAGAGCAAGAGGGAGACCGGGGGCAAGGAGGAGGTGAGCGAGCGCCCGGAGCAGAGGCTGACAGACAAGGGTTTCCAGCCCCGGCCTGCTTCTCCCTCCCTGCTGGGGTGAGGCCGCTGACTGACCAGGCTGCCCTGTGGCCACCTCCTGTGGTCAGCGCTGGTCATCCCCCTTCAGACCGAGCACTGTGAGGGCCACCACCAGCCGTCACAGCTGGATGAGGAAGGCCCAGAATAGGCCAGCAGCCTGACACGGCCATCCGTCCCACTTTCTCGGACACCTCCTTGGTGCCAGGCCGTGTGCTGGTGAGCGAGGGAGGCATGGTCCCGCCCTCCCAGACCGTGTTTCTGTGGCGTTCTGTGCTCTGCAGCTGAGTAGCAAACCCACAGCTTTGTGCATCCAGGTCATGCTTCAGTGCTTCTCTATGATGGGATCCGCTGGCTGCTTCTGTTTTGAGTCAGGGCTGAGGTCACTCATGCTGCTGGGCCTGGGACATCCACACGGGCCTTGCCCTCTAACCTCCTCCCCTGGCCTCTCCCCGGTCACTAGTCTGTCCCACGTGTCCTCACAGCACAGCAGCTGCTGCCACCCCCCACAGGACAAGCTTATTGGGCTGGGTTGGAGCTGGCTCACCAGCCTGCACTGCTGTTGGTCTCGGCGGGTCCTGAGGCCAGCCCAGGTTTGAGGGGTGGGGACGAGGCCCCTCCATGGGAGGCAGCAGACGGCTTGTGATCAGGCACAGTGGGGCTGTCTTGGTAGACAGAAAGCCTCTTTGGGTTGGCCTCGGTCAAGGGGCCTCTGTCGTGCTCACCACAGCTCAGAGTCACCACAGGGCTGCCCTGCTAGAGGAGCGCCAGGTCTCACCCATCTCTTCTGCTCCTGCCCCTGCCCCAGACTCAGCTCTTCCCCTCACAGCCCTCCAGGGCCTCTGCCTCATGGTGCTGACTGGAGGTGTTTGCACGAGTATGTGGGGCACCTCCCCTTTCCGAGACCGGGGCTCTGGTTAGCCGGGCCCGTCCTGGGCCCGCCTCCAGAACACGGCCTTGCTGCGTGTGCATGTGGCACGGAAAGGCCTGCAGCGTGATGACTGCGGGGCCGCGTGGGCACATCACGAGAGGTGCTCAGAGTGGCCTGAGTGACAGCTAACAGGGCTTCCCAGGGGAAGGTGTGGCACGGGCTGGCTAGGGAAGGCGCGGTGGGCAGGGGGAGGGCTCAGCCTCTGTCCTTAGTCAAGGCCAGGGGACCTGGGAGCAGGTGGGGTGAAGGGACTGCCCTGCTGCAGTGTGGAGAGTGGATGTGGGCAGGGGTGGAGGCCACGTTGGGGTGCCCTGGAGTCGGGGGAGGTTGGCAGAGGCTGTCTGACCCCCGGACGTGCGAGGAGGGAGCACAGGTGGCGTGTTTGGGGCCTGCTTCCCTCATTCCTTAATGGATGGCTGCTGTCTGGATGCCCAGGGCCTGGCCACCTCCCCAGCTTGGTCCCTGTCCCAGGCTTCCCACCACTTGTTCATGCTCCTTCTCTTCTCTCTCCCCCACAGTCATCCCTCATGGATCTTGCTGACGTCTTCACAGCCCCAGCTCCTCCCCCGACCACAGACCCCTGGGGGGGCCCAGCACCCGTGGCTGCTGCCATCCCCACGGCTGCCCCCACCTCAGACCCCTGGGGTGGCCCCCCCGTCCCTCCGGCTGCTGATCCCTGGGGGGGTTCAGCCCCCACGCCAGCCTCTGGGGACCCCTGGAGGCCTGCTGCCCCTGCAGGACCCTCAGTTGACCCTTGGGGTGGGACCCCAGCCCCTGCGGCTGGAGAGGGGCCCACGCCGGATCCATGGGGAAGCTCCGATGGTGAGTGTGTGGCCTCCGAGCCTGTGAGCACCTGTCCTTGTTTGGCTGTGCCCTTGGACAGGGACAGATGCAGCTAAATGGGGCCAGGGCAGTGGTGGGGGCGTCCTGGGTGTAGGAGAGGGGCCGAGAGGGGTCGGATGAGACAGCCCAGCACACCGTGTGTGAGATTGTGCCTTGGAGGACATGGTAGGGTGCTGTGGAGAGGGTGGGAGGCTCAGCCGAGGGGCCGAGGCTACAGCCAGGGCAGAGCCTGTGTGGCGTAGGCATCTGGGGAGGTCAGTGGGTGGAGCTGGGAGGTGCAGGTGGAGAAGGGGCCTGACGCCCAGCTGGACGGGAAGGGTAGGGGAGCCGTGGATGCTGAGGAGGGCTGGTCAGGTCTTGCAGTGGCTGTGGGGATACCCCTCGCCCCAGCTGGTGTTCCAGGGGCAGAGCCTGGCAGTGATACCCAGTTGGAACTTGGTGTGTGCAGGAGGCCAGGTGGGCTTGGCCTCTGGGGGGCAGTGGGGAGGCTTTTTTGTGAACAGCCACAGATTCAGAGGCACGGGTCCCCTCAGCCACCCAGGCATTTGAGGTTGCCAGCCCTCAGGCTCTTCTGTCATACCCAGGTGGGGCCCCGGTCAGTGGACCCTCCGCCTCTGATCCCTGGACACCGGCCCCAGCCTTCTCGGACCCCTGGGGAGGGTCACCTGCAAAGCCCAGTACCAATGGCACCACAGGTACTTGAGTGGGGGTGGGAACAGAGCCCCGGGTGGGAGTGGGTGGGAGAAGTTAGTGTCTAGCATCCTAAGGGAGGGGTGGGTGCCTGGACTGGAGGGGGTGCTGAGCAGAACATCCTGACCCCACAGCAGCTGGGGGCTTCCACACGGAGCCCGATGAGTTCTCCGACTTTGACCGACTCCGAACGGCCCTGCCGACCCCCGGGAGCAGCGCGGGTGAGCCTCTCCCCTCCTTCCCAGCGGCCAGAGGGAGCCTTCGCTGGCTCTTCGGGAGCACTGTGCCCTGCTGCTTTGTCCTGCTCCAGGCAGGGCCGGCTGGACTTAGGGATGAAAAGTTCAGGTGGAGAGTGGGGGCAGGAACCATCCACCTGTCTTTTTAGAGTATGCTTCTTTATTTTAGATTGCAGACTTACAGAAAAGTGGGGAGTGCTTCTCATGGGTTCCCACCCTAATGTTGACCTCTGACCCTCTGCCTCCACATCACTCGAATGCCTTGCAAACTCTACAGGTGTGTCAGAGAGCAGGGACTGTCTTGTGCTGTGCAGCAAGCTCCATGGACAGGGGTGTGGAAGGCAGCCCAGGTCCTTACTCACCTGCTGGCGGTGCCGGGGCCAGGGTGCATCCTCTTGGGTGCTGTGTTAGCTGCACTGGCTCATTGGGCCTTTCCTGGCACCCACCACCCATGACGCCCGTCTGCCGAGTCCCGGGGTGGCTCTTCCTCCGTCAGGAGTGTCTGAGGTCATGGTGGGCCGCTAGTGCTTTGCCATGGCCCCAACCCTGTCTGTCCATGATGAGTCATGTCGGCTTTGATCACTTTTATTTTTTTTAATTGAGCTGTTATTGAAGCACAGGTTGTGGTACAGAACCCTGCTTCCGCTGACCGAAGGCGGGCACCTTGCCGGGACTGAGTGCAGCCCACCCCTCGTCTCAACTAGGTGAATGTAGAGGAGCTTCCAGCCTGCAGGTTCCCTTCTTTTAGGTCCTCTTTTGTGCCATACAAACGTGTGCCCTTTTTCAACATTAGATAGAATTCTTAAATCTATTTAAAAAGAAAAAATCAGACCAGGTGAGGTGGCTCATACCTATAATCCTAGCATTTTGGGAGACCAAGGGGGACGGATGACGAGGTCAGGAGTTCGAGACCAGCCTAACCAACATGCTGAAACCCCGTCTCTACTAAAAATACAAAAATTAGCCGGGCGTGCTGGCTCACACCTGTAGTCCCAGCTGCTCTGGAGGCTGAGGCAGAATTGCTTGAACCCGGAGGCGGAGGTTGCAATGAGCCGAAGTTGCGCCACTGCACTCCAGCCTGAGCAACAAGAGCAAAACTACATCTCCAAAAAAAAAAAAGGACCTCCAGCCAACAGACGCCTTCACACCAGCCTGGAACACACGTCTGCTGCGCTGTCTGTCCACTTGGAAGCTCCCGCTGGGGGCCGTGTAGTCAGGGAGTGCCTGAGGGCAGGTTCCTGTGAGCCTTGAGGTGCCTGTGACAGGCCCATGCTGGCTTGGAGACCCTGGACGGCCCGTCCCTGCAGCAGGTGCTGCCCTGTGGCTGTCAGGGTTACACCAGGGTCCGCCGTTCCTCTTGAGTTTGCTCACTGCAATCAGACCCATCTTGTTTGGAATCTGGGCTGACATGCGAGCTTCTGGCCTGGGCAAGCAATGCCTCAGTTGCTCCTTCCCAAGGCCTCTGGCACCGGGCCCTTTGAAGCGCCTCCCAGGACGGCCTGTACTGCTCCTGGGCTGGAGCCTCACTGCTGTCTGCTCCTCTGAGCCCCCTCCCGCTCCTTCCAGGGGAGCTGGAGCTGCTGGCAGGAGAGGTGCCGGCCCGAAGCCCTGGGGCGTTTGACATGAGTGGAGTCAGGGGATCTCTGGCCGAGGCTGTGGGCAGCCCGCCACCTGCAGCCACGCCAACTCCCACACCCCCGACCCGGAAGACGCCGGAGTCATTCCTGGGGCCCAATGCAGCCCTCGTCGACCTGGACTCGCTGGTGAGCCGGCCAGGCCCCACGCCGCCTGGAGCCAAGGCCTCCAACCCCTTCCTGCCAGGCGGTGAGTGTGGCCCCATTGCCTGCCTGCACCCTCCCCATGGGTCCCAGCAGAGCAGGCGTCTCACGCCCCCACCGCACATGCTGGATGGACACGGGTGGCTGCGCTGCTGACTCCGCTCCTTGTCTGGTTTTCTCTCCCTGCAGGAGGCCCAGCCGCCAGCCCCTCCGTCACCAACCCCTTCCAGCCCGCGCCCCCCGCGACGCTCACCTTGAACCAGCTCCGTCTCAGTCCTGTGCCTCCTGTCGCGGGAGTACCACCCACATACATCTCTCCCCTCGGTGGGGGCCCCGGCCTGCCCCCCATGATGCCCCCGGGTCCCCCGGCCCCCAACACTAACCCCTTCCTCCTATAATCCAGGGCAGGAGGGGGACCTGGCCCCGCCCGGCCACCCCCGTTCCAGCTCTTTGGGAGATCAGTGTTGTGAGTGCATGTGAAATGGGGGTGTGCGCCCCCAGTGCTCTTCCCTGTCCTGGGGCCCACTCACACTACACCCTCTTCCCTTTCCCACCCTGCCTCCCGGGGGAGAAACTGGACATGGGGCCTGGGAACAGAGCTGGCCAGAGGAAGACCCTTTCCCGTGGCATTAGAGGGGGAGGGGCAGCTGGGGCCCCATATATTCCCCTCCCTCAAATTCCCAACCCCCCGTCAGTGT
Organism: Leontopithecus rosalia; assembly: GCA_028533165.1. NCBI lineage: Eukaryota > Metazoa > Chordata > Mammalia > Primates > Cebidae > Leontopithecus > Leontopithecus rosalia. The sequence continues at coordinate 39,240,177 of CM052668.1, forward strand.
TTGAGCCTCCTCGTTCCCCTCACACACCCCCGGTGAACCCTTGGTGATGATTTTGGCGACTTTGGGAATAAATGGCACTTCCCATGGGCGTGGCTCCCCCAGACTCCCACCTGTGACTCGTGTGTCCCTCCCCCCGGGTCCAGGGGTGGCTGGGTTGGGGGTAGGAGGGCGCAAGGCCTGCATAGGTGCAGGCCACGCAGGTCCAGGCACTGGGAGGCCATAAGGGGCCAGTCGCTCCCAGTGCAGGAGGCCCTGCTCCGGAGAGCTCATGAGGGTCTTCAGACGCATGCTTGTGCTGCGGGGACACCGGGATGAGGCCAGAGAGTGCACCGGGATTCAGGGAGAAGCAGCATCCTGAGGACTGGCACATAGGCAGCACAGGTCACCGTTGCCACTGCCCGGAGCCCTGGCAAGCTGTCCATCCCTGTACTTCTGGAAAACCCACTAGCCTCTGCTGGCTGAGCGTGGGGAGCACCCACTGTCTCCTGTGTGCCCTTGCCCTGGGCTGGACCACATGTGATGGGACCATCCTAGAGAATCCTCGGGCTGCCCGGTGTCATATCCAGGGCTGGGTGACGGCTTGTGGCAGGCCCTGCAGCTGGGGCCCCAGTGATAGGGACCTGTGCGTGTGTGTTTTAAGAACAGGCTGTTCTTCCCTGTGGAGTCTCCTGTGAGTCCCCAGGTCCAGTCCTGGCAGCTGCGTTTGCTCTCAGTGACCCCAACAGCTCTTGTCTGTGAGGTGGGGTGGAGGCTGTGTGGGGCCTGGCACCTGGAGTCAGACTAAGGAAGGCCTGCTCCTTTTGCCCAGGAGATGCTCTGGGCTCAGGGAGCACCCAGCTGGTGGAATGTCTGAGGAGGCCACTGAGAAGGACATGACTGTCGGTCTCCAAGTGGCCTGTATGTGCCCCCTCCCTGGTGGACAGGCCTGTGTCACCTGGGATTGCAGAGCTAAAGGAGTGGTGTCACTGGGGGTCCGTTTCTTGCTGTGAATTGGGTTGTGACCTGTGAGTTGTCAGCCCTCTTCGGCTTCCGCTTGCTCCTGCAGACGAGGGTGTCTGGAAGGTTATGGGGGCTTGATGGAGGAATTGCTGACCACACCGTGCAGGAAGGGGTGAGGCCAGGGACACAGGAACTTTGGGATCAGCTGGTTCCACATTCAGTTGCAGAGTATCGTTCCTCTTGCTTAGCCAGGGAGGGGAAGCCCTCTTCTCACACCCCACCTGGATGTGTTGTGGGGAGGGATTTCCAGGGAGAAAATGGGGGCCGTCCCTGGGCAGCCACAAGCATTCCTTACGCTTGGGCTTTCTGAGACCCTCCTGCTCTAGGCCCTGGTGATGGGAGAGCTCCCACAGGGCACGGAGAGCCAGCCAAAGGTGGCTGTGGGTGGGATCGCAGGGAAAGGGAGGCGAGCCTCCCTCTCGCCGATCTTGGTCTCCTTCGCTTACTTGTCAGACCCTCCATTGGCCAAATTAAGGACCAGTCGCACTATTTGATACTGCGGAGCCTTCACCCCCTTTCTGCTGAGGAAGCTGAGGAAGAAGATGATCACATGTCACAGCTGGGCTTAGTCCAGTGGAAGGGTTCCAGCTGTGAGACTGATTGTCCCTGCCATGCCCTCACTTGCTAAAACAGAGCACAGTCTTGAAAAAACGACAAAAACCCACACGGCGCTTGCGCGTGAATTACCGCATCTTCCTTCCTTTCCACGGTGCGAATCAAAGCGGCACCGGAGATCTCGTGCCTCCTAATTTATTCCTCTTTCCAGAATATTCCAGCCACCAAAGTGCCCAGCAGGAGCTGCCACGTGAGAGTCCCTGATGAGGCCCCAACACCAGGGCTTAGTGACCTCACATGGGTGAATGCTGGGAGCCTGCTGTGTCCATCGAGGGTTCGCCCCCACCGTATGTGCATCACTTTCTACAGCAAATGTGTCTCTGTCCCCAGAGTGATGGCAGGCTTGTTCAGTGGCCATAAGGAGGATGTTATTCAGGACACCGATAGGTACAGCTTCCATCGGGATGGAAAATCACTAACAAACCTCAGGGGCCTGGGGGTGCTGGCCGAACCCACCTAGCAGGATTCTTGCTGAAGACAGGCCGGCGTGATGAGACGTCACCTGGGGATGGTGGAGGATGAAAAAGCCGATCAGATAGGAGGGGGGCAGCAGGGGTGGGGTTCATTTGCCGAGACAATTTTACAAGCACGTGCGCAGATAGGCCTAGGAGGAGGTCAGAATTCTTGGGTTTGGACAAGCAAGAGTCACGGTGGTGCTCCCGCCCAGCTCTTCGGGGTCAGAGCTGTGCTTCTGACCCGGCATCTTCCCCCAGAGGAGCAGAAGTGGACAAAATCCCACAGAACTTTTCCCTGGGACGGGAGAAGCGGATGGGGCGTGGGGCATTCCTGGTTCTTGACTCCAGGGCCTAGAGACTGGGTGGGGAGGGCATTGAGGGGACCTTCCTGGAGCCCTTGGGAGCTCTCGCTGGCTCCCGTGTCTCCTGCCCACCCACACTCGCCCCACTTCTGTCCCTTGCTCTGAAACTGCGCTGCCAGCCTCGGCTTTCAGTTCCACCTTTGATCTTTTCTTACACTGAAACTCAATTTTAGACACACACACCCTCTCCCAGCCAGCCCCCGCCTTTCCTTCACTTTCTCATTGAACAGAAGGAAACACTTTATTTCTTGAGAACTTGTCTGTCTCTGTGATGCCTTGGGTCGGCCAGTTCACCCCTCAAGCACTGTCCTGCCAGGCCCTTGACTGTAAGAAACCTGCCCGCTCACATCACAGGTGACCGCGGGCTTCTCAAACTACAGACCCGGGCTGGCGGCTTGCTTTAAAAAAAGGTTTTACTAGAATGCAGTTTGCCTGGAATGCAGCCGCAGCTGCTGGTGCACTACAGTACCACATGAAGCAGGTGTAGCAGAGACTGCCTGGACCTGGAGCCTCAAATACTTCCTGTCTGGCTCTTCAGAAAAAGTGTGCTGACCCCTGGCGATTCCATGTGCCTGGCAGGGGTCTGGGGCTTGCCTGCAGGTCCTGGGACACCCAGGCTCCCACAGGGTCCAGCAGGCTTTCCACCGGGGAGCGTTCCTTCTGCCGCTCGTTTTCTGTGGACTGCTTGCTCGTGGTGGTCGTGTGCTTTTAGCGATAATTCTATAATGTTATGTTTCATGCACAGTATTTTAGTTTCGATATTTATGATTTCATAAAGCACTATTTAATGATTGCCTAAGAAATACAAACTTTCTGACCGACATCTTGAAGCACCCAAAACTATACACAGTATTATCATAACCCCCCTGCCATCCTTGCGAAGGCCTCCTCCTGTTGAGCCATGATTTGCATTTGAGACACTCCGGTTTCACCTACAGCCTCCTCATGGCTCCTCCCACGAAGGATTTAAAAATGGTAATTACACGCTCTCTAGTCGTCCTTGGGTGTTACTGTCGAAAGGTGTAACCCTGCGGGGTGCGGCGGCTCAAGCCTGTAATCCCAGCACTTTGGGAGGCCGAGGCGGGTGGATCACGAGGTCAAGAGATCGAGACCAGCCTGGTCAACATGGTGAAACCCCGTCTCTACTAAAAATACAAATATTAGCCGGGCATGGTGGCGCGTGCCTGTAATCCCAGCTACTCAGGAGGCTGAGGCAGGAGAATTGCCTGAACCCAGGAGGCGGAGGTTGCGGTGAGCCGAGATCGGGCCATTGCACTCCAGCCTGGGTAACGAGCGAAGCTCAAAAAAAAAAGTGTAGCTCGCATTTATGGGTGGAAGCCCTGC
>CM052668.1:39266366-39281859 GCA_028533165.1 Leontopithecus rosalia
GGGGGTTTGTGTGCAGGATGTGCAGGTGTCTAACACAGGTACACGTGGGCCGTGGTGGGCTGCACGGATCATTTAATCGCCCCGGTATTAGGCCCGGCATCCACTAGCTCTTCTTCCTGATGTTCTCCTTCCTCCTAGCCCCACACTCCAACAGGCCCCGGTGTGTGGTTCCCCTCCCTGTGTCCATGTGTTCTCATTGTTCATCTCCCACTTAGAAGTGAGAACATGTGGTATTTGGTTTTCTGTTGCTGCGCTGGTTTGCTGAGTATAATGGCTGCCAGCTCCATCCATGTCCCTGCAAAGGACATGGTCTTGTTCCTTTTTATGGCTGCATTGTATTCCATGGTGTTGCTGTACCACTTTTTCTTTTTTTTGAGATGGAGTTTCGCTCTTGTTTCCCAGGCTGGAGTGCAATGGCGCGATCTCGGCTCACTGCAACCTCCGCCTCCTGGGTTCAGGCAATTCTCCTGCCTCAGCCTCCCGAGTAGCTGGGATTACAGGCATGTGCCACCATGCCCAGCTAATTTTCTGTATTTTTAGTAGAGATGGGGTTTCACCATGTTGACCAGGATGGTCTCGATCTCTTGACCTCGTGATCCACCCGCCTCGGCCTCCCAAAGTGCTGGGATGACAGGTGTGAGCCACCGCGCCCGGCCTGATGTAGCACTTTTTCTTTATCCAGTCGATCACTGATGGACATTTAGGTTGATTCTATGTCTTAGCGATTATAAACAATGCTCACTTTTTTTTTTGGAGACAGGGTCTTGCTCTGTTTCCCTAGCATAGTGCAGTGTCGTGATCGTGGCTCACTTTAGTCTTGGACTCCTGGGCTCAAGTGATCCTTCCACCTCAGTCCCCAAATAGTTGGGACCACAGGTATATACCAGCACACCTGGCCAATTTTTTCTTTTCTCTTTTTTTTGAGATGGAGTCTCACTATCGTCCAGGCTGTAGTGAAGTGGCACAGTCTTGGCTCACTGCAACCTCCACCTCCTGGGTTCAAGCGATTCTCCTGCCTCAGCCTCCTGAGTAGCTGGGACTACAGGCATATGCCACACACCCGGCTAATTTATTTTTATTTTTAGTAGAGACGGGTTTCGCCATGTTGGCTAGGGTGGTCTTGAACTCCTGACCTCAGGCGATCTGCTTGCCTCGGCCTCCCAAAGTGCTGGGACTACGGGTATATGTCACCACACGTGGCTAATGTTTGTGATTTTTAGTAGAGATGGAGTCTTGCTCTGTTGCCCAGGCTGTTCTCAAACTCCTGAGCTCAGGAGATTCTCTTGCCCTGGCCTCCCAAATTGCTGGGATTCCAGGCTTGAGCCCCTCTGCCCGGCCAGGGCCTGCTTTCTAACTACTGTGTCATGTTGCCTCAGTTTGTCTGGCTGACCTCCTCCCTCTTCAGGCCTGGGTGTCTCGTCAGCTTCGAGGGACTTTGGAAATGGTGTTCTTCCTGTTTTGAGAATGTCTTGAATGGAGTTTAGTCACTGGACAATCAGTCTCTGTTCTTTCACAGACACAGTGAGAAGCTCGTGTATTGGCGGGAGCTTTGCTCAATGTTCAGTAAGAACAAGAACTTCCAGATGTTAGACGTGGAGAACACCAGCTTTGATGATGCCTCCCTGGCCATTCTTTGCAAAGCGCTGGCTCGGCCTGTTTGTAAACTCCAAAAACTCATGTAAGTTCAATGTTAACTTGTCCTTTAAGCAAATAGCAGACTTTCCTCCTCTCTACTGGTGCCTTTTTTGAAGAAGACTAGTGTGTAAATGAAGAGCTGCAGTCCAGTGTCTTAAACACAGTGACATCTAGAATGAAATGTAGTCGGAGGGACAGGGCGGGAGCAGTCCTGGTTAGGGGTGAGCTTTGCTTTGATGTGGATGGATGGAGAAGAGATGTTTCCCAGGTGAGAAAGGAAGAGTGCTGAGGACAGGCAGAGAAATAGCCTTTCATTTTGTAAAAAAGAAAAATAATAGGCCGGGCGCGGTGGCTCAAGCCTGTAATCCCAGCACTTTGGGAGGCCGAGGTGGGTGGATCACGAGGTCAAGAGATCGAGACCATCCTGGTCAACATGGTGAAACCCTGTCTCTACTAAAAATACAAAAATTAGCTGGGCGTGGTGGCGCGTGCCTGTAATCCCAGCTACTCGGGAGGCTGAGGCAGGAGAATCGCCTGAACCCAGGAGGCGGAGGTTCCGGTGAGCCGAGATCGCGCCATTGCACTCCAGCCTGGGTAACAAGAGCGAAACTCCGTCTCAAAAAAAAAAAAGAAAAATAATAAACATAAGCATGATAGGCAGCGTTATAAAACAGAGCAGGGTGCTAATGCACAGCCGTTTCTTCAGTTTCTTTCAACCCTGATGACGTTTGTTATTTTACGCACATAACGTGTGAGAGGGTAGAGGGAAGCACAGCTGTCCTGATACTTGTCTTGATTTGCCTGGGCCATGCTGTTCTCTTCTCCCCTGTGAGCCAACTTACTGCTGCTGGGTTAAATTTAAGTCTTCCTTCGGCTTGAAAGGTCATGTCATCATGGAAGACTTTCTATGCTCCCAAAGCACCTTATACATACTTTTGGTAAGAGTTACTGCATCAAATGATTGGCCAACATACTGTGCAGAAGCAAGTGAACACGGCAGAAGCAAGTGAACACGGCAGACTCAGGACTGCTGTCTCTAGAATGGCCTGTTTGCCAGTTCGGCCTTTGGCTGACGTCTTGCCACTTGGACCTCAGGAGAGTTTCCACGGACCTAACTGATGATCGTGGCTCCCTGTACAGACCACGTGGTTGACAGGGAATGCCTGCTTCCCACGGGCAGGTGGTATCTGGGTATCGCTCCTACATCGAGGGGGTCATTGCCAGCAATCCCCACAGTTCCTCTGGCCTGCCATTTCCTTCTGCAATCTGCCCTTCATTGTCTTGATTCTGGCCTACGCAAAATTCCCATTCTAGTTTTTGAACATGGCAAAATACTTACTTTGAAAGTTCCGTCATTGCTAAAGTTGACAAGGAGAGAAATCGGGGTGTACTTGTGCTACACCAGGAGTCCCATGCAGCAGTTCATACATGTCACGTGTTTATACTTATGTGTCTGCTTTGTAGATACACATACACCAGGAGTCCCATGCAGCGGTTTATACATGTCACATGTTTACACTTATGTGTCTGCTTTGTAGATACACATTTATCAGGCTAATGTATAAATATATATATTTATCTGGTTTATATATGATTCTTTTCTGGTTTATAAGTACATATTCTGGTTTGCAAATACATGTTTATCTGGTAAACATATCTGTTTTATAGATACGCATTTGGTTTATAAATTCACATGGCAAATACATGTAGATATTAAAAGCCAACATGAATTGCCCATGTTCCAGGCATTACAATAAATGCTAATTTCTTTTTTTTGAGATGGACTTTTGCTCTTGTTGCCCAGGCTGGAGTGCAATGGCGTGATCTCAGCTCACTGGAACCTCTGCCTCCTGGGTTCAGGCAATTCTCCTGCCTCAGCCTCCTGAGTAGTTGGGATTACAGGCACGAGCCACCACGCCCAGCTAATTTTTGTATTTTTAGTAGAGACGGGGTCGCCTTGTTGGCGAGGCTGGTCTCAAACTCCTGACCTCATGTGATCCGCCTGCCTCAGCCTCCTGAAGTGCTGGGATTACAGGTGTAAGCCCCTGTGCCTGGCCTTAAATGCTAATTTCTCAATCACCATGACCGTATTTTTTTATTTCATGAAGAGACTGGACCACACAGCCATTAGGTTATTTGCCCAATCTTTCGAAACCAACGAGGAGGAAAGCAAAACGTCAAATCCAGTTTTCTGTAACTCGGAGCCCGAGTTTTTTTTTGACAGTGCTTAACATTGTCTCCTTTATTAAAAAAAATCTTAGTTTTGAAAAGGAAATGGGTTCTTTCCTTGACTAACAGTTTTGCTTGGAGCATTAACTCAGATATGGGCCTATTTTATGTGAGGCATGAATCTTGGAACACACAGAGGTACAAGCATAGTTTGTCCCTGTCCTGAGGGGCTCAGTTGAACACGGGATCCGTCTGACTCATTCTCCTTGCTGTTACGTGCTAGTGGACAGACTGGGAACAAATAGGAAAACTCCAAACAGCTTGAGCCTCCGTGCTCGTCTGGTGTCTGAAGACACCATCGAGAAAGAATTTATGAGCAGGAGTAACCAGAATTCTGGAAACGGCGTTGTGAGGCCAAGTGTTCAGGGCAGGAAGAACCGTACAAGAGGTGTCTGGCTTTGTGCTGGGATCTCGTTGCATGACTGTATGTTTTTAATCTTTTGCAGGCTTACTTTTATGTCTAACTTTGGACATGATTCAGGATTATTTAGGGCTGTGCTTCACAACCCTCACCTGAAAATTCTGAGCCTGTATGGCACTAGCCTCTGCCATACCGAAGTCAAGTACCTGTGTGATACGCTGAAGCACCCAACGTGCAAGATAGAGGAGCTGATGTGAGTCTGGCTGCTCGTGCCGAGTGCTGTTTTTTCCCAGGGTTTTCCTTCCGGAGGGTCACTACATCCGTCTTCAGCTCTCGTTTTTCATCTTTCAGATCTCAGTCTGTCTGGTAAGGTGAAGATGGATGCCAGCGCTTTGTTTTCGCCTTCCCATCTCCCTTTAATTACCTTTTTTTTTTTTGAGACAGGGGCTCACTCTTGCCCCGACTGGAGTGCAGTGACGCGATCTTGGCTCACTGCAACCTCAGCCTCCTGGGCTCAACGATCCTTCCACCTCAGCCTCCTGAGTAGCTAGAATGACAGGTGCACGCCACCACACACAGCTATTTTTATATTTTCTGTAGAGGTGGGGTTTCACCCTATTGCCCAGGCTGATCTCGAACCTGGTCTCACGTGATCTGCCCGCCCTGACTCCTAAAGTACTGGGATTACAGTACTCCCCGTGAGCGGCCGCACCCAGGTCGCTCACGGACACCTCACTGGATACTTCCTGGTTCTGCCGTCAGCAAACCAGGATAAAATAACACGATTTTTTCCCTATAGACATTTATAGAAACTTCAAAGTGAAGCATGTTAATGACCACAAGTGCGATCGTCTAATTTGGCAGCCGACAGCATTAAAGCCAAGGGAAACGTCACTTGCCCAAAGTCAGGTCTTTCTCTTGAAAATTTTCTGGGCTGCCCCTCTCTCAGTTGGGTGATTTTTAGGAGAGCCTGTGTATCTTTCAAAAGAGAACAAAGGGAGTCATTGAGGCAGCAGTAAACGCAATCAGCTCATGAAAGCCGCCGAGAGAATACGGTCTTCTCTCTCCCAGTTCACTTTTTGTTCCAGTAACCATCAGAATGTAACTGACAGATTCACATATACTCTGTTAATTTTATGCCTCCAGACTCATCGGGAGAGGCAGGTTCTGTGCATACTGGTTGTTTGTAGAACTGCTGTGGATATCGTTCCTCATTCAAGCTGTTTCCATATCATGGCAACTTTTTTTTTATTATACTTTTTTTTTTCTTTTTGAGACGGAGTTTCGCTCTTGTTACCCAGGCTGGAGTGCAATGGCGCGATCTCGGCTCACCGCAACCTCCGCCTCCTGGGTTCAGGCAATTCTCCTGCCTCAGCCTCCCGAGTAGCTGGGATTACAGGCATGCACCACCATGCCCAGCTAATTTTTTGTTTTTTGAGTAGAGACGGGGTTTCACCATGTTGACCAGGATGGTCTCGATCTCAACCTCGTGATCCACCTGCCCGGGCCTCCCAAAGTGCTGGGATTACAGGCTTGAGCCACCGCGCCTGGCTTAAAAGTTATACTTTAAGTTCCAGGGTACATGTGCAGGATGTGCCGGTTTGTTAGGTAGGTACACATGTGCCATAGTGGTTTGCTGCATCCATCCCCTCATCATCTGCATTAGGTATTTCTCCTAATGCTATCCCTCCTCTAGTCCCCCACCCCCGACAGGCCCCGGTGTGTGCTGTTCCCCTCCCTGTGTCCATGTGTTCTCATTGTTCAACACCCATTTATGAGTGAGAACATGTGGTGTGTGGTTTTCTGTTCCTGTGTCAGTTTGCTGAGAATGATGGTTTCTAGCTTTATCCATGTCCCTGCAAAGGACATGGTCTTGTTCCTTTTCTATGGCTGCATAGTATTCCATGGTGTATATGTGCTACATTTTCTTTATCCAGTCTATCACCGATGGGCATTTGGGTTGGTTCCAGGTCTTTGCTATTGTGAACAGTGCATGATAACTTTATTTTTTTCAATTTCTACTTTCTCTTTTCAGGGGAAACTTTCAAAATTCCATGTATTTTGCTCTGTTTCAAATTGCATTATTTGTATATAATAGATGAATACATTATTCATCTATTATATATTAACATAAGGATTGGAGAACATAATGTAGGTAGAAATGTTGCCTTTTGGGGCAGAGTAACTATTCTTCATTTACTTCAGTGTGCTGTTGGTGGTGGGAGGTCTTTAAATCAGGTTCTCTCCAAGTAGTTATCAGTGGGGGGAGTTTTGTCTCTTAGGGGATCTCGATGTTGAGAGACACGTTCAGTGATCACAGCTGAGTTGGGGGGTGCTGAGAGCATCTGGTGGATAGCGACCAAGCCTGTTCGTCCGTTTTCATGCTGCTGGAATGACATACCTGAGATTTGGCAATTTACGAAAGGAAGGGATTTATTGGACTTACAGTCGTTCCATATGGCTAGGGAGGCCTCACAATCATGGTGGAAGGTGAAAGGCACATCTCACATGGTGGCAGACGAGAGAAAAGCATGTGCAGGGAAACTCCCCTTTATAAAACCATCAGATCTTGTGAGACTTACTGTCACGAGAACAGCATGGGAAAGACCTGCCCCCATGATTTAATTATCTCCCGCTGGTCTCTCCCATAACACGTGGGGATTATGGGAGCTACAGGATGAGATTTGGGCAGGGAGGTTGCTGCTAAATAGCCAGTAATGTGCAGGACAGCTCCCCAACAATGAAAGGATGAGTCCAAATGTCAGCAGTGCTAGTCTAGCATAGATGAGAGATGCGTCTCTTCTGGTGGTGGGAGGGGTCAGCTTGGCTAAAACAGAGTGAGATACTTGCTTAAATCTAATGCAGGGGCTCTTGTACCAGGGAAAAAACCACCCAATAGTATGCAGAGGCCCTGGACAAACACTTTTATGGATGCTGCAACCTTAATTCATGTGTGTCTGCAAACCTTTATGGCAAACACCTGTTTTTCCACATCAGCCATTTTACTTCATTTACTTTTTATTAAGAGATGATTATACTCACAGGAAATCAGTACAGAGAAGTCCCACGTACCAATCATCCCCCAGCTTCCACCAAAGGTGACACCTTACACAACGGTGCATTTTTTTTTTTTTTAAATTTTTTATTTTTTATTGCGTTTTAGGTTTTGAGGTACATGTGCAGAGCAGGCAAGTTAGTTGCAATAGGTACACACGTGGCAGTGTGATTTGCTGACTTCCTCCCCTTCACCCACATTTGGCATTTCTCCCCAGGCTATCCCCCGCTCGCTGTCCCTCCCCTATTTCCCCCAATAGACCTCAGTGTGTGGTGCTCCCTTCCCTGTGTCCAGGTGTTCTCATTGTTCATCACCCGCCTATGAGTGAGAATATACGGCGTTTCATTTTCTGTTCTTGTGTCAATTTGCTGAGAATGATGTTCTCCAGATTCATCCACGTCCCTGCAAAGGACACGAACTCATCATTTTTGATTGCTGCACAATATTCCATGGTGTTTATGTGCCACATTTTCCCAGTCCAGTCTATCATGGATGGGCATTTGGGTTGGTTCCAGGTCTTTGCTATTGTAAACAGTGCTGTGCAATCTTACAACTAGAAAATTTTACTAATGAAATGTACAAAGTTGTCTTAATTTTTTTTTATTTTTAAATAAAAAATTTTTTTAAGGTGAAGTTTCACTTTTGTTGCCCAGGCTGGAGTGCAGTGGTGCCATCTCGGCTCACCATAACCTCTGCCTCCCAGGTTTGAGTGATTCTCCTGCCTCAGTTTCCCCGAGTAGCTGGAATTACAGGCATGGACCATCATGCCTGGCTAATTTTTTGTATTTTTAGTAGAGACAGGATTTCTCCATGTTGGCCAGGCTAGTCTCAAACTCCTGACCTCAGGTGATCCACCGGAGTCAGCCTCCCAAAGTGCCGGGATTACAGGTGTGAGCCACCGTGCCTGGCCCAAAGCTGCTTTCAAAAATAACCTTTTACAAAACTTGCAGTGAAACTAGACTTAATCAGTGTCTTTTAACCAGAGGCTTCCCTGGATTATACTCCCATGAAATGAACATGTTCTGCTTGTCCCACCTTCTCACCAACATCTGATGGTGTTGGTCTTTTCAAATCCATTCTGCTTAGGGCATAATGTCTGAGTGGATTTAATTTGCATTTCTCTGATGACTGAGAATTTGGGAGCCTTTTCCTATGTTTGATTCTCCGGGCTTCCTGTTGTGATATGTCTCTCTGATGTGCTGGTGTAGCCCACAGTTTTGTTAGGTTGTCTTTTTCTAATTGATGGATGGGTGTTCTTTCTATATTGCAGAATGAATCCTGGGTCAAATACATACGCATTGCAAATATCTTCTATGTGGTTTGGGTTTTCCACATTCTTAGCATTTTTGAATTAAGAGATTCCTTATCAAAACTAAGTTGATCTTTTCATGTTCAACTGTCTTTTGCCTGTGTTTAGAGAATTGTTGCCAGGCTTGGAGGCTCATGCCTGTGATCCCAGCACTTTGGGAGGCTGAGGCAGGAGGATCACTTGAGGCCAGGAGGTAGAGACCAGCCTGGGCAACACAGTGAGACCCCCATCTCTAAAAAAGAAATTCGCTAGGTATGGTGCATACCTGTAGTCTCAGCTACTGGGTAGGCTGACAGGAGGATCTCTTGAGCCCAAAAGTCCAAGGAGCTGTCATCACGTCACTGCAATCCAATCGGAATGACGGGGTAAGACCCAGTCTCAAAAGAAAAAGGAATTATTTCCAGGCCTAAAGCCATAGATAACTGCCTATGCATTTTTCTCTAGAAGTCTTAATTTACCCTGCAAAACTGGGGCTGCAATCTACTTTGAATTAATGTTTCTGTGCAGTATAAAGTCAGGTTTAAGAAAAAAATGTTCACAAAATTACACAGAATGCTGTTGAAAGATGACGTTTTATTTATTTATTTTTTTTGAGACAGTTTCGCTCTTGTTACCCAGGCTGGAGTGCAATGGTGGCTCACCGCAACCTCCGCCTCCTGGGTTCAGGCAATTCTTCTGCCTCAGCCTCCTGAGTAGCTGGGACTACAGGCATGCACCACTGTGCCCAGCTAATTTTTTGTATTTTTAGTAGAGATTAGGTTTCACCATGTTGACCAGGATGGTCTCGATCTTTTGACCTCGTGATCCACCCGCCTCGGCCTCCCAAAGTGCTGGGATTACAGGCTTGAGCCACCGTGTGCAGCCCAATTTGTTTTAGAGATGAGGTCTTGCTATATTATCCAGGCTGATCTGTAACTCCTGGCCTCAAGCAATATCTCAATCTCAGCCCCCCAGATTGCTGAGATTACAGGCATGAGCCCTTGTTCTGGGTCGCTGGTGCTCTTCTAAGGGCAGTAACCCCAGGCATAAAGGGCCCTACCTCTGAATGCGGTTCCACTGGGGACTAGGTTTCAGCATGTGCATTTGTGGGAGGGGACACACATATGGAGGCTGTAGTGCTGCTCAAATTATGACCCACATGTGAGCAGCCTCGGTGTTCCCCAGAGCTGACTGGGAAACACAGGATCTCGGCTCCATCCCAGACCTACTGCTCAGAACCCGCATTTAACCAGATCCTGGGGCGTGTGCACACATTGAAGTTCTTTCTTTTTCTTTCTTTTTTTCTGGGGGGTGGTGGTGGGACAGAATCTCACTCTGTTGCCCTGGCTGGAGTTCAGTGGTGTGATCTTGGCTCACTGCAACCTCTGCTTTCCGGGTTCAAGCGATTCTTGTGCCTCAGCCTCCCAAGTAGCTGGAATTATAGGCACACACCACACCATGCCTGGCTAACTTTTATATTCTTAGTAGAGACAGGATTTCTTTTCTTTTCTTTTTTTTTTGAGACAGAGTTTTGCTCTCGTTACCCAGGCTGGAGTGCAATGGTGCGATCTCGGCTCACCGCAACCTCCGCCTCCTGGGTTCAGGCAATTCTCCTGCCTTAGCCTCCCGAGTAGCTGGGACTACAGGCACGCGCCACCGTGCCCAGCTAATTTTTTGTATTTTTAGTAGAGACGGGATTTCACCATGTTGACCAGGATGGTCTCGGTCTCTTGACCTCGTGATCTGCCTGCCTTGGCCTCCCAAAGTGCTGGGATTACAGGCTTGAGCCACCGCGCCCGGCCTTTTTTTTTAGATGAGTCTTGCTCTGTCACCCAGGCTGGAGTGCAGTGGCACGATCTCAGCTCACTGCAACGTCTGCCTTCTGGGTTCAAGTGATTCTCCTGCCTCAGCCTCCCAAGTACCTGGGACTACAGGCATCACGCCCGGCTAATTTTTTTTTGTATTTTTAGTAGAGACAGGGTTTTACCATGATAACCAGGATGGTCTTGATCTCCTGCCCTCGTGATCTGCCTGCCCCAGCCTCCCAAAGTCCTTTCATATGTTAACGATGTAATTCCATTCCATTCTGGCTTCCATGCTCTAAGGTGTAGCCATCAGCATTTCATCCCAGGCTAGGCAACGTGTCTCTGGCTAATATGAAGGGTTTTTCCCCCTATTTTGTGTGGTTTTGGTATGTCTTTGTATTTAAACTTGCATTTAAGCTTAAACATTCAGTGAGCTTCCTACATTTGGGGATGGATGTTTGCACAGGCTTCTGAGGAAACTTTACCGTGATCTCTATCTTTAAATATTGCTTCTGCTCCATCTTATCTCTAATTTCCCCTTGGTCTGGGATGAGAGATCCCCATCATACTCTCAATCAAGAGGCTTGAAGAATGAGGAGCTTTCTATGGGGTACATAAGATAATTTGATACAGGCATGCAGTAAGCAAAGACTGAGGAACTTTCTAAAAATTATCATAATGGAGAGCAGACGATCCATGCATAAAACTTGCAATGTGCATTGCCCTTTGAGGATGGAGAGGAGAGATCTGAAGGCAGCTGTGGGCCAGGTGTGGAGGCTGGTGCCTGTAATGCCAGCCCTTTGGGAGGCTGAGGTGTGCAGAACTCTTGAAGTCAGGAGTTTGAGACCAGCCTGGCTAACATGGTGAAACCCTGTCTTTACTGAAAATAAAAAATAAGAAAAATTAGCTGGGTGTGGCAGTGTGCCTGTGATCCCAGCTACTCGGGAGGCTGAGGCAGGAGAATTGCTTGAACGCAGGAGACGGAGGTTGCAGTGAGCTGAGATCACGCCACTGCACTTCAGTCTGGGCGACAGAGAGACTCCGTCTCAAAAAAATAAAAAAGTCTATAATGTAGATAATGGATGGGGAGGTGCAAGATTAGGATCAGAGGTGTCGTGTGGTCCGTGGCCAATCTTGCATGAGTCACTGAAAGCTCTGGTCCCGTCTCATGGTGTGTGTCTCGTGTGTAGACTGGGAAAGTGTGACCTCTCCCACGAAGCTTGTGAAGACATCGCCTCTGTTCTGGCCTGCAACAACAAGCTGAAACTTCTCTCCTTGGTAGAAAACCCCTTGAGGGATGAAGGCATGCTGTTTCTGTGTGAAGGCCTGAAGCACCCCAACTGTGCCCTCGAGAAGCTGATGTAAGTGGGGCTGTGGGAAGCAGGTTGAGGGGGAGATTTCTGAAGTGTACACTTGGGTCTGCCCGTTAGCAAAGCAATCCAGTGCTCACTGAGGGGCACGGCAGAATGTGGAGTCCGTAGGTAGCCCTGAGTTCCCTTTCTGCGCCCCAGCTGCTCATCAGTGAAATGGAGCTGGCTGGCGCGGTGGCTCACACCTGTCATCCCAGCACTTTGGGAGGCCGATGTAGGTGGATCACCTGAAGTCAGGAGTTTGAGACCAGCCTGGCCAACAGGGCAAAACCTCCTCTCCACTAAAATTACAAAAATTAACCGGGTGTGGTGGCGGGTACCTATAATCCCAACTACGTGGGAGGCTAAGGTAGGACAGTCACTTGAACTCGGAAGGTGGAGGTTGCTGTGAGCCAAGGTGGCACCACTGCACTCTAACCCAGGTGAAAGAGCAAGACTCAGTCTCACAATAAATAAATAAAATGGAGCTAATAAGAAACCACAGAGAGGCCGGGCGTGGTGGCTCACGCCTGTAATCCCAGCACTTTGGGAGGCCGAGGTGGGTGGATCACAAGGTCTAAAGATTGACCATCCTGGTCAACATGGTGAAACCCCGTCTCTACTAAAAATACAAAAAATTAGCTGGGCATGGTGGCGCATGCCTGTAATCCCAGCTACTCGGGAGGCTGAGGCAGGAGAATTGCCTGAACCCAGGAGGCGGAGGTTGCGGTGAGCCGAGATCGCGCCATTGCACTCCAGCCTGGGTAACAAGAGCAAAACTCCGTCTCAAAAAAAAAAAAAAAAAAAACACCACAGAGGCACCATGAGATTGAATTCAGGAGGTGTAGGACCAGCCCCCATATGCCTCCCATCTCATTTGGAGCTCAGTAAATCTTGGTCGTCACAAAGCGGGATGATGTCCCTGTGGGTCTCCTGGATGCTGGGGTAAGGGAGAATAAATCCTTTTTTTTTTTAGATGGAGTTTCGCTCTTGTTGCCCAGGCTGGAGTGCAATGGTGCAATCTCAGCTCACTGCAACCTCTGCCTCCTGTGTTCAAGCGATTCTCCTGCCTCAGCCTCCGAAGTAGCTGGGATTATTGGCACCCACCACCACGCCCAGCTAATTTTTGCATTTTTAGTAGAGATGGCGTTTCTCCACGTTGGTCAGGCTGGTCTCACACTCCCGACCTCAGGTGATCCGTCTGCTTCGGCCTCCCAAGTGCTGGGATGACAGGTGTGAGCCACTGCGCCCGGCCTGGGAGAATACATGCTTGAGAAAGGGGAAATCATTAGACTCCTTTCCGGGACGGGGCTTTGCATGTTTAGGGTTATTACTGGGCTGCTCCAGCGTGTCCTACCTGCTGCTGTTGCGTAAAGTGACCTGCCTCCTCGGTGGGTGGGGTGTGGTTAGGGTCACAGTGGAGCACATTCTCTGTTTTCCCAGTGAGGCCACGCTAGACACGGTGTTCGGTCAGACAAGTTGCTGCAGTGCCTTAAAACTGGGGACACGCAAAAAAAAATTAAAAACAAAACTGGGACACCCAAACTGGGGACATGCAACACTGGAGTCCGTAGAGTGAGAAGTGCCAGCTCTGTTAGCATGCCGTGCACACAAGGGCATCCGTGTACATGTGGGTCACACGCTCACACATACATGTGGAGTAAGACAGGGCCAGAATCAACTGTTACTGAGAGGATTGTGGGTCAGACTATAAAAGGAGACCCGCCTCGGCCTCCCAGAGGGCTGGGATTACAGGCATGAGCCCCTGCGCCCAGCTCCTCATTGTATTTTATTTTTGAAATGGAGTTTCGCTCTTGCCCAGGCTGGAGTGCAGTGGCGTGATCTTGGCTCACTGCAACCTCCGCCTCCCGGGGTCAAGCAATTCTGCAGCAGCCTCCCGAGTAGCTGGGATTATAGGTATCCACTACCACGTGCCAGTTGATTTTTGTGCTTTTAGCAGAGATGGGGTTTTAACACGTTGGCCAGGATGGTCTCGATCTCCTGACCTTGTGATTCGCCCACCTGGGCCTCCCAAAGTGCTGGGATTACAGGCGTGAGCCACCGCGCCCAGCTCCTTGTTTTCTTTAGTGACAGCGGAATTGAAGGAATACCTGGAAAAGATCTGTCTGTGGCAGAGCACGGCGTGAATGTCACTGCGGGCAGCCTCCGTGGGCTGGTCGACGGTGTGCTTCTTTGCAGGTTGATGTACTGCTGTCTCACCTGTGTCTCCTGTGAGGCCATTTCCGAAGGGCTTGCGCGCAGTAAATCCCTGTCCCTCCTCGATCTGGGGTCCAATCATCTGGAAGACAGTGCGGTGACCTTGCTGTGCGAAGCGCTGAAGCACCCAGACTGCAGCATACGGGAGCTGTGGTAGGACCGGCCGTGACTCGCTTCGTGGTCAGGGTTTCTTTTCTGGATGTTGGCACTGGGGAGGAAACGGGAAAGGATATGCTAGCATCTGAAGGGGTGTGTCTCTCCAACATGCGGATGCTGGATCCTCACCCTCAAGCTGGTGGTACTAGGAGGTGGGGCCTTTGGGAGGTGGTTAGGTCATAAGGGTGGAGCGTCCCACTCTTATAAAAGAGGCCCCAGGCCTGGTGGCGCATGCCTGCAATCCCAGCCCTTTGGGAGGCCCAGGTGGGCGGTCACAAGATCAGGAGCTGGAGATCATCCTGGCCAACATGGTGGAACCCCGTGTCTACTAAAAAAAAGAAATCGTTGGGTGCAGTCATGTGCACCTGTAGTCCCACACCCATAGCTACAAACTAGCTGTAGTCCCAAGTAGCTACGTGCCTGTAGGTACTCCGAGGCTGAGGCAGAAGAATTGCTTGAACACGGGAGGCAGAGGTTGCAGGGAGCCGAGATCCTGCCACTGCACTCCAGCAGTCTCAAAAAAAAGAGAGGCCCCAGAGACTTTGCCCCTCCAGCATCTGAGGTCACAGTAAGAAAATGCCACCTGTGGCTGGGTGTGGTGGCTCACGCCTATAATTCAAGCACTTTAGAGGCCAAGGTGGGGGGATCACCTGAGGTCAGGAGTTCAAGACCAGCCTGACCAACATGGTGAAACCCCGTCTTAAAGAAAAAAAAGGAAAGAAAGAAAATGCCACCTGCTAAGCAGAATGTGGCCCTCACCAGAGTTTGTCGACATCTTGATCTTGGACTTCCCAGCTCCAGAACGGTGAGAAGTACATTTCTGTCATCTCTAAGGGACCTGTTTCTGAGACAGGAAGAGAACGGTGTCTTCACCCTGTATTTACCCCACCTGGTTCTGGGAGCGTTCCTGGAAAGGGGTTGTAAGGACGCAGCACAGGACTCGGGGTTGTGTCTCTGGCCCTAGAAAGGCCAGGATGGAGTCCCGAGTGTCCCTGACCAGGTGAGCTTGTGCAGGCGACTCCCCTCTCCCCATCTGATGTGAGGTAGCTACAGTCTCCTCAAAGAACTGAGGGGGCCAGTGGGGATCACATGCTTGAAGGATTATGATCAATGCCTGGCTCTTCATGCCCTCTTGATAAATGACAGTCCGAGCATGAGAATCGTTCATTCCTTCTGCTAGGAACTGAAGACAGTTCTGGGTGGATTCCTCCCTCCATCTCTCCTCCCTTTTTCTCCCTCCTCCCTCTTCCTTCCCTGTCCCCTCCTCTTCCCCCCTCCTCCCTCCTCTTCCCGCCCTCCTCCCTCCTCTTCCCGCCCTCCTCCTCCCTCCTCTTCCCGCCCTCCTCCTCCCTCCTCTTCCCGCCCTCCTCCCTCCTCTTCCCGCCCTCCTCCCTCCTC
>CM052668.1:39281959-39315418 GCA_028533165.1 Leontopithecus rosalia
TGCTCCCTAAGAATAAATGAAAATTAGCTATGCCATTATGATTGACCTTGTAAGTGTGTGAATGTGTGTGTTTCCCCCCCACAGGTTGATGGCTTGTTTCCTTACTTCCGATTCCTGTAAGGACATTGCTGATGTTCTCATCTGCAATGAGAAACTGAAGATTCTGAAACTTGGGCATAATGAAATAGGAGATGCCGGTGTCAGACGGTTATGTGAAGCTCTGAAGCACCCTAACTGTAAACTAGAGTGTCTTGGGTGAGTATCCACTGACCATCATCATAGGAAAAGTTCCCTACTTCTAGAAGAGAAGCTGGAGGGTTGATAGAATGCAAGGGGGCAGGTTTAAAAGCGAGTCTGTCTGGGATGATCTGACGCGTGAAATGCTGTCCCAGGGTTTGCTCAGTCTCGGTCCTCTTGCTGTTTGGGACTGGAGAGTTATTTGCCTTGGGGGCCATCCTGTGCATCATAGGGTGTGAGCTGTGGCCCTGGCCACTAACCTCAAGTTGCCAGCAGCACCCTTTAGTTGGGATAAATGTCACTAGACACATGTCCCCCAGGAGCACAGTCGCCCTGGCTGAGAACCGTTCTTTTAGACTGTAAAGTCCCCTGCCTGGTGGCATGTCACCGACAAGTAACAGTGGCGTGCCTGGCTGGGCGCGGTGGCTTATGCCTGTAATCCCAGCACTTTGGGAGGCCAAGGCAGGCAGATTACCTGAGGTCAGGAGTTTGAGATCAGCCTGGCCAATGTGGCGAAACCCCATCTCTACTAAAAATACAAAAATTAGCCAGGTGTGATGGTGGGTGCCTGTAATCCCAGCTACTTGGGAGGCTGAGGCAGGAGGATCACTTGAGCCCTGGAGGTGGAGGCTGGTGAGCCGAGATGGTGCCACGGCACTGCAGCCTGGTGAAGCTGTCTTTGAACAGCAGCAGCAGCAGCAGCAAACAGTGGCTGCTTCCAGCCCGCCCAGAGCCAAGGCGCTTTCGCTGGTTTCCCTTCCGCAGGCTGCAAACATGTAGGATCACCCACGCCTGCTGTGAAGACCTCTCCGCGGCCCTGGTCGCCAGCAAAACGCTGAGGAGCCTGAATCTTGACTGGATTACCTTGGACCCCGAGGGGGTGGTGGTGCTGTGTGGGGCTCTGAGCCACCCGGACTGCGCCCTGCAGATGCTGGGGTGAGTGAACGCCGTCTCCCTTGGTGGTGAGGGACTTCAGAACGAGCTCATTCATTGGCCGTTTGCCCAGCCGCGACACATGGACACCAGGCTGGAGGGTTCTTTGTCGTGGGGCCTGCCCTGGGCCCCCGTGCACATTGTAAGATGTCAAATCATTGACGTTGTAAGATGCCAAGCAGCATTCTTGGCCTTTCTCATGAGGTGCCAGTAGCACCTCCCTGAGTGATGACCACCAAAGAGTCCCAGAAACTGTCGAAATCCGCCTGGGGCCACATCTGCACCAGGTGAGAAGCACTGCTCTCCGGAAATGTCATCTCCCGTAAAATGCAACCCAGCTCACACCTGGGGACGGCTCCTGGGATGGGCGGGGCAGGGTCTCCACCCAGAGATACATCTGCTAAACAGCAGCAGCCAACGGCGTTTGGAGAATTAGAGCGGACTTGTTTGAAATCTGTAGGATGAAACTTTTAAGTTAATTTTTCCTTCTGATTTTGTTTTTTTCATTTTTAAAATTTTTTTAATTAAAAATGGGTGGGGTATGTGGAAGAGGCTGAATATAGATAATTGTTGAGGTTTGTGAGGAGTACATGAATTCATTATAAATATATTAATATATTGATTGTATTATATATTATATATTAATCATTTAATATATAATATGATTAATATATTAATCATATATTATGATTGATGTATTATATATGATTAATATAAAATATATTAATAAATAATTAAATAATTAACATATTAATATAATGAATTACATATATATTGAATTACATATTAAATTGAGTTACAATATAATATAATGTAATATAATGAATTGTGAGCTCTGGAAAAAGCTCACAATATGTTTAGGTTTTTGTTTTTGTTTTTTTTTATTGAGATGGAATTTCGCTGTTGTTACCCAGGCTGGAGTGCAATGGTGCGATCTCGGCTCACTGCAACCTCTGCCTCCTGGGTTCAGGCAATTCTCCTGCCTCAGCCTCCTGAGTAGCTGGGATTACAGGCATGTGCCACCATGCCCAGCTAATTTCTTATATTTTTAACAGAGATGGTGTTTCACCATGTTGACCAGGATGGTCTCGATCTCTTGACCTCGTGATCCACCCGCCTCGGCCTCCCAAAGTGCTGAGATTACAGGCGTGAGCCACCGTGCCTGGCCTATGTTTACATTTTATATAAACTTTTACATAAGAAGGAATAAATGTGCCTGGGGGGCCTATGAACATCAAATGAATACAAATTGCCTTTTTTTTAAACCTAAACTCATCTTTTTGGAAGCACATCTTAATCTCATTTATTTTGAGACTGGGATATGAGGCTGGCTAATTTTTGTATTTTTGGTAGAGATGGCGTTTCACCATATTGCCCAGGCTGGTCTCGAACCCCTGGGCTCAAGTGCTCCATCCACCTGGGCCTCCTGAAGTGCTGGGATTGCAGGTGTGAGCCCCCGAGTGCAGCCTGTAGGATGTGTATTTGAATGCGTGCTAGGATGAAGTCACAAAGCCGTTCACTCCTGTCCTTGTGCCCTTGATGCGGGGGTGGGAGGGTTGGTGTGTAAGAGGTGATGAGTGAGATACTGAGAAGAGGCAGGCTACCTGACCAGGGCAGGACTGGCTGAGGAAGAGGCAGGAGAGGCCTGGAGTGGCGGGCGGGGCACATGGACAGAGATTCCAGAGGGCCAGGGACGTTCTGAGTTCCTTAAGTATATTGACTCACAGTCGTCCACGAGGGCACTCCTGTTACCCTGCCTTTTGGGTGAGGACACTGATGCTCAGGGGCCGAGTTCTGCTGCTTGAGGGGTTGTTTAGCAACATAAGCAGCAATGAAGGCTAAAGATACACGCTCTTGACAATGTACTTGACCAAAATGCCCCCGGGGTGGGCTCCAAGGAAAGTTCCCAGCAGACTTCAAAGGGCTCAGCTGAGTTGTATTTGTCTGTTCTTGCGTTGCTATGGAGAATATCCGAGACTGGTAATTTTTCTTTTCTTTTGAGATAGTCTCGCTCTGTTGCCCAGGCTGGAGTGCAGTGGCACGATCACTCACTGCAACCTCCACCTCCCGGCCTCAAGCAATTCTTGTGCTTCAGTGTCCCGAGAAGCTGGGATAACAGGCGCTTACCACCATGCCCAGCTAAGTGTTGTATTTTTAGTAGAGACAGGGTTTCACCATGTTGGCCCCGCTGGTCTCAAACTCCTGACCTCGGGTGATCCACCTGCCTCGGCCTCCAAAAGTGCTGAGATTATGTGCATGAGCCACCACACCTGGCAGAGACTGGTAACTTAAAAGAGGTGTTTTTTTTTTGAGGGGGGGAGATGGAGTCTCACCCTGTTGCCCAGGGTGGAATGCAGTGGCACGATCTTGGCTCACTGCAACCTCCACTTCTGGGGTTCAAGCGATTCTTCTGCCCCAGCCTCCTGAGTAGCTGGGATTATAGGTACACACCACCACACCCAGCTAATCTTTGTATTTTTAGTAGAGACAGGGTTTCACCATGTTGGTGAGCCTGGTCTCAAACTCCTGACCTAGTGATCCTCCCGCCTCGGCTTCCCCAAGTGCTGGGATTACAGGTGTGAGCCACCGTGGAAAGAGGTTTGATTGGCTCACAGGTCTGCAGGCTGTACAGGAAGCACAGTGGCTTCTGCTTCTGCGGTGGCCTCAGGAAACTTTGAACTGTGATGTAAAGCAAAGGAGAAACAGGCGCACCTTTGGTGGCTGGAGCGGGAGGAAAGTCAGGGGCTGCCACATGCGTTTAAACAACCAGATCTCCTGAGAGCTGTATGATGAGAACAGCACCAAAGGGATGCTGTGAAATCATTCGTGAAGGCTCCACCCCATGATCCAGTCACCTCCCACCAGATCCCGCCTCCAACATGGGGGATTATAATTGAATAGGAGATTTGGGTGGGGAACACATCCAAACCATATGGCGAATTTCTACGGACCCCAAGAGGTTACAGCAAAACGCACAGGCCCTGGAGCTCTACAGCACAGGAAGGGAGAGATGAATTCAGAGAGGGGGCCGAGACCCAGTACCCACAGGGCCAGGCCAGCTCCTGAAGACTTGCGTATATAATCTTACTGTGTCGGCCAGGCGCAGTGGCTCACGCCTGTAATGCCAGCACTTTGGGAGGCCAAGGCGGGTGGATCACGAGGTCAAGAGATCGAGACCATCCCGGTCAACATGGTGAAACCCCGTCTCTACTAAAAATACAAAAAATTAGCTGGGCATGGTGGCACATGCCTGTAGTCCCAGCTCTCAGGAGGCGGAGGTTGCGGTGAGCCAAGACCGCGCCATTGCACTCCAGCCTGGGTAAAAAGAGTGAAACTCCGTCTCAAAAAAAAAAGTTTAAAGGCTAGCTGGTGGGGGAGGAGGGAAGCTGGGAGAAAGCAGTGTCCAGGAAACGAAGGGAAAAAATAGACAAGTGTCATGAATTGGACCCAGTGCTAACTGGTTAAGTAAGATAGAAGTAACTTTGAAACTTGATGTTGTTGGTGACTACAAAAACCAGCTTTACTGAAATGGGTCCCAGAGACAATGACATGAAAGAAACCGAAAATACCAAAAATAGAAAGGGACGTTTTAAATACTTTATACGTGTAGCACCTGCTTTAATTATGGCTCAAAAATGGGCGGGTTGTAAATGGAAGAGGCTGAATATTGATCATTGTAGAAGCTGGTGATGGGAACGTGAATTCATTATACTGTTATCTCTGAGGAAAGCTTATGTTTAAACCACATTTTAAGAAGCACTAAATGGGCTGCGTCATATGAACATCAAATGAATGGAGGTTGTTCTTTTTTTAACCTAAATTCATCTTCTTTGAATTAAATCTTAATCGATACATGCTGTATATGAAATTTCAGTTTATGGTATAAATCAGAGGCTTCCTATTCTACAGGAAAGATTCATGCTTGTTTTTTTAAATTCACTACAATCCTCTCAGTGATTTCTAGGAAAGAATAGAGAGGAGAGAAGACGTAGACATCAGAATGTAAAGAGGCAATACTGTGTAAAAATGAAAAAACAAAAAACTTCTATTTTCCCAGGCTGCAGAAATCTGCCTTTGATGAAGAATCTCAGAAGATGCTGACGGCTCTGGAAGAAAAATGTCCCCACCTGAGCATTTCACATGAACCTTGGATTGAAGAGGAATACAGGATGAGGGGTGTGATCCCCTGATGGGGAGCGCCCTGAAGTAGTCTTCTCAGAGAGGCTTTCCTTGATCGTGATGGGCACTTCTCCGCCCTGTAACCGCATGTCACGGCAGCAGGGCTGTGATTTCAGGGCTACCCCGGACGGTGCTTGAGCGGTATGATTTTGAGTGTGATTCAGTAGGTGTGTGCTGACTGTCTTGGCCTAGGTCCTGTATTCCCTTATCTTTAGAAATCCCATCCTACTTTGTGATGCACAGAAAAACAAGCATGTTAGAGTATAAATGCTCTGGAGAGCATGGCTTTATTTTCTTAGAGGATGTCCTGGTGTGTAGGACCACGGATTTGCAGGCCACAATCCTGACACTTCGGACAAAGTAGAAGTGACGCCAGAATGTGTCTATAGCTTGTATTGTGAGCACCCAACTTTCTAGTTTGTCTGATTTAGATTTGATCAGTTTTCTTGTCCAATAAAAGAGCATTTCAAATCTCGCCTTATCCTTTCGTATATGACACTCCAACAGATTTTTCTAAAAATTCAGTTTTTAGAAAATTCAGTTTTTCTAAAAATTCAATTACTCAAATCTACCTACACTGTTTATATATATTTTAAAAGACAAACACCTCACTGACATAAGTAAATATTCCCTAGTTCTCTAGGGTAAATTGCTCATGCCTTATTGGCTTGGTCTAACATAAATATATATATTTATTTATTTATTTTGAGACGAAGTCTCACTGTGTGTCCCCTAGGCTGGAATGCACTGGCACGATCTCAGCTCACTGCAGCCTCTGCCTTGGCCTCCCAAGTAGCTGGGATTACAGGCACCCACCACCCTACCCAGTTAATTTTTTAATATTTTTTAGTAGAAGCGGGGTTTCACTATGTTGGCCAGGCTGGTCTCGAACTCCCAACCTCAGGTGAACCACCAGCCTCGGCCTCCCAAAGTGCTGGGATTACAGGTGTGAGCCACAGCGCCCAGCCTAAAATTTTTACTAGAGTGCAAAAGGTGATAAAGAAGGCGGGTTCTGTATCGGTTTTCACTAGATCAAAATATAATCTCAGATTCTCTTGAGAATGAGAAATTGTTGGGGACCTACTCTTGGCTCTGATGGAACACTTACGGACTCTGATACTTGGGAGGCTGCATTTTCTAGTCTTCGGTGGAGAGTGCTCATACCTTTTGCTTTAACTTTACTTCCATGTTTTCCATATGTTTAAGCAATTATAAACGTTTTTGTCGGCCAGGTGCGGTGGCTCACGCCTGTAATCCCAGCACTTTGGGAGGCCGAGGTGGGTGGATCACGAGGTCAAGAGATCGAGACCATCCTGGTCAACATGGTGAAACCCCGTCGCTACTAAAAATACAAAAAAATTAGCTGGGCACAGTGGCGCGTGCCTGTAATCCCAGCTACTCCGGAGGCTGAGGCAGGAGAATTGCCTGAACCCAGGAGGCGGAGGTTGCGGTGAGCCGAGATCGCGCCATTGCACTCCAGCCTGGGTAACAAGAGCGAAACTCTGTCTCAAAAAAAAAAGTTTTTGTCAATTATTCTATTTGCTTTTGGCCTTTCCCCACGATGTTAAAGAATGCTGAAATAATCTTCCTCCTGTTCCCTTCCCCTGATACCAGCCCATGTGACCAGGAATGCTGCTTCCATTCAGGAATCAAGGGGGAGAGCCTGGTGGGCCAAAGACAGACAAGGAAGCAGGGCTGTATGGAAACACGGAAAAAATCGGTCTCCAGCAGAGTCCTGTAGATACTAGGGACACGTGAGGTCTGAGATGACACAGAAAAGCTTCACATGGGATGCCTTCCAGACTGCTCAGACCTGGGGCAGTCAACGACCAGTGCCGTAGAACTTAAAGCCGTGGGGAAGACCAGACTGGATCCCACACAGATGCTTTGTATTAATTAGCAGGCTTCGAGTGCCAGCGTGATTTTTAAAAAGTGAAAGGGCCGGGCACGGTGGCTCACACCTGTCATCCCAACAACACTTTGAGAGGCCGAGGGGGGTGGATCACCTGTCAGGAGTTGGAGACCAGCCTGGCCAACGTGGTGAAACCCTGTATCTACCAAAAATACAAAGATTAGCTGGGCATGATGGTGGGCGCCTGTAATCCCAGCTACTTGGGAGGCTGAGGCAAGAGAATTGCTTGAACCTGGAAGGCGGAGGTTGCGGTGAGCCGAGATCGTGCCACTGCACTCCCGCCTGGGTGACGGAGACTCTCTCTCTCAAAAAAGCATTGAAGAAAAGCCCAATTTTAAATAAAAAAGGGGAGTCCAGACCCATTGCTGAGTGTCCCTTCCACTCTGATGACAACATCGATTCTGAACTTAAATTCTCCTACAGGGAGCACGGAAAACTTTCTGCCTCTGGTTCCATCCTCTCACTAATTGCTGAAAGTTGTCATTCATCACCAGAAGGGGCCAAGGGGGATTTCCACTGGGGATACATTTTGCTCCTCACTAGATACTCACCACACTCTCCCTACCGACAATGTCATGGAACCTACAGCTGCTATGATAATGGCATCTCTGTGGAGAGAGCAGCTCCAGGAGCCCTGCCCCATTAACTAGGGACTCAGGTGACCCTGCTCATCCTGACTGACGCTTCCCTGCACAGAGCTCCGGAGCCAAGAGGAACCAGGTGGGTGGTTCCTTATGCTCAGTCTCAGGGAAGACGACAGGATGTGAGTGTTATCCCACGCGCTGTGGCTGTGAAGTCACATTGTTCAGAGTGGGTGGTGACCCTGCCTCACGCTGATACCCTGGCATGCTCTGGCGGGACAGATGTGGGTGGCCATCTGCAGGGCAGTGTCTCAGGTAGGACCTCAGGTGAGGGTGGCTGCAAATCCCTGCATCCTAGAGACCCTGTCCGTGAGATAAGGAAGGGAAGAGTCTTTTTGGGGTCTGAAGCAAACCTTGGATGACCAGACCCACTGAGCTCCTCAACCACGTACACAAGAATCTGCTCATTTTCTCAGACCCGATAGATTGAGACCTGGGCATGATTATGAGTGAAAAAGCTGACGTGCAGGGTGTTTGCTAAACCTTAAATACCCTAGAACAAATCAGGTCGAGTGACGCATACATGTACAAAGAGAAATCCATAGGAACAGTCAACGGCGCATTACGGCGTGATGGGCATTTCTTTCTCAAATCCCACTGCAGTAGGGTGCAAGCATCCCCGTATTTCTGCAAGGACTTCTGGGATGCTTTTCTGTGTGTTCTACACTGCGTGTGGTGCAAGTGTCTCTGTGTGTGCTTTAAGTGAACAAAAAGCTCTATACTTCCTTAACATGATGAAGCAATGAGAGAAAAAAATTAGAAGTCTAGTTAGTATTCAGATTTTATAGAAGTGTGACTTTTTTTTTTTTTGAGATGGAGTTTCGCTCTTGTTGCCCAGGCTGGAGTGCAATGGCGCGATCTCGGCTCACCGCAACCTCCGCCTCCTGGGTTCAGGCAATTCTCCTGCCTCAGCCTCCTGAGTAGCTGGGATTACAGGCACGCGCCACCATGCCCAGCTAATTTTTGTATTTTTAGTAGAGACGGGGTTTCACCATGTTGACCAGGATGGTCTCGATCTCTTGACCTCGTGATTTACCCGCCTCGGCCTCCCAAAGTGCTGGGATTACAGGCTTGAACCACCACGCCCGGCCAAGAAATTAATTGATTAAAAGAAAATTAATTGAACACTGGGACTGTGTTTTCTATCTGTCCTATCGATCAGATCTTTCCCCCGCTTTGTTTCTCTTTTTACATCCTTTGGGGATAGTCGGATATTCTGAACAGACCATTCTCTTTTCTTAGCAGTGTTGAGGTGCAAGTGTTTTTAGTGGTTGTTACGAGCATCCTATTAGGGATTCGTGTTACATCTAATTAGAACTAGTATTTCCCACCGTCCAGAATACATACATTCATACACACTCCTAAACACTTTGTGCTATTGTTTCACATGCTGTTATTCTGTATATGTTATAACTCACAATAAATGCTGCGTTTGCCATCAAGAGTCAGCTGTCGCACGGAAAATGAGAAATGAAAAGAATGTATGGATTCCACGTGGATCCGCATGGATGCCACGTCTGCTGCTCATGATTCTGATTCTGAGTCTCTTTCCCTGGTACAATTTGCAATCAGAATAAAGTAATTCCTCAAGCTTTTTCAGAGTGCATGCTTGCTAGAGGTAAATTATTCAGTTTTTCATCTTAAAAGGACCTAGAAGTAGAAATTGCATTTGACCCAGCAATCCCATTACTGGGTATATATCCAAAGGACTACAAATCGTTCTACTATAAGGACACATGCACACGAATGTCCATTGCAGCACTGTTTACAATAGCAAAGACCTGGAACCAACCCAAATGCCCATCGATGATAGACTGGACTGGGAAAATGTGGCACATATACACCATGGAATACTATGCAGCCATCAAAAACGATGAGTTCGTGTCCTTTGTAGGGACATGGATGAATCTGGAGAACATCATTCTCAGCAAACTGACACAACAACAGAAAAGGAAACACCGTATATTCTCACTCATAGGCGGGTGATGAACAACGAGAACACATGGACACAGGGAAGGGAGAACTACACACTGGGGTCTACTGGGGGGAATAGAGGAGGGACAGCGGGCCGGTGGGGAGCTGGGGAGGGATGGCATGGGGAGAAATGCCAAATGTGGGTGAAGGGGCGGAAGGCAGCAAAACACACTGCCACGTGTGTACCTATGCAACTATCTTACATGTTCTGCACATGTACCCCAAAACCTAAAACGCAATAAAAAATAAAAAATTTTTTAAAAAAGCTTTTTTTAAAAAAGCTTTTGTATGAAACTGTACAAAATATTTATCTTTAGAAAAATGTAATATAAATAATGAAACTATATTAGCAATATCCAACTTAATTTTTAAAATTAGGAAATGAAGTTATTTTGATACTCAATTAATGCAAAATAATTCCAAATATACATATTTTCCTCCCTTACTCAGTTTTCCCAACTGTTAATATTTTACCAATTTTACCTATCAATATTGTTCTCTGTATATGATCCAGTTGTCAGTAGTGTTTACTTAACTCAGCATGTCTAACTCCTCCACGTGCTTTTTCCTACAATAAGATGCTCTCTCACAAAACCACCACACTGTCCTTCAAGTCCGAAAACCGGTTAGATGAAGCACCACTGCTCAAGCCACAAGCCCAAATCATGTATTCAACCAACCTAGTGATACCTCCTTTTCCTTTTTTTTTTTTGAGACGGAGTTTTGCTCTTGTTACCCAGGCTGGAGTGCAATGGCGCGATCTCGGCTCACCGCAACCTCCGCCTCCGGGGTTCAGGCAATTCTCCTGCCTCAGCCTCCCGAGTAGCTGGGATTACAGGCACGCGCCACCATGCCCAGCTGATTTTTTGTATTTTGAGTAGAGACGGGGTTTCACCATGTTGACCAGGATGGTCTCGATCTCTTGACCTCGTGATCCATCCTTCTCGGCCTCCCAAAGTGCTGGGATTGCAGGCGTGAGCCACCGTGCCCAGCCTGATACCTCCTTTTCCTTTCTGGCCCAGGGAACAACTGGGAACGTGGCCTCTGTCTTCTCCAGGCTACAGCTGTTTCTCTGTCATCCTCAGCATCCCCGTCCTCACACCCTAGAGAATGACCTTCCTCTGTGTTTTGACCCTCCTCTGTGACTGGTGGTTCCTCAGGAGTAGACTCAGTTTACTCTCCATTGTCAAAGAAGTCTGGTGTTATCACTCTCTATTTCTTTTTTTAAAGCTTTTTCATCTATAATCTTTTGTTTGCTATGAATTTAATTACTGAGATCACAATGCAATACAGTGATACATTTTCTATTACGTCTTTAATTTTTAAAAACAGATTTAGGCAACAAGGCTCTGCTCTTCCCAGGATCTCATGCCAGGGTTCACATTATTCACCTTGATGAGCTCGGCACGTTGGCGCCTGCCAAGTCTCCCCAGCTAAATTTACCATTTGGCCTTTGTAACTGATTAGCATTTGAGTGAGATACTCTCACGTTATCCCAATATGCTGTTTCTCATCACACTCAACGTGACTCACGTAAGACTCTTCCAATCCCAATCTGGTTCAACCTACAACAGGATTGTTGTCTAGTATCAGCCTTGAATATTTATTAGCAGGTGTCTATGGAGGGAAGATGTTTCCCTTCTCCTTTATTCATGTATCGTCTATCTATCTATCTATCATCTATCATCTATCTATCATCTATTGATCTATCGGTCTATCATCTATCAATTTATCAATCATCTATCGATCTATCTATCCATCATCTATCTATCCATCATCTATCTATCATCTATTATCTATCATCTATCGATCTATCATTTATGTATCATCTATCAATCTATCATCTATCGATCTATTGATCTATCAACTATCGATTTATCATCTATCGATCTATCATCTATCATCTATCGATCGATCGATCTATCATCTATCGATTTATCTATCATCTATCTGTCGATCTCTCATCTCTCATCTATCTATAGATCTATCATCTATCATCATCTATCCATCATCTATCTATTATCATCTATCAATCTATCATCTATCAATCTATCATCTATCGATTTATCTATCATCTATCTATCGATCTATCATCTATCTATCTATAGATCTATCATCTATCTATCGATTTATCTATCATCTATCTATCGATCTGTCATCTCTCATCTATCGATCTATCATTGATCTATCAACCATCTATCATCTATCAATCATCTATCGATCTATCAACTATCATCTATCTATCTATCATCTCTCATCTATTGATCTATCATTGATCTATCATCTATCAACCGTCTATCATCTATCGATCTATCAGCTGTCTATCAGCTGTCTATCATCTATCATCTGTCTATCATCTATCATCTATCGATCTATCAGCTATCTATCATCTATCGATCTATCATCTATCTATCATCTATCTGTCTATCATCTATCTATCGATCATCTATTCATCTATCATCTATCCATCTATCATCTATCTATCTATCATCTATCTATCGATCTATCATCTATCATCTATCTATCATCTATCTATCATCTGTCTATCATCTATCATCTATCTATCATCTGTCTATCATCTATCTATCGATCTATCATCTATCTATCATCTATCCATCTATCATCTATCTATCATCTATCTATCCATCTATCATCTATCTATCATCTGTCTATCATCTATCATCTATCTATCATCTATCTATCCATCTATCATCTATCTATCTATCATCTATCATCTGTCTATCATCTATCTATCATCTATCTATCCATCTATCATCTACTGATATATCTATACCTAATATCTACTCATTCATCACTTTTATCAAAAGGGCTCCTAGATTTCAGTATGTTTCAATAGGCTGCATTCAGACACAATCATTATCTGTCTTCATTCTCATGGTGTCCTTGGTTTGGCCAGTAGGACATAAAGCTCCCGTAATTTTAAACAAGACGATGCTTGCATGATCTTGGACTGTTCCAAATGCAGCCCTGGAATCAGCTCTTTCACCAAGGAATTGATTCCTTTATTCCTTCTCATGAAGATGGGCACTTAGAAACCAAATCTTCTATTAATATTCTATGTGTCGTGCTGTTAGCATGCAGTAGTGTATCCATCACCTGAATGCTGTACACTGTAGCTAGTATGTACTTTTAAATCTTTCATCCCTTCTGAGTCTCCAGTGTCTATTATTCCACCGCAGCAGAGACAAACAAATGCAAAATGTTCATGTGTACCAACAGTATAGCTTCCAATTATAAATAAGAACATGCAGCCAGGCGCAGTGGCTCACTCCTATAATCCCAGCCCTTTGGGAGGCTGAGGCGGGTGGATCACGAGGTCAAGAGATCGAGAGCATCCTGGTCAACAAGGTGAAACCCCGTCTCTATTAAAAAAAAATACAAAAATTAGCAGGGCATGGTGGTGTGCGCCTGTAATCCCAGCTACTCAGGAGGCTGAGGCAGGAGAATTGCTTGAACCCAGAAGGCGGAGGTGGCGGTGAGCCGAGATTGTGCCATTGCACTCCAGCCTGGGTAATGAGCGAAACTCTGTCTCAAAAAAAAAAGAAAAAGAACATGCAGTATTTGACTTTCTCAGTTATTTCACTTAGGATAATCTCCAGTTCCATCCATGTTGCTGCAAAAGACATGATTTATTATTTTTTATGACTGAGTAGCATTCCATATTATGTGTGAATATATATATATATATATATATATATGGCTAGTATTCCATGGTGTGTACACACACACTTTATCTAATTTTTAGGGACAGGGTCTCATCTGTCACTCAGAGTGGAGTGCAGTGGCATGATCACACACACTGTACCTGCTAACTCCTGGACTCCTGTGATCCTCCTGCCTCAGCTTCCCAAGTAGCTGGGACTACAAGCCTGTGCCACCACAGCTGGCTAACGATTTTTTTTTTTTTTGAGACAGGGTCTCGCTATGTTGCACATGCTGGTCTCAAACTCCTGGCCTTAAGCTGTCCTTCCAGTTCAGTGTCTCAAAGTGCTGGGATGACAGGCATCAGTCCCTGCACATGGCCTGTTATTTCACTTGGCATGTCCATGTGTAGCTGTCGCTTAGCGCCCACGGCTAACTGAGCACATTAGTATTTGACTTTCTGAGTTACTTCACTTAAGACAATGGCCACAAAAAGACAGAATTTCATTCTTTTTCACGGCTGAGTAGTATTCCACGTGTACACACACCCCATTTCTTTATCCAGTATGTATTTTATGTACCCCTTTTCTCTATCCGCATCGGCTGATAGACACGGAGGGTGATTCTGTGACCCTGTCATTGTGAATAATGGTGTGAGAAACATGAGTGCAGGTGTCCTTTGTTTTTTTTTCTTTTTTTGTCATTATTTTATTTTTCCTTTTAAACATTTTTTGTGTTTTTTAATGTTTTCTTTTCCTTTGGGTAGATACCCAGGAGTGGGATTACTGGATCGAATGATTCTTCTATTTTTAGTTTTTTGAGAAATCTCTATACTGTTTTCCATAGAGGTTGTACTTACATTCGTGTATGGTGTATAAGTGCTCCGTTTTCTCCACATTCTCACCAACATCTGTTATTTTTTGACATTTTCTTTTCTTTTTTTTTTTTTGAGACAGAGTTTTCCTCATGCTACCCAGGCTGGTGGAGTGTAATGCTGTGATCTCGGCTCACCGCAACCTCTGCCTCCTGGGTTCAGGCAATTCTCCTGCCTCAGCCTCCCGAGTAGCTGGGACTACAGGCGCGCACCACCATGCCCAGCTAATTTTTTGTATTTTTAGTAGAGACGGGGTTTCACCATGTTGACCAGGATGGTCTTGATCTCTTGACCTGGTGATCCACCCGCCTCGGCCTCCCAAAGTGCTGGGATTACAGGCTTGAGCCACCGCGCCCGGCCCTGACATTTTCTTAATAGCCTTCCTTTTTGTATTTTTTTTTTTTTTTTAGTAGAGATGGGGTTTCACCATGTTGCCAGATTGGTCTTGAACTCCTGGCCTCAAGTGATCCACCCACCTCAGCCTCCCAAAGTGCTGGGATTACAGGTGTGAGCCACCGTGCCTGGCTGGGTAGACTTGTTTTCATTTTACTTGACTGTGTGGCTACTAGAAAATTAATCTATAATTATTATACATACATGGGTTAAATTAGTTTTCTATTGAACAGTGCTGGACTAGATTCTAAGACCCTTCACTTTTCTGGCTCTCCAAGTTAAATGTTTCACAAAAGCTTTAGCAGTATGGTATACCAAAAGTAGAGGCACACAAAGCAAAAATAAGTTTAACTATGTCAAACTAAAAAGATTCTGCAGAGCAGATTAGCAACAAAATAAAAATATGACCTATGGAATGGAAAAGAACATTTGCGAATAATGTATCTATTAGGTTAATATTCAAAATATATGAGGAAGTCATACAATTCAATAGGAAAATGTACTCTAAAATTCTGATTTCAACATGGCAGAGGATCTGAGTAGGCATTGGTCTGAAGAATACATACGAATGGCGAGAAGGTGCTTGAAAAGTTTCCCAACCTCACTATTCATCAGGGAAATACAGCCTAAAACCACAATGAGACATTACCTCCCATATGTTAGGATTGTCAGCAAAGAGACAAGAAATGCTGATGAGGGTGTAAAGGGGAGCCCTTTTACATGGTTGGTGGGAATGTATATTGGTATAATCAGTATAGAAAACAGCAGAAAAAGTCCCCTCAAAAATAAAGGTAGAACTATCTACGATCCAGCAATCTCCCTTCTGGGTATATGTATCATAAAAATGAAACAGTATGTCAAAGAGATAGCTCTACTCCTGTGTGGACTGCCGCATTAGTAATGACCGAATCAGGGAGACTTCCAAAATGTCTGTGGGCAGAACACTAGAAAATGAAATTCTGGGATATATATGTGTGTAGAAAATACATACTTATAGTTGAAATACATATATATTTATATATTATATATAATTCATATTTTTAAATAATATATAATTTATATTTGAATATATAAAAATATATACTTTGTATTTATAATCTATGTATATATATATTTTTTGAGATGGAGTTCTGCTCTTGTTACCCAGGCTGGAGTGCAATGGTGCGATCTTGGCTCACTGCAACCTCCGCCTCCTGGGTTCAGGCAATTCTCCTGCCTCAGACTCCCAAGTAGCTGGGACTACAGGCACGTGCCACCATGCCCAGCTAATTTTTGTATTTTTAGTAGAGACGGGGTTTCACCTTGTTGACCAGGATGGTCTTGATCTCTTGACCTCATGATCCACCTGCCTCAGCCTCCCAAAGTCCTGGGATTATAGGCGTGAGCCACTGTGCCCGGCCCTTATATTTCTATATAAAAAATATAATTTAACCAATTATATAATTTATATAATTATATTTGTAAATTTATAAAATACATAAATTATATATTATTCATATAATTATATAAAACATAATTTATATATAATTACATAATTAGATAAACACATTTATATGTATTCAACTATAAATATATTACATAAAATATATTTCATTAATATATTATATATAAATATATGTATATATTTCAAGTACAAAAAGAAGATAATGCTACCATATGCAACACCATGGATGAACCTCGAGGGCACTGTGCTAAGTGGAATAGGTCAAACAGAGCAAGATAAATATTGTATGATCTCACTGATGTGGAAATATTATCAACTCATGGCAACAGGGAGTGGAATTAGAATGGTGGTTGCCAGCAGAAGATGTGAATGTATGAACAAAACAAAGTCCAGAACAGAGCCTTAAAGGTTGAATAAGTCAGTGGCTAAATTCTATTCACCATCTATGCAAGTCTGCCAAGTTCTGGTTCTTTTAAAGGAACAAAGATTGGCCTTTCTCTAGTCTAAGTATTGGAAATCTAAGTCCTGGCTACTGCTGCCAGTGCTGAGGTCTCAGTGTCCAAAGCTCATACAGTGTATCTGTCATGGAGCGGGCCTCAGAGAACACCTGCTGAATTAACAAGCACCTCATCGGCCAGACTTTACTGTCTCTTATCTTTTATTTATAGAAATCTGAATAGTAAATTAACTTCCATAAGCTTCAACTCGCCCCTCCTTCACTAGATTTTCTTCCAGCTACCAGCTGCTTCCAGGGACAACTGAGGTCTACAGTGAGATCCACCTCCAAGGGCTTTTATTGAGGAGGCCCCACTCACCTTATTCACAGCTGGCTTCTGCTATTTCATCCAATCAGATTTTGGGTTAATTCCATCATAAGTGAGTTTTTAATTGTTGTTATAGAGTTTTTACTATAAGGAAAAAAGGTTAATTGTATCTTAAGAGTATTCTTTTTAAAATTAATATAAAGAAAATATTGTCATATTATCATTCTAGAACAAATCTTAAATATGAGGTCTATTGACAAGATTTGGAATCAGGATTCATTAAAATAAAAAAAAAAATTGGGCATCCTTCATCCTTCTAAAATACACTGGCCTACTTTCAAATAGTTTATTATCATAAAAGTAAAATTTCCTCCATAATTACAGTTTGTAGTTATGAAAGTAAAAACTTTCAATCAAGGAAGTCAGTTATATGGATTCAGATGTCTTTACTAAAATTGCACTAATTATACCACATACTTTTTTTTTGTCTTTCATAAATTCTCTTTTTATAATAACCTTATCAGGACCTACATAGACCATTTACAATATACTTGAACTTTTTTGTAGTTTTTCTTTTTTCTTTATTTTAGGTTCAACGGGTACATGTACAGTTTTGTTACATGGATAAATTTTGTGTTACAGGGGTTTGGTGTACAGTATATTTCATTGCCAAGGTAATGAGGATAGTACCTGACAGGTAGTTTTTCAGTCCTCACCCACCTCCCACTCTACCTTTGAGTAGGCCCCAGTGTCTATTGTCCCCTTCTTTGGGTCCATGTATACTCAATGTTTTTCTCTCACTTGTAAGTGATAACATGCGGTATTTGGTTTTCTGTTCCTGCATTGATTTGCTGATGATAATGGCCTCTATCGCCACCCATGTTGCTGCAAAGGACATGATTTCATTCTTATGGCTGCATCGTATTCCATGACGTGTATGTGCCATATTGTCTTTATGTAGTCCACCACTGATGAACATTTAGGTTCATTCCACTTTTTGCTATTGCAAATAGTGCAGTGATGAACATATTTGTGCATCTGTCTTTATGGTAGAACTACTTGTATTCTACTGGATATACACATAGTAATGGGATTGCTGGGTCAAATGGTACTTCTATTGTAAGTGCTTTGAGAAATCTGCAAATTGTGTACTTTTCTCTTCACAAAGCTCTATTTCTCAACAATGTGAGGATTCCTCTTTATAAACTTGGTAGAGGAATCTCAGAACTCTTGCCTGATAGCCAATTAAAGTCCTTTTTTGTTATAGTACCCAAAATAAAAATATTTAAAGAATTTAGATGAGTCACAAATTATCAGGATTTGAGGAGCAAGAATGCAAAATTAGGTGATTTCAAGTAGGGGTGGGAGAAATGTGATTACTTTCAGGTAATTAGATTCTCTAGACTTTCACTGAAGCATTTTTACAAGGCATGTTTGTTGGCTTTTCCTGAATAGTCTTATCATTCCCTATCTAAAGCCAAAGCCCAGCCCCAGCTCTCAATTCCTTCCATCTCACGAAGTCAGACTGGGTCACAGTTTACAGTGGTCTATTCTGATGCTGATGGGAACTGTGAAAAGGGCCCGAGGTGGGTCAGCACAGGTGTGATGACGAACAGTACAGGAGGACATTCTCAGGGTGGCTCTGGCATGAAACACTAATCAACTGCAAAGGCCACATGGTAGATTATAAATGGAGAAACGTGGCATAGACCAGCCTGATGAGGTCATCAAGGTGAGCATCCTTAACGCTAGGGCAGGTAGACAGAGTATGGACGTTGGTGGGAGGCACTGAGAGGAGCTCAGCTTTGTTTCAGGTCCATTGGCCAAGGCAGCGTAAACTGTTCTCAAAAACTCATCTGGCAGAGCAGGGAAGGGCCATTCTATGGTGAGGACATGGAAGACAAAGAATGACAGAGGAAAAGTTTGGGATTGGAAAAGGAGGAAGAAGCATGACAGTGAAATTTGGTGACTGAGCTGGAAACTTTGAGGCCTGTTGATTGAGCAATAGTTGGTATAAACACTGGTTTTCTGAAGAGAAGAGGTGAGTTTAGCATATAGGACAGTGTCTTTGTTATAGGGAAAATCACACTGTAGAATGTGGTAGTGTGCACCATGTCTACACACTGCTCTCAAGTTACAGGGAAAGTCACACTGTAGAATGTGGTAGTGTGCACCATGTCTACACACTGCTCTCAAGTTACAGGGAAAGTCACACTGTAGAATGTGGTAGTGTGCACCATGTCTACACACTGCTCTCA
This sequence comes from Leontopithecus rosalia, assembly GCA_028533165.1. Taxonomy (NCBI): domain Eukaryota; kingdom Metazoa; phylum Chordata; class Mammalia; order Primates; family Cebidae; genus Leontopithecus; species Leontopithecus rosalia. The sequence goes on from CM052668.1 coordinate 39,301,232, forward strand.
AGTTACAGTGAAAATCACACTGTAGAATGTGGTAGTGTGCACCATGTCTACACAATGCTCTCAAGTTACAGGGAAAGTCACACTGTAGAATGTGGTAGTGTGCACCATGTCTACACACTGCTCTCAAGTGGTTCACAAAAACATTTGTGACCTTGCAATACTATACAGAGCAATGAGATAATAGAACAAATATACAAATGGAGATAAATCACCTACAGCATGCTAGACCTCCAAAAATGCTAGAGGAGGTTCTTCATGCTGAAGGCAAATGATACCAGAGGGAAGCACGTTTGCAGTGAAGAGTCATGACCAACAAAAAGGGAACATGTGGATACATGTGTAATCTGTACATTATTTTAAAAGTTTATTTTCTGTAAGACTTGACTTGCTCATCACAGCAAGAATCCATCGCATTTGTTGGGCGTGGTGGCTCACGCCTGTATTCCCAGCACTTTGGGAGGCCATGGTCGGTGGATCATGAGGTCAGGAGTTTAAGACCAGCCCGGCCAACATGGTGAAATCCACCTCTCCTAAAAATACAAAAATTAGCTGGGCGTGGTGGCAGACACCTGTAATCCCAGCTACTGGGGAGGCTGAGGGAGGAGAATCACTTGAACCCAGGAGGGAGAAGTTGCAGTGAGCTGAGACTGTGCCATTGCACTCCAGCCTGGGTGGCAGAGCCAGTCTCTGTCTTTAAAAAAAGAAGAAAAAAAAACTCCTTGCATTTATTGTGGGTTATAACATACATAGAATTAAAATATATAAAACAAAATACAGCATGTTAGATATATAGATTTATCTATTTATTAGTTTTGAGACAGGGCCTCACTCTGTTGCTCAGGCCAAAGTGCAGTTGTGCGATCATGGCTCACGGCAGCCTCAACTTGCCTCGGCTCAGTGATCCTCCTACCTCAGCCTCCAGAGTAGCTGGGACTACAGGCAATCACCACCACACCCAGGTAATTTTTGTATTTTCTTTGTAGAGATGAGGTTTTGCCACATTGCCTAGGCTAGTCCCCAACTCCTGAGTTCAAGTGATCTGCCCACCCTGGCCTCCCAAGGTGCTGGAATTATAGGTGTGAGCCACTGCACTCATGCTGAGCATATATAGATGTCTATTATTTTAAGGTTTGTTCATATATGTTCTGTGAGATGATCAACAGTAGTTTTGACTGGAATATAACACTTTGGAAATCCACAAAAGAAATAGTTATACCTTAACACCATTAATTTAAACATGAAATATTAAAAATACCAGACTTCCCAAAAGAAAAAACAGCAGAATGAACAAATGGAAAACAGAGCCCCGAGCTTCAGTTTTCAATGGTGGAAAGGAAAAGCCCATAAAAAACAAGTTCACTGATGGAAGCTTCCATACCCTTCTTAATATGAGCTTGTCCATCCAAGCAAAATTTCCTGAAGGCCGGCTGTGTAAGGAAACTTCTGGGTTTTGAGGAGAAGTGATCCATTAGACAACACTGTTTCCCTGTTTGGCACTCCACAATTTGGAGAAATAAAGTGAAATCAAACACAAAATAATGTAGGAAAAAATATTTTCCAATTTTGAGGTGTCTTATAATCCTCTGTGAAATAAAATCTCTTCCTATTCTGGAGTAAAATTAATGTGGACCAATTCACAATTGTATACCAGTACGTGGCAGGCACTGACCATATCCACACCAGTATGTGGCAGGCACTGACCATATCCACACCAGTACGTGGCAGACACTGACCAAATCCACACCAGTACGTGGCAGGCATTGACCAAATCCACACCAGTACGTGGCAGGCATTGACCAAATCCACACCAGTACGTGGCAGGCACCGACTATATCCACACCAGTACGTGGCAGGCACTGACTATATCCACACCAGTACATGGCAGGCACCGACTAGATCCACACCAGTACGTGGCAGGCACCGACTATATCCACACCAGTACGTGGCAGGCACTGACTAAATCCACACCAGTACGTGGCAGGCACTGACTAGATCCACACCAGTACGTGGCAGGCACTGACTAGATCCACACCAGTACGTGGCAGGCACTGACTAAATCCACATTGAGACCAAGTTGTTTAAAATTCTTTAATACTTCTTCAGAAAAGAGATTTCTTTTAGACGGTTCCACTGGCTGAAGAGCAACTCATTTCCTCAAAATGTCATGCATCTGTTTTGAGCTCATAATTTAATCTACCGACAGTGTAGCAGCAACATCAAATCGGCCAGCTAAGGTCATTGTGGTCACCTACAAACTTAGTCCTCAATACATGGTTTCCGAATAGAGTGTCTGTGGTTATTATTGAATCTGTCTTTTACACATTTACCCTCTCTACAGTGATTCTCACCAATTCAAGAGCAGAAATTGGAAGGCTAGGGTCCCTAAGGATGAAAAGGAAGGGGGAAACAGTGAGGAAACCTGAAGTCAGAATGCCAGAAATAAGCATCAACCACAGATGAAAACCCTCAAAAGCAATGATATAAAGAGCATAAACAGATTGCACAATGTCAACGATGACAAAGCTGAAGTCAGCATTAGGACGGTGTGGGTGGCTCTGGTCTCCAGGGAGCATTTGTTGCAGTTTCTGGTGGTGTCTCTGCAGCAGAAGTACCATGGAGCCACTGGTCCAGACCATCAGGCCAGTAAACACCACATCATGGGCGGATCTCAAGGAGACCACGCCCACAGTGGGACGAGAATGAGCAGAACCAGCTGCCTTCAGAATCAGTACTACTGTGCGTGTCCTGGGGACCAGAGACTTTCATGGGAATATAGACAGAATTTAAGACACCAAACACCCAGCAGGTGCGGCAGGAAGGACTAATGGCCTTGGGGGTTCTTCCTCCAAGCACCACCCTCCCTGGGCATCCGGGGCTAAGAGGGAGGTACCAACAGGTGCTCAGGACACAGGTGCAGCTCAGGGTGGTGCTGCGAGCCACCAGGACGATGAAATAAACACATTTACACCCAAGACTGGACAGCGATTTCCTTGGCATGAAAGTAGCCATCAGATGGGGAATCCCAGTGGAAAGAACCAAGGAGTTGGCCACAGCCAAGTGGGTGAGAATCACATGGGTGGGCCAAGCCAGACTGGCATGGCATAACGAAGGAACAGAATGACATTGGCCAGAGTCCCAATTCCGACCTGGAAACACGGCCACTTCCCCTGGTGTTCTGAGGACACCCGTTCCAAGAAGTCACGGAGAGGACTTCTGAGTGGCCTGCAGTGACGAGCTGCCTGTACCAGTGGTGACAGCAAGGTTCTTTTTCTTGATCTGACTGCTAAAAGAATTCCGGGCTTTTTGTTTTCCTGAAAACAGAGACACTGTCATATTCCACAAGAGGGGCTCCACCTGCAGATTATACCACGGATGCCAATTACATTTCAAAATTATAATTTCGTATTTATTGCTATTTACTTCTATAATTTGGCACCTAACCAGAAGGTGAACTTAGGAACTGTATTTGCTGTTCAATAATATGACAATGGGCTGGGCGCCGTGGCTCAAGCCTGTAATCCCAGCACTGTGGGAGGCCGAGGCGGGTGGATCACGAGGTCAAGAGATCGAGACCATCCTGGTCAACATGGTGAAACCCCGTCTCTACTAAAAATACAAAAATTAGCTGGGCATGGTGGTGCGCGCCTGTAATCCCAGCTACTCAGGAGGCTGAGGCAGGAGAATTGCCTGAACCCAGGAGGCAGAGGTTGCGGTGAGCCAAGATTGAGCCATTGCACTCCAGCCTGGGTAACGAGAGCAAAACTCTGTCTCAAAATAATAATAATAATAATAATAATAATAATAATAATAAGACTATGTAAGTTTTCAATACACATGTACTTTGGAAATATGTATTGAATAAGTGAAAGCTGACCAAGACAAGAAGGCACTGTCCTGCTAGAATTCACGATTGTTCTGTCTGCCATAAAGAGTGCATTACAAGTAAAATCAAGAACTCAAGTTAATATCCTAATTACAAAAGTACCTGCCTAAAGAAAATAGTTCTCAGCAAACTAGCACAAGAACAGAAAACCAAACACCGCGTGTTCTCACTCTTAAGTGGGAGCTGAACAATGAGAACACATGGACACGGGGAGGGGAACATCACACACCGGGGCTGTCGGAGGGTTGGGGTAGGGGAGGGACAGCATAAGAGAAACACCTAAGGCAGCTGACCGGGTGATGGGTGCAGCAAACCACCACGTCACGTGTATAGGATGTAACAAACCCCCACGTTCTGCACGTGTACCCCAGAACTTAAAGTATAATTAAATAGCCAGAAAATCAACTGTCAGCGTTTGCAAACTTTTAACATTAAGTATAGTGACAGAACCACAGCAAAACCTTAAAAAGTCAATAGTCCTCTGAAGACACAGATAATCCTTAAGTGTCTTTAGATATTTGAGTATAGAAAAAAGAAATCACCAGGGGGCAAGAACAGTAGTTGTCCGTCGTATTCCAGCTGTGAACTTGGAATGGTGGGCAGTGAGGTCCGAGAGCACTTTTCCTGAGTGCTCTGCAGCCATCCTTGGTCCACCCCAACTACTAAGTCTCACGACAATTAGACCCACTGCACAGATTGTTTTAAAATGTACTTTTTGAGTAAATGCCTGTATGTTGTCTGACTATCGGCTTCTAAATTTTTCTTTTTCTCTTTCTTTTTTTTGGGACAGAGTTTCGCTCTTGTTGCCCAGGCTGGAGTGCAATGGCGCGATCTCGGCTCACCGCAACCTCCACCTCCTGGGTTCAGGCAATTCTCCTGCCTCAGCCTCCTGAGTAGCTGGGATTACAGGCGTGAGCCACCGCACCCGGCCTGGCTTCTAAAGTTTTCAAAGGACAATCAGGCTGAGTACCTGAGCTCGAATTCCCCAGAGCACACTGGGGTGTTACATTAAAAGCCAAGTTTGAGCCGGGCGCGGTGGCTCACGCCTGTAATCCCAGCACTTTGGGAGGCCGAGGCGGGTGGATCACGAGGTCAAGAGATTGAGACCATCCTGGTCAACATGGTGAAACCCCGTCTCTGCTAAAAATACAAAAATTAGCTGGGCATGGTTGTGCGTGCCTGTAGTCCCAGCTACTCGGGAGGCTGAGGCAGGAGAATTGCCTGAACCCAGGAGGCGGAGGTTGCGGTGAGCCGAGATCGCGCCATTGCACTCCAGCCTGGGCAACAAGAGCGAAACTCTGTCTCAAAAAAAAAAAAAAAAAAGAAAAAGAAAAAAGGTAAGGTACAAAGATAGACATATCCTGGTCAAAAAATGAAGGTCTTTCAGAAGCAATCACCTTAGCGATTACCGTGGGATCCAGGAGTCATTTGCATGTGCAGAGGTGGGAAACCAGCTCTGTGCCAAAGTCCAGAGTCAACAGGACTCTGCCCTCTTCAGGACTATGGGGACCATCTTATGACACCACCAAGAGGGTGGTGCAGGAAGGGGCACAGTGAGCAGCTGGTTTATTACTGTCAACTTCGGATTCGCAGGATGAGCCCAGTCCTGACGCCCTGCTTGCTCTCTGCTGCAGAGACTTTGGATCTTGCTTTTCAGCTGGCAAAACCTGTTTCCTTAGTCTATGAAGGGGCTAAAAAAAGATCTAAGGTTAGAGGCAGATGAGTAGTTTGTTAGGATTCCAGCCTCTGGAGCCAGACAGCTCTGTTAGTGTCAAAGCACCCATTTAGTAGCTTAGGGCAAGCTGTGTTATTCTACTCACTACTCTGTGCCCGTTTCCTCATTTTTAAAAAGTAATACATGCACGAATTGAAAATACAGGTCATAAAAATGGTCTGAACAATGACACTGCTTTCATGTTGATCATGGATCACACATGGCTGGAACAATGTAACTTCTCCTTTAGCATAGGAGAAACTATGGTTATTGCAGATCATATTTCTGTCCTCGAAGCTGCCTTAGAAAATAGTCTTTCTAATTATTTTTTAATTTTTGTCTTGTCCCTCTTACTGCCGTGGGTTCTGCTTTTAAACATTCACAGAACAGATTATGGAAAATATGAACCACATACATGCACAATCTAGAAAAAACACAGAAAAATAACCCAGAAAAATCTCTGGAGCAATCTGAGGACAGCTGCAGCAAACCGAGTGTGATTGCAGTTTGATTCTCTCTGCATTTCCGTGTATTTGATACCAGATCTCATTTTCTGTTTCAGATTTTTAAAACTTGAATCCACACCCAGCACGTCAACTTGCCCACTGGTATTCACAGGCAATGCTAATCTGTTAGTTTCACCTGCTGAGAAGCTCAATGCCTCTGGAAATCCAAGGCTTGCCTCGGACTCCAAGAGACCTCATCCCTCATTCTCTCATTGACAGGGTCTCCAGGACACAGGGATTTGCAGGGACCCTCAGCAGGTGGCCCCACCTGAGACGTCCCCAGCCCACGCCCACTCTGCCGCCGCCCAGCCCGAGCATGGAGGGGGCTGCTCAGGGTGTGGAAGTTGGCACCTGTCCTGCTCCATGCTGCTGCCCAACCTCTGCTCTAAGTTACTGTGCTGGTAGAGACTCCTGTCCTCTTTCTTGCCTTGAGCATAAGGAAGACCCACCTGGCTGTCTTGGCTGCAAAGCTCTGTGCAGGGAGGTGTCAGTCAGGACAAGCTGGGGCACCTGAGTCCCTAGTTATAGGGACAGGGCTCCCGGACCTGATCTCCCCACAGAGATGCCATTATGTCATCTGGAGAATCAGTGACATCATCTGTGTGGGGAGACTGAAGCACCTCCATGAAGAACAAAATCTATCCCAGTGCAATTCAGCACCAGCAACTTCTAGGAATTAATAACAATGTTTCACAGCTAGGGGCAAGACGCGAATAAGCAGCTGAGTAGAAGGCAGAGAAAGCTTTTTCTGTTCCGTGGAAGAAGCTAAGTTCAGAATCTATGTCTTCATAGCGGTGGAAGGGACACCCAGGAGTGGGTCACAGACAAACGCATTTCCAGTTGGGGGCATTTTCCCCTCAGCGCTGCTTCCCTTTTCCAAAATCACGGTGACACCTCAAATCCTTCCACACTGAACGTCTCCATATGATGTGGAGTCTGATCTTTCCTACAAAGTGAAATAGCACAACGCCTGCTACACACGCACCCCCTCTCTTTAGACTATTAAATAAGCCACATGAAGGCACTGTTTCTCTCTCTCTCTCTTTTTTTTCTCGAGACAGAGTTTCGCTCCTTACCCAAGCTGGAGGGCAATGGCACAATCTCGGCTCACTGCAACCTCCGCCTCCTGGGTTCAGGCAATTCTCCTGCCTCAGACTCCTGAGTAGCTGGGATTATAGGCACGCGCCACCATGCCCAGCTAATTTTTGTATTTTTAGCAGAGACGGGGTTTCACCATGTTGACCAGGATGGTCTCGATCTCTTGACCTCGTGATCTACCCGCCTCGGCCTCCCAAAGTGCTGGGATTACAGGCGTGAGCCACCGCGCCCAGCAGCACCGTCTCTCCCCAGAAGCCGCTGGCCTTCCCAGGCAGGGAGAGCACAGTGTGCTTCATCAAGACACCCAAAGAGCCCGGATTTCTTGTGTCTGTTATTGGACTATGAGACTCTGAGCAGCAGATGCTCCCTGTTTTCTGAAGGACTTGCACTAGGAGGAAGGCATCTAAGTCACACACACAGGGATGAAGGAAAGGCATGAAACAGGAAATACAGGTTCCGCAAGGCTGACGAGGTCCAGCTGGGGCCCTCTTCCACGGAGAGAATCCAAAATACGCAGTGGATATTGACCCTTTAAATCGATCGTCTGAGAAGGAGCACCAGAATCCAACAGAGGCCATGGGAGACTCTGAGGGTGCAGAAACGGGGACGCACTGATGCCTGCTCAGCCCGGATCCCTGGGAGCAAGAGAGGCCCCCAGGCCTGGACCCGTGGAAGGAATAAGTGGGAGACCCTCAAGGATCCACATTGCCACCACAGACCTTTACAATGTAGGTACAAGAGAGCCCTCGACCCCTGCAGGCCTCCCGACTGGCATGGGAGCTGCCTCGAGGTCACACCGAGGCACTGCAGGAACTCACATGGAGCCCCATGGGCTTCCCAGAGTGGGCAGGGGCTGCAGGGCGCCATTCTCGATATCCCTCCCCAAAGCGTCCTGCCCCGAGGCTGCCACTGCCCACTGCAGGCAGGGAAGGCCAGAGGAGGCTGGGTGCTCTCCTGTGCCCCAGCGGCAGGTGGCACCACTGCTGCTGTAGCTGCTGCAGAACCAAGAAGCAATCAGACCACGCGCCCCACACCTGCGGCCGTCCGCATGGCTGTTCCTATGGAGGGGGGCCTGCCCTTCCCAGTGGCAGGTCCACAGCTCAGCCAGCCTAGCCCCTTTACAGGGAGCCTGAGGACACGTCCCACGGCCTAATCCCATCCCCCTAGGACTCCAGCTCACCGTCCAGGCCCAGGAGCACAGGGATGAGATCGAGGATCTGACTGGAGCAGAAAAGGAGCCCCAGGGGTCAGATCTGAGAGGAGCCCTTCCGTCCTAGAATCTGGCCTGGAAGATGCTGGCCTGGGAGCCCCAGTTTCTGCCCCAGGCAGGGAGTGTGGCGCAGCTTCAGGAACTGAATGCAGACGCTGGGGCTGGGTTGGCTGTTTGCTGCCAGGCCAGACCCCCAAGGGATGCCCACCAAGTCCGGGCAGGGGGAGAGCTGGTGGGTCCCCCCAATACCAGTGGGGCTGTGGGGTGCAGCTGCCCTCTGCCCTCTGAGGAGCTCTGGGGCAGTGAAGAGGCCCCACCCTACCCTGGAAAAGTGTCCCAGGGCCCTGGGACCTTTGGGGTAGCACTTACCGCCTGGCTGTCAGACGTGATGCAGGGGACCCCGGCAGCTCCACACGCTGCCCTTTGCCTGGGACATCCAGGGCTTCTGATGAAAAAAGGCTGGGCGTGAATCCCACAGGCACCACTGAGCTGCCTCCTGCCAGAGCCTCCTGCTGGCCTGGAGGTCAGTCTGCCTGGCCCCTTTCTACAGGAGCCGAGGCCATTGCACCGTGCTAGGTCATCTCCTATGCACGAGCTCCACGTGCTGACTGAGAGGTCAGCCTGCCTGGCCCCTTTCTACAGGAGCCGAGGCCATTGCACCGTGCTAGGTCATCTCCTATGCACAAGCTTCACCTGCTGACTGGGAGGTCAGCCTGCCTGGCCCCTTTCTATAGGAGCCGAGGCAATTGCCTCGTGCTAGGTCAGCTCCTATGCACGAGCTCCGCGTGCTGACTGAGAGGTCAGCGTGCCTGGCCCCCTTTACGGGGTCGGATACAATTGCATGGCCCTAGATCAGCTCCTACCCACAGGCTTCACCTGCTGTCTGGGAGGTCAACCTGCCTGGCCCCTTTCTACAGGAGCCGAGGCAATTGCATGGTGCTAGGTCAGCTCCTATGCACAAACTCCACCTGCTGGCTGGCACATTGAATTGCACAAACCTATAAAACACCCACTGACAGTTCACAGCACTGGGGCATGAGAGAAGCTTCCAGAAAGCTCCACCTTCTCAGTCCTGCAGGAGGCAGTGAGCCTGCTCACATGCCCAGTACGACCTATGCATAATCAGCATTTGAGAAAACCACCACACCAAGCCTGTCTATAACCAAGGAATTCACACGGAGCCTGTGCCTGAAAGCACTCAGAAGTGAAGCCAGAGGACCTCACCCAGCAAGCATCAGTCACACCCTCGAGGTGAGGGGAACGATCCATCCACAAGAACGCAAATTCACAACTAAGAAGTGATGGCCTCTCCAGATGAGAAGAAACTGGTGTGAGAATCCTGGCAGTGTAGGAAAATATTGTTATGACCTGATTGCTAACCCAACATCAAGTGGAACCAGAATTAATTACATGAGACTAAACTAACAGATAACTAAATTTTCTTACACGATTTTATTATATATCATGGCTCATTATTTTTATGTTTTGTCTTCCAGAGGCAAGAAAATTCTATTTTGAGCTATTTATAGCTTATGACAATGGGGTAAAGTATATATTTGTGGGCAAAATGGAAATATTTATCTTTCCATTTGATTTCTCTAGTACTTGGAAATCATTTGTGAGTATTCTTATTTTATGGGAAAATAGTTATGTGCATAAGTTTAATAAGAATCTGTTTTTTACCACCACACAATTAGATATGCAGGTTATTTTACCAAGGCTTTTAGTGGAATGGCATATTTTCAATTATAACCAGACTGCTTTGAGGAATGAAGGTGAACTTTACAGAGATGATAAAATGTCTCTTAGAAAGACTGGCCTGATACCTTGTATACATGATTTCCTTGCAAGGTTCATGACTTTGCAGTAAGTAAAGAATGTTACTTTCGGCCAGGCATGGTGGCTCAAGCCTGTAATCCCAGCACTTTGGGAGGCCGAGGCGGGTGGATCACGAGGTCAAGAGGTCGAGACCATCCTGGTCAACATGGTGAAACCCCGTCTCTCCTAAAAATACAAAAAATTAGCTGGGCATGGTGGCGTGTGCCTGTAATCCCAGCTACTGGGGAGGCTGAGGCAGGAGAATTGCCTGAACCCAGGAGGCGGAGGTTGCGGTGAGCCGAGATCATGCCATGGCACTCCAACCTGGGTAACAAGAGCGAAACTCTGTCTCAAAAAAAAAAAAGAATGTTACTTTCAGACAGACACTGGAAAAACAAGGTATTTTGGGACCTCAAGAAGAGGGAAATTCACCCAATTCATACAGGTATCACAGGCAGGGTCTGATGGCAAATCTTTGGGTTGGCTTCCTAGCCTTGAGACATTTGAAATGGTAATCTGGATTCCTTATGAAAAAGTTCCAGAAAAGCCAGCTTGGAAAGAGACTACATGGCCATTTACTATTCTTGTTGCACTTTGTACAATAAGCAGGATAAGTATAATACTAAAACATATTTTGCAAATAAGTTTGTTCTGTGAAGATTTATAGTAAATCTTTAGTAAAAATAAAGTGTAGTAAAAACGAAGACCTGGAAAAAGAAAACCTTTTTTTCAGAAGAAATCTACAGTACATTTGTTATCAGATCATCCATTATTTCTATGTTTGTTGTTTTTCTACAATTTGAACTAAATCCTGAATTATTCTCTTGCTACAACAAATCTCTAAAACATGAACGAGTCTTAGTTTTCTTCATGATGTCTTTAACGGACTCCCCAGTGGAATAGATTTCTTTTCATCGTGGCATATAAATTTCTTAAATTACAATTCTTATGTGAATTATATTTCTACTCTGTATCTCTCAGTGTTTTACTTCTTCTGAAAAAACCAGGTTCACGGCACTGTGAAGACTAGAGATAATTCAACCACTGACAGCAGCTATGGGACAGTAACTTGACAGGACTGCTCAGAAACAACTTTCCCAGTGAGGAGGGACACCTTGAGAATCAGATTCTGATCATCAGTGCTTTCAAGAAGAAATATTTCTGATCAAAAGGGGAAAATGAAAAATAAACTTTCAGGAATGTGAGTGCTAATTATCCGACCCAGAGAGCCATTAAAATGGGATCACACTCACACCCTACCCCACCTCTGTGTTCATCTCTTGAAACTGCCTGCTATTGCCCCACGTAGCTATACACTCTAGTAGCTGCACTGGACACCGTAATCCATACGCTATAGTTTAACGGTGTATCAGCAATGACTAATCAATATTATTTCTTTCTTTCTTTTTTTTTTTTAAGACAGGGTTTCACCATTTGATCAGCCTGGTCTTGAACTCCCGACCTCAGGTGATCCGCCCGCCTTGGCCTTCAAAGTGCTTGGATTACAGGTGTGAGCCACCATGCCCGGCCTAATCAATGTTATTTCGGTCAGTCATTTAGAGCTTCTGACAACCAACTTTGTAACAGCCCATTCCCTGTTTCCACTACTTGTCTTTAAAAGCTGCTTGTAACAAAAGAGATTTTTTTTTTTTGAGACGGAGTTTAGCTCTCATTACCCAGGCTGGAGTGCAATGGCACGATCTCGGCTCACCGCAATCTCCGCCTCCTGGGTTCAGGCAATTCTCCTGCCTCAGCCCCCTGAGTAGCTGGGATTACAGGCACGCACCACCATGCCCAGCTAATTTTTTGTATTTTTAGTAGAGACGGGGTTTCACCATGTTGACCAGGATGGTCTCGATCTCTTGACCTCGTGATCCACCCTCCTCGGCCTCCCAAAGTGCTGGGATTATAGATTTGTTACAAAGATTTGAAAAGAGTTCAAATCCGAGATCACAGAGGCCTGTGTCTTTCAGGCAGCTGTCCTTACTTTGGAAAAGTAAACTCCTTACATTTATATTTTGTTCTTCAGCCTCCTCGTTTTAGGCTGACAGAACAAATATAAACAAATCAGATTGCATTAAACGAAAATGCCTCTGCAGAGGAAACAATTCACAAAGCGAACAGATGACACAAAAAGTAAGAGAAAATATTTACCAGCCATGCATCTTACAAAGGGTTCGTATTCAAAATGCAAAAGAAATGCACCTCAAAATTGAGAACACAACCAGATAAAACCTGGACACATGACCTGAATAGGTATCAACAGAAGACATACAAAGGGCCAACAGATACCTTTAAAATACTCAAAATCACTAATCGTTAGAGAAATACAAGTTAAATCTCTAGTATGTGTGCCAGCATGATGAGCTAATTTTTGTATATTCAGGAGTGATGGGTTTCTCCATGTTGGCCAGGTTGGTGTTGAACTCCTGACCTCAAGTGATTCGCCTACCTCAGCCGCCCAAAGCGCTGGGATTACAGGCATGATCCACCGTGCCTAGCCTTGAATTAGATTTTAATAACATTTGTAAAAACAAAAAAAGTGAAAAACTTCTGTTGAACCTCTCTAGTGAATTTTTCATTTCAGTTATTTTACTTTATGCCTCTAAATGCGTAACTAGTTGATTTTTATTTTTTATTTTTTTATTTTTGTTTGAGACGGAGTTTCTCTCTTGTTGCCCAGGCTGGAGTGCAATGGCGCCATCTCGGCTCACCGCAACCTCCGCCTCCTGGGTTCAGGCAATTCTCCTGCCTCAGCCTCCTGAGTAGCTGGGATTACAGGCACGCGCCACCATGCCCAGCTAATTTTTTTGTATTTTTAGCAGAGACGGGGTTTCACCATGTTGACCAGGATGATCTCGATCTCTTGACCTTGTGATCCACCCACCTCGGCCTCCCAAAGTGCCGGGATTACAGGTGTGAGCCACTGCACCTGGCCACTAGTTCATTTTTGAAGTTTCTATATGGTTATTTTTTTAAATTTAAGACGGAGTTTCGTTCTTGTTGCCCAGGCTGGAGTGCAATGGCGCGATCTCGGCTCACCGCAACCTCCGCCTCCTGGGTTCAGGCAATTCTCCTGCCTCAGCCTCCCGAGTAGCTGGGATTACAGGCACGCGCCACCATGCCCAGCTAATGTTTTGTATTTTTAGTAGAGACGGGGTTTCACCATGTTGACCAGGACGGTCTCGATCTGTTGACCTCGTGATCCACCCGCCTTGGCCTCCCAAAGTGCTGGGATGACAGGCGTGAGCCACTGCGCCCGGCTCTGTATGGTTATTGATATGTTCTATTTTGAGAGGTGTTGTTCTGATTTACTTCAGTCCTTTGCCTATGGTTTTTGTTAGTTCCTTGGGCCTATTTAAGGTAATTTAGTCCGTGGAGAGGAACTGGAAGGTCTTGGCTTCTCACAGACATTTATTTCACCTTGTGACTTGTACACGTTCTGCTTTCTTTGTGTGCCTCGTGTTTTGTTGAAAATTGGAAGTTCTGTGTGGCAAACCAGGAGAGCAGATCCTCAAACTTCACCGTTTCTTGTCAAACGTGTGGGCCATAGTTCTCTGCTTTTGTTTGGTTTTCTTCGGACTTTCTGAAACGATTTTGCACAAGTTCTGTTCTTTCTCCTGTGTGGTCTCAGCTCATCCTGACCGACACTTGTCCTCACGGAACTTGGTGACGAGACAACCGGGTGAGTGCTTCCTTATATTCTGGGCTGAAACAGAACCTAAGGAATCGTGAACAAAGCAATCCAGAGCCACGGTTGAGCAGTAACATGTCCAGCCTCTGCATCCATGCCCCGGCTGGACTGACTCAGCAGCCACGTGCTGCCATCCACGCCCCGGCTGGACTGACTCAGCGGCCACGTTCTGCCATCCACGCCCCGGCTGGACTGACTCAGCGGCCACGTGCTGCCATCCACGCCCCAGCTGGACTGACTCAGCGGCCGCGTGCTGCCCATCCA
>CM052668.1:39315918-39345035 GCA_028533165.1 Leontopithecus rosalia
AATACTGAGTATGTCATCATCCATCATAAATACTGAGCATGTCATCATCCATCATCAATACTGAGTATGTCATCATCCATCATCAATACTGTGTATGTCATCGTCCATCATCAATACTGAGCATGTCATCATCCATCATAAATACTGTGTATGTCATCATCCATCATCAATACTGTGTATGTCATCGTCCATCATCAATACTTATTCTGCCATTAAGACCCAGTTGTCTCTCATGGAAATGATAAAGTACAGATTCCACGTGTACACGTGTGCTCATCCTTTCTGCTGCTCCTGGTTCTGGGTTGTAAGTCTGTTTGCTTGGTATAATTTGTAATCAGTATAAAGCACTTCTGTGAGTTTTTGCAGTCTTTCTTGCTGGAGGTAAATGATATTTTTTATCTTAAAATACATTTATTTTTGTATTTTTCAATTAAATGAACCCAAATGCTCATCGATGATAGACTGGACAGGGAAAATGTGGCACATATGCACCAGGAAATATTATGTAGCCATGAAAAACGATGAGTTCGTGTCCTTTGTAGGGACATGGATGAACCTGGAGAACATCGTTCTCAGCAAACTGACACAAGAACAGAAAATGAAATACCACATGTTCTCACTCATAGGTGGGTGTTGAACAATAAGGACACATGGACACAGGGAGGGGAGCACTACACACCGGGGTCTGTTGGGGGGAATAGGGGAGGGACAGCAGGGGGTGGGGAGTTGGAGAGCGATGGCATGGGGAGAAATGCCAGATATAGGTGAAGGGGAGGAAGGCAGGAAATCACACAGCCACGTGTGTACCTATGCAACTATCTTGCATGTTCTGCACATGTACCCCAAAACCTAAGATGCAATAAAAAATATTTTTAAAATGTTAACTATTACAACTAATAAACATATATTAGCAATATCTAGCACATTTTTAAATTCAGAAATGTAGCCAGGTGGGGTGGTGCACACCCACAGTCCCGGCTCCTTGGGAGTCTGAGGCACAAGAATTGCTTGAACCCAGGAGGCAAAGGCTGCAGTGAGCCGAAACTGTGCCACTGCACTCCAGCCTGGGTGACAGAGCAAGATGTCATCACAAAAAGAAAAACAAAATTTAGAAATAAAATCATATTTATGTCCGAAATAATTAATTTAAAATGACTTCAAATATATGTATTTTTCTCTTTACACAGACCCCCCAACTGTTAAATTTTACCACGTTTGACCTGTCGACACTGCTTTCTGTCACCCCAGAATCAATAGCGTTTCACTAAAGTAGCTGAGAGCGAGCTGAGTGAGCTGCCTGACACGGCGCACACTGTCCCTAAATTCTCCAGTGTGGCTTCTGCTCCAACAGGACGCTCTCCTGTGAAACCACCATTCTGCCCTTCGATGCAGAGAAGCCGTGGTGACAGGACACTACCGCTCAGTCCACAGACCCAACCCCATGTCCAGTGATCCGACCACGTCCCCCTTTCCTTTCTGGCTCAGAATCCCCACCCAGGGGATTGGCTTCCCTGCCCCCGACTCTCTATAGAATGACCCTCCTCGGTGTCTGTCCTGTGGCTTCTCAGGAGTAGACTCAGTTCACCTCCACTGTCAGGAAGACTCCAGCTACAAGGCCATGCTCGCCTCAGGACCTCGTGCCACGGTCCACACTGTTCCCTCGATGACCTCGTCATGTCGGCCTCTGCCAAGTCTCTCCAGATAAATCTAGCATTTGGGGAGGTCCCTCAAAATATGGAAAAGAGACCTGGGTGCAGTGTCTAATGCCTGTAATCCCAGAATTTTGGGAGGCTGAGGTGGGTGGATCATTTAAGGTCAGGAGTTTGAGACCAGTCTGACGAACATGGTGAAACCCTGCCTCTACTAAAAACCCAAAAAGTTAGCCAGGCGTGGGGGCACAGACCTGTAATCCCAGCTACTCAGGAAGCTGAGGAGGGAGAATCGCTTGAAACTGGAAGGAGGAGTTTGCAGTGAGCCAAGATCACACCACTGCACTCCAGCCTGGGCAACAAGAGTAAAATTCCATCTCAAAAAAAAAAAAGAGAGAGAGAGAGAGAGATCTGCCATATAATTCGAGAAATCACATTACTGGATACATAGTCAAAGGAAATCAGTCCGGTATGTGAGAGAGATCTCTACTACCCCACGTCTGCCGCAGCTCTCTATTCACAATAGGCAAGACATGAACTAACGTAATGCCCCTCAATGGAAGAATGAAGGAAGGAACTGTGGTGTGTAAACACGACAGAACGTCATTGCTCACGAGAAAGAATGAAATCCCACTGTTTCCAACAACGTGGTGAACCTAGAGGACATGCCATTCAGTGAGATGAGCAAGGCGCAGAAAGGCAAATACCACGTGATCTCACTCACTGGCGGAATCTAAAAAGGTTGATCTCATAGAAATAGACAGTATCATGGTGGTGATCAGAGGCTGGGATGGAGGAGAGAGGGGAGATCCTACGTACAGGATACATTATGTCAGTTAGATAAAAGAAATCAACTTAACCGTATCTGTTGTATAGCCCAGCAGGCTGACTGTAGTTAATGACGACATGTCATATTCTTGTAAAGTGTGGCCGGGAGTGGTGGCTCAAGCCTGTAATCCTAGCACTTTGGGAGGCCGAGGTTGGTGGATCAGGAGGTCAAGAGATCGAGACCAGCCTGGTCAACATGGTGAAACCCCGTCTCTACTAAAAATACAAAAAATTAGCTGGGCACGGTGGTACGCGCCTGTAATCCCAGCTACTCGGGAGGCTGAGGCAGGAGAATTGCCTGAACCCAGGAGGCGGAGGTTGCGGTGAGCCGAGATCGCGCCATTGTACTCCAGCCTGGGTAACAAGCGAAACTCCGTCTCAAAAAAAAAAAAAGTGTATAGATGGAAGCTGCAGTGGTCATGGTAATTCTGTAAGGCAATGCAGTTGTTAATTAGCTAGACACACTCATTCCATAATGTATACATACTTCAAATCATCGTGCTGTGCTGACGAAATCATACCATGTTATCTGTCCATTTAAACAAACAATGCCAGGTGCAGTGTCTCATGCCTGTGATCCCAGCACTTTGGGAGGCCAAGGTGGGTGGATCACAAGGTCAGGAGTTCAAGACCAGCCTGGCCAAGATGGTGAAACCCCACCTCTGCTAAAAATACAAAAATCAGCCGAGTGTGCTGGCGGGTGCCTGCAATCCCAGCTACTCCGGAGGCTGAGGCAGAGAATCACTTGAACCTGGGAGGCAGAGGTTTCAGGGAGCCAAAATCACGCCACTGCACCCAGCCTGGGCAACAACAGCAAGACTCCCTCTCAATAAATAAAATATTAAACGAATAATAAAACTTTTCAGAATGCATTGAACATTAGCTGTTTGTAACTGAGTACTACGTTACCTTTCGAGGGATGTCCCTGAGGGTACCTAACATAGCACTCCTCATCACACCTGCATTGACCCACCTCAGCCTCTCTTCACAACTGCCACCTGATTCCACCAACAGCTACCAGTAGGAATCTGCGTGAGGACGTTGTTTCCCTCCACCACCACATACTCATGTCACCATTCAGTCCTGGAGTGCAATGGCGCGATCTCGGCTCACTGCAACCTCCGCCTCCTGGGTTCAAGCAATTCTCCTGCCTCAGCCTCCTGAGTAGCTGGGATTACAGGCGCCCACCACCATGCCCAGCTAGTTTTTGTATTTTTACTAGAGACGGGGTTTCACCTTGTTGACCAGGATGGTCTCGATCTCTTGACCTCATGATCCACCCGCCTCAGCATCCCAAAGTGCTGGGATTACAGGCTTGAGCCACCGCGCCTGGCCTATTTTTTTGTATTTTTAGTAGAGACGGGGTTTCACCTTGTTGACCAGGGTGGTGCCGATCTCTTGACCTCATGATCCACCCGCATTCCACCATTTTTTTTTTTAAGACTGAGTCTCACTCTGTTGCCCAGGCTGGAGTACAATAGTGCAATCTTGGCTCACAACAACCTCCGCCTCCCGGGTTGAAGTGGTTCTCCCACCCAGGTCTCCAGAGTAGCTGGGATTACAGACACCCGCCATTATGCCCGGCTAATTTTTGTATTTTTAGTAGAAACTGGGTTTCACCGTAGTGGCCAGGCTGACCTTGAACTCCTGACCTCAGGTGATCCTGCCACCTCGGCCCTCCAAAGTGTGACATTACTGCCTGGACAGGCCCCACCAATATTCATCCCTCCCACAGGGCCGAAGAGGGAGCTCAGACCACTGTGCCCTTCGTGGAGTAGCCCATTGCCCGAGGCAGCAGAGAGCTTCTCCCAGTAAACAAGGATCAAATAGGCACCCACCTCCATGTGCCACAGCCGCGCTTACCCACAGCGACACCTACAGGCCTGCACGTCCGACTGCACAGCCTGACACAAGAACACAGGGCTGCAGGAGCAAACCCGACACCCTACCTGGCCAGCAGGGAGGCTCACACCTATAATCCCTGGACTTTGGGAGGAGAGTGGGGCGGATCATCTGAGGTCAGGAGTTCAAGACCAGCCTGGTCAACATGGCAAAATCCTTTCTGTACTAAAAGTACAAAAAAGTAGCAGGGCATGGTGGCACACACCTGTAATCCCAGCTACTCAGGAGGCTGACGCTGGAGAGTCATTTTAACCCAGGAGGCCAAGGTCTCAATGGCAGTGAGCCGAGATTGCACCACTACATTCCGGCCTAGGAGACAGAGCAAGAATGTCTCAAAACAAAAAACAAAAACCAAAACAAAACAAAACAACAAAAAACACACGAACAAAATAGCAATACATGTTATCACAAAAACACACTTAAGTGCACAGGCCACAGGCCCTATAAAGCTACTAACAATAAAATCTATGGGGCAGCAGCTAACAACTTCACAATAGGATCAGAACCTCACAGATTAATATCGAAATATTAATGTTAACCCCAAATGCTCTAAAAGTCCCACTTAGAAGACATACAGTAGAAAGATGGATTTTTTAAAAAAAGACCCATCAATCTGCTCTCTTCAGGAGACCTAAGTCACATAAAATGTCACCCATAGATGTAAAGTAAAGTGTTGGAGAAAGATCTATCATGCAACCAGAAATCACAGAAGAGCAGAAATCACTATTCTTATGTCAGGTAAAACAGACTCTAAACCAACAACACTAAGAAAATAAAGGAACGAAGAAGAGCATTCCACAGTGACAAGGGCTCAGTGCAACCGGGGACTTAAATATCCTCATATACATGCACCCAACATCAGAGCACCCAGATGCTCAAGTACTTCTAGATCCATGAAAACACTGGGACATGCACACGGTGACAGTGAGGGACTTCAACACCCCACTGAGTGTTGGACAGATCACGAGTGCACAAAACTGTTAAATTCTGCACTTAAATTCAGCCCTTGATCAATTGGATCTAATAGATGTGTACGGGGCACTCCACTCACCAACCCAAGGATAACAGTCTTCTACCTGTACATGAAACATACCCTAATAGACATGTACGGGGCACTGCACTCACTAACCCAGGGATATACAGTCTTCTACCTGTACATGAAACATACCCTAATAGCAACCACATACTTGATGATAAAGCAAGTCTCCATTATTCAAAAAAGTAGAAATCATACCAATTGCACTTTCAGACCACAGTGGGATGTAAACGGAAATCAATACCAAGAATCTCTCTCAAAAGCAGATAATTACATGGAAATTAAATAACTTGCTCCTGAATGACTTTGGAGCAATTAATGAAATTAGGACAGAAATAAAATTATTTGAAATAAATGAAAATGAAGACATACCATATCATAATAACTGGGATGCAGCAAAAGCAGCGTCCAGAGGCAAGTTTGTAGCACTAACTGCCTACACCAAAAAGTGAGGAAGATCTCAAACTCATGATCTAACATCACACCTGGAAAAACCAGAAAAATAAGAACAAACTAACACCAATGCTAACTGGAAAAAAAACTGAAATCAGAGCAGTACTGAATGAAATTGAGACCCAAAAATCCATACAAGAATCAATGACACGAAAAGCTAGTTCTGAGAAAGGGTAAACAAAATCAACAGACCACTAGCTACACTGAAAAGAAGAAGAGAGATGATCCCAATAAGCACAGTCAGAAATGATAAAGGGGACATTACAACCAACCCCACAGAAATACGGAAGATCCTCGGAAATCATTAACAACTCTGCGCACACAAACTAGACAATCTAGAGGAAATGCGTATGTCCCGTAAACACACAACATACCAAGATTGAATCACAAAGATACTGAAACCCTCAACAAACCAATACCGAATTCTGAAATAAAACGAGTCATTTTTAAAAACCTACCAACCAGAAAGAGCTCTGGATCAGACGGATTCACAGCTGAATTCTACCAGACGTAGAGTCAAAAGCTGGTACCAATTCTACTGAAACTTCTCCAGAAAAACAAAGAACAAAAAACGATGGAAAGAACTTTTTCCTAACTCATTCTCCAAAGACAGCGTCACCCTGATTCCAAAACCCAGCAAGAACACAGTAAAAGAGAAAGAAAGGAAAGTAAAGGACCATATCACTGATGAACTTACACACAAAAATCCTCAACAGAATACTAGCAGCCGAATCCAGCAGTACATCAAAAAGTTAATTCACCAAGACCACATAGGCTCTATACCAGGGATGCAAGTTTGGTTCAACATGTACAAATCAATAAATGTGCTTCACCACATAAATGGAATTAAAAGCAAAGACCATATGATCATCTCAAGAGATACAGGAAAAGATTTCAATAGCCTGGTGGCTAATGCCTGTAATCCTAGCACTTTGGGAGGCTGAGGATGGTGGATCACCTTAGGTCGGGAGTTCAAGACCAGACTGACTAGCATGGAGAAACCCGTCTCTACTAAAAATACAAATTAGCCAGGCATGGTGGTGCGTGCCTGTAATCCCAGCTACTCAGAAGGCTGAGGCAGGAGAATTGCTTGAACCCAGGAGGCAGAGGTTGTGGTGAGCCGAGATCACGCATTGCACTCCAGCCTGGGTAACAAGAGCAAAACTCCGTCTCAAAAAAAACAAAAACAAACAAAAAAAACCACTAACATCCCTTTGTGATAAAACCTTCAACAAACTAGACATAGACATTGAAGGAACCCAACTCAAAATAATAAGGTACATCTATGACAAACCTACCCCACATCACACTGAGTGGGCAAAAGCTGAAAGCATTCTTACTAAGAACTGGAATAGGCTGGGCAACTGGGCTCATTCCTGTAATCTCAACACTTTGGGAGGCTGGGGTAGGCAGATTGCTTGTGCATAGGAGTTTGAGATCAGCCTGGGCAACATGGCGAAACCCCATCTCTACAAAAAAATATAAAAATTAGCCAGGCATGGTGCTACAGGCCTGTAGTCCCAGCTACTTGTGGGATGGAGGTGGGGGGATTGCTTGAGCCCAGAAGGTTGAGGCTGCAATGAGTCATGTTTGAAGCCTGGGTGACAAAGTGAGACCTCCCCACCAACAAAAAAAAAGAAACAAGAAAACTGGAACAAGACAAGGATGCCCAGTCTCAGCACTCCTATTCAACATAGTACTGAAATCCCAGCCACAGCAATCAGGCAAGAGAAAGAAAGAAAAGCAGCCAAATAGGAAAAGAAGTCAGATTCTCTCTCCTCAGTGACATAATTCTATACATAGAAAACCCTAAAGACACTGCCAAGAGGTTCCCAGGATTGGCAAATGACTCCAGCAGAGTTTCAGGATACAACCTCAATGTACAAAAATCAGTAGCATTTCTACACATAAGTAATGTACAAGTCAAGAGCCAAATCAAGAATGCAATCCCATTTATAATAACCACACATAAAAAATAGAATACCTGGAAATACATCCAACCGAGGTGAAGGATCTCTACAAAGAAAACTACAAAACTCTACTGAAAGAAATCAGAGATGACACAATCAAATGCAAAAACATTCCATGCTCACGGATTGAAAAAAACCAATATCACTAAAATGGCCAAACTGCCCAAAGCTATTTATGGATTCAAAGCTATTCCTATCAAACTACCAATGCCATTTTGCACAGAACTAGAAAAAAAAAACTATTCTAAAATGTATATGCAACCAAAAAAGAGCCTGAATAGCCAAAGTCATTTTAAGCAAAAAGAACAAAGCTGAAGGCATCACATTACCCAACTTCAAACTATATGATAAGGCTACTATAACCAAAACAGCATGGTATTCCTACAAAAAATAGACATATAGACCAATGGAACAGAGAATCCAGAAATAAAGCCACACACCTTCAACTATCTGATCTTCAACAAAATTGACAAAAATAAGCAATAAAGGAAAGGATACCGTATTCAATAACTAGTGCCGCCATATGCGGAAGAATGAAACCGGACCCATGCCTCTTGACATATATAAATATTAACTTAAGGTAGAATAAAGATTTCAATATAAGACCTCAGAACCCAAGAGGCTGAGGCCACAGTGAGTTATGATAGTGCCACTGCACTCCAGCCTGGGCAGCAGAACAAAACCTTCTCTCAAAAACAAATTAATTGGGCAGGGCATGGTGGCTCATGCCTGTGATCCCAGCACTTTAGGAGGCTAAGGTGGGTAGATCGCTTGAGCTCATTAGTTTGAGACCAGCCTAGGCAACATGGTGAAACCCGCCTCTACAAAAAGTGTAAAAATTAGCAGGGCATGGTGGCGTGCACCTGTAATCCCAGCTACTCGGTAGGCTGAGGCATGAGAACCGCATGAACCTGGAAGGTGGAGGTTGCAGTGAGCGAAGACCGTGCCACTGCAGTCCAGCCTTAACAACAGATTGAGACACCGTCTTAAGAAAAAGAAAAAAGAAAGGAAAGAGGAACGAGAACTAACCGCCACAGGGAGCCACCAAGCCACAGAAGTGACCACAACAGAGACAGAAAGGAACGAAAGCTGTGCAACCCACCAGAAAACAATGAATGAAACCACAGGAGCTAGTCTTTATCTGCTGGAATAACCCTGAATAGGAATGGACTCGATTCTCTTCCTCCTGACCTCATGTTCCTGCCGCGCCACGTTCATCCCGGATCTACCTGACATCGTAATTGGCCTTTGTTTTTCTTTTCTTTTTTTTTGAGACGTTGTTTCGCTCTTGTTACCCAGGCTGGAGTGCAATGGCGCGATCTCGGCTCACCGCAACCTCCGCCTCCTGGGTTCAGGCAATTCTCCTGCCTCAGCCTCCTGAGTAGCTGGGATTACAGGCACGTGCCACCATGCCCAGCTAATTTTTGTATTTTTAGTAGAGACGGGGTTTCACCATGTTGACCAGGATGGTCTCGACCTCTTGACCTTGTGATCCACCCGCCTCGGCCTCCCAAAGTGCTGCGATTACAGGCTTGAGCCACCGCGCCCGGCCTGGCCTTCGTTTTTCTAGCTCCCTCTCGTTTCACCAGCTCTGCTCACAGACCTGTGTGTGTTCCGTGGGGTAAAGGGTGACTTCTCTAAACTGTGGAGAAATGTCAGATCTGTATGGCCTCAGAAAAAGCCTCTCCTTTTCCCCCTCTTTCAGAAGAGGGAGTTGAACCGGGAACCCTTTGATAATGTTTCTAACCCTGATGCTGTATTTACAATGCCTCATTGCTCAGCAGCTGGTTGCTGTATCTAACAGGCCTCCAAAGCTGAGGGGTACCTACTCAAGTTGGGGTGGGTTTTAGGGTCTCTATGTGCTGAATAAAGATTTCATTTCAGCCGGGCCCGGTGGCTCAAGCCTGTAATCCCAGCACTTTGGGAGGCTGAGGCGGGTGGATCACGAGGTCAAGACATCGAGACCATCCTGGTCAACATGGTGAAACCCCGTCTCTACTAAAAATACAAAACATTAGCTGGGCATGGTGGCGCGTGCCTGTAATCCCAGCTACTCGGGAGGCTGAGGCAGGAGAATTGCCTGAACCCAGGAGGCGGAGGTTGCGGTGAGCCGAGATCGCGCCATTGCACTCCAGCCTGGGTAACAAGAGTGAAACTCCGTCTCAAAAAAAAAAAAAAAAAAAAAAAAAAAAAAGATTTCATTTCACAGGATTCCCAGGGATACCTTCTAACAACGCTCCCTAGACCGAAGAAAAGCAGAAAAGCGCAACAAAAGCAACAAGCAAACACCATGAAAGGATCGCAGCTTCTTCAGCGTTACTCCGCATTGCCTGTCGATAAAAGAATCACGCGTCACCCCTTTTTCCAATGCATTTTAACCCTTTATTACGTCACACAATCCTTGTACTGCCCTTGAGCGTGCTGGAATTGTAAGAAAGTGGTTGACTGGATCAAGGTCACACACACAAATCAAACAGGAAAATCATGACCCTAATTCTCTTGCGTCCCAGTCCTGGTGGTCATTTATAACAAATACGGTTTATGTAGAAGGTGACGAAACCAGGTGCCTGGACGCTGCATTTGACGCTACACGGTTGGAGAAAATTCGGAAAACATGTGCTGTAAATTCGAATGAGGTATTACTGAACCCAGCAGAGAAGACGGCCTCACACCAATCTCTCTGCCTTCTTTTGCAGACCAAGTTTCGGACAGAAAGATCAACTCGGGTTTTCTTTCCTTTACCGTCCTCAGCAACTGCTGGGTTTCTGTGCTCACGCCGCTTAACGGAAGCCTGGAGGAAAACACAGGGAGGACTCCATTGATGCCAGGTGCGTGGCCTCAGTTGGTTGTGTCAATGACTAATTCCCCATATGGCGTCCTTCGGGCATCCTTGGGAGTATCTCACACCACCTCTGGGAAACGAAAATCTGCTGGAGACTAAAAACCCTGAGATAGAGATTTCTCTATAAAGTATTAGAATGTAGGCCGGGCGCTGTGGCTCATGCCTGTAATCCCAGCACTTAGGGAGGCTGAGGGGGGTGTATCACGAGGTCAAGAGATCGAGACCATCCTGGTCAACATGGTGAAAGCCCGTCTCTACTAAAAATACAAAAATTAGCTGGGCATGGTGGCGTGCGCCTGTAGTCCCAGCTACTCGGGAGGCTGAGGCAGGAGAATTGCCTGAACCCAGGAGGCGGAGGTTGCGGTGAGCCGAGATCAAGCCATTGCACTCCAGCCTGGGTAACAAGAGCGAAACTCCACCTCAAAAAAAAAAAAAAGCTAGTCTTTTCAGCACATCATTGCTGATAACTGAGGGTGTCTTCCAGCCATCGGCTGTCAAGGTACTAAGACTTTTAGCCCAACAGCCCTGCAGGAACCGAGTTCTGCCAACGACGTGATCTGAGAAGCAGACCGATTTTTCTTTCCCGGAGGAACCTTCAGATCTGGCCCCAGCCTGGGATGACATCTTGACTGCAGCCTCATCAGAGACCCTGACCAAAGCTGGGACTGGAGCCCTGACACTCAGAGACTGTGGGGTAACATGTCATTTGATCCCCCAGTTGGTGGGAAGATACAACAGTCAGCTGACACAGAAAGGAAGATAATCTTTGCTTTATGAGAGGCATTTAAAGCATTTGGAAACACGACATAGCAGAGTGAGAACTGCCCATTTTTCTTCTCTGGTAATGAGGGGCCCATCCAAATGGAGGAAAGAAAATATCCAAACATAGAACCCTTTTTTTCTATGTCAGGTATACCATCAATTGTCACCCTTCACTGACCACTGAGGACAGACTCTGCTTTAAGAACTAGGCATTCGTTTTCCATCTCCCAAGAGGAAACACTTTTTTTTTTTGGTATTTGAAACTGACAAGAGGGTTTCTCATCCTCTCATAGGTCCGAGACCATCTCAACACAGAATTTTCCCCATCGCCAAGGAAAATAAGCAACTTACCCAATTATCTCTAGTGTACAATTTGGGTGCATCAAGCTCTCCAGAAGTTTTACAATTCCTTCATCTCTGAAGCTATTTCGAAGCACGTTGAGTCTTCTTAGCATTGTGTTGGTGGCGAAAACAGAGGCAAGAGCATCACAGCAGGCAGTGGTTAACATGCACTCTTCCAGCCTATAACAAAGACGCACATGTAAGATGGGGCCAAATCCTCGAGGAAAGATGGCAGCTGAGACGGGTGAGAAGTGGATGTCTACCAGAACCCTCCCTTACAAGTTCTTTTTTTTTTTTGAGACCGAGTTTCACTGTTGTTACCCAGACTGGAGTGCCATGGCACGATCTCGGCTCACCGCAACCTCCGCCTCCTGGGTTCAAGCGATTCTCCTGCCTCAGCCTCCTGAGTAGCTGGGATTACAGGCACGCGCCACCATGTCCAGCTAATTTTTGTATTTTTAGTAGAGACGGGGTTTCACCATGTTGACCAGGATGGTCTCGATCCCTTGACCTTGTGATCCACCCGCCTCGGCCTCCCAAAGTGCTGGACAAGTTTTGGGCCAAAGAACTTACCTCTCAGTAGAGCTGTCTTTCCCAGATGGACCCGGTAAAAACCCATCTCTACTAAAAACACCAAAGTTAGTCGGGCGCGGTGGTGCGCGCCTGTAGTCTCAGCTACTCGGGAAGCTGAGGCAGGAGAATTGCTTGAGCCCTGGAGGAGGAGTTTGCGGTGAGCCGAGATTGTGCCACTGCACTCCAGCCTGGGTGACGGAGTGAGACTATCTCAAAAAAAAAAAAAAAAAAAGGAGGGGAAGCAAATCACAGGTCTTGCCAACACTCAAGGAGACGATGATGCCAGAGTGTGACTGGCAGTCACACTGATGGAAGCCATTGAGAAGCTCCTACCAGTTTCCATTCACACCGGCCGCACGTATAGACGTGTGTGGTGACATCTAGCATTCCGTTTCTACCTGCCTTATTTTCTCAAAGGAAAACTGTATTTGGTTTCCTGACCTTTATGTCTGAGTTATTTCCAGATCCACTTCCTCTCATGCTTTCCTTCAGCTTTTCCTCGCAGGACACAGGGAGCTCTCTCCCCAGGCACCTACCCGATATTCTCCAACTTGCAGGAGGGCTGTTTCAAAGCATTGCATAGCAGCTGCATCCCCAGATCTCCTACGTGGTTGCTCCCGAGCTCCAGGCTCTTCAGGTTTCCATTAGCAGCAATAACTACGGCGATATATTCACAGATCTCGGTGGTAAGGAAACAGCCAAACAGCCTGCAAAAGGGGAACATGAGGTAGAGTCATGACCGCTTGCCTCCAAGGATTCATACCACAGAGGGTTAAGCATTCTTGGACCTGGCTTGTAATGTTTGTGAATAAAGGACTTGCTTTTTTTTCCTTTTTATTTATTTATTTTTTTAATTGCATTTTAGGTTTTGGGGTACATGTGCAGAACATGCAAGATAGTTGCATAGGTACACACGTGGCAGTGTGATTTGCTGCCTTCCTCCCCTTCACCCACATCTGGCATTTCTCCCCATGCTATCCCTCCCCAGCTCCCCCCCACCGCTGTCCCTCCCCTATTCCCCCCAATGGACCCCGATGTGTAGTGCTCCCTCCCTTTACAGAGCCAAGAGCAGTGTTAACATCCACAGGTCACTTACAACGCACCAGGGCATTATTAAAAACTCCCAGAGCACGTTAAACTCACGACGATCATAAGGCTCTCATCCTGGTTTTACAAACGAGGAAACTGAGGCCAGAATGTTTTAAGCATTTTTGTCCCAGGAAGTCAGATTTCCAACCTACGCCTTTGCCATCCTGAGCGTGAATTTGGAAGAATGATGTCAGGCAGCCTCCTCTGACGTTTGTGCTTCTACGTTTCAGTTCTCAAGTCAAAATTCAACACTGAGAAGAGCTAAATATATTTTCGTAAAGAGAATTTCACCCAATGGTCCTTCCTCTCAGAGCAAGCAAAGTACTTAGGACTGCCCACGCTCTGCCACGTGACCTGCCAGCCGCACTCCCCGACTGTCCACTCCTGCAGCCCTACTTGACCGCCTCACCACCCTGGCCCTCAAGCGGGTTCTTGAGCATAGCTGGCTGTTTCTATGTTAATAGCTCCGCACCAACTCTTTGTTCTGCTTGGAAGCCCCACTCCAGGATCTGTATGACTCTGTCCACACGCTTCTCCAAGTCTCTGCTCATATGTCCCCTTGTCAGTGAGGTGACAGGGACCTTGCTTAGAGATGGCCACATCCCACCATCAGCACTCCCGATTACGTACCGAATACAAAGTTTCCATGGCAGCTTTTACTGCCCGATACCGGAGTTGACAGCCTTTTTCTCTAAAGTGGCAGAAAATGATTTAGGCTTCATGGGTCATGGTGCCTGTGTCTCAACGACTCAACTTTGCCGTTGCAGCAGAAACGCATTCATGAAACACATGTAGATGAATGGCTATGTTCCAGTAAAATCTTTATAAAAACGGTAGAGGGCCAGACTTGGCCTTTGGGCAGTATCGTTTGCTGACCTCTGGTCTAACAAGATACAGATCACTTATGTCTTATTTCCTATCTCCCCCAGTGCCAATACAAGATCCATTAATACATGAATATGTATTCTGTTCACTGATGTATTCCAGCCACCTGGAAGAGTGCCTGACATTTAATATACATTCTATATTTGTTACAGAATGTGTATTAGATACTGAATAATCAGATACTAAAGCAGAGTCCAGAAAATCCTATTTTTCATTTAGTAGTTACAAAGCTGGGTGTGGCGGTACAGGCCTGTAATCCTAGCTACGCAGGAGGCTGAGACCGAAGGCTCACTTGAGCCCAGGAATTTGAGACTGGCGTGGACGATATAGTGAAATCATGTCTGTTAAAATATGTAACATCCCGCATGTCCATGAAACCGATAGGGCATGTGGAGTTTCACATGCTCCACGGGAGCTCATAGGGGGGTCTCTATGCGGTTTTGCGTGGGTAACAGACAAAAAGGACAGTTATACTTACGATAATCCTTGAAGGACTACAGAAGAATGTGCTTGGAATCTACAGCAAGCTTCAAACTATGCTCTGGGAGCCCAATCTAGGCAACTATGTTTTTGGAAATAACGTTTTATTGGAACATAGCCACACACATTTGTTGACTACTTTTTTTTTTTTTCCTGAGACGGCGTTTCGCTCTTGTTACCCAGGCTGGAGTGCAATGGCGCGATCTCAGCTCACCGCAACTTCCGCCTCCTGGGTTCAGGCAATTCTCCTGCCTCAGCCTCCTGAGTAGCTGGGATTACAGGCACGCGCCACCGTGCCCAGCTAATTTTTTGTATCTTTAGTAGAGACGGGGTTTCACCATGTTGACCGGATGGTCTCGATCTCTCAACCTCGTGATCCACCCGCCTCGGCCTCCCAAAGGGCTGGGATGACAGGCGTGAGCCACCACGCCCGGCCTTTTTGTTGATGTTTTTACAGGTCCTCTCTTGAGCTATGGGAGAGTTAAATAGTTACGTCAGGGACACTACAACCCACAAAGCCCAGAGTATTTACCGTGTAGCCCTTAGAGAAAAAGGTTTCTGACCCCTATTCTACAGTTAGAGTGAATTTATCTCAACCTGCTAAGCGCAAACTAAGGGTCATGGAGAAAAAGGGAGGGTGGGTTGTGTTATTTTCCCAAAGGCAGTTTTCTATAAACCGCCATGGCAAAGGAAGCGAGATTCTAGAAGGAAAAGATATCCCCAGAATTTCCTATTTTGCCTGCCCATTTGTACCAAATTACACGGTAACATGGATTTAATTCATAACTACAAGACGGAAATAAACTTAGAATCAGATACCACACTGCTGAGCATACTCTAGACAGTCTCACAAGAACCTCGGCTCAGGAGCTCACAGGCCACAGTCTAACGAACAGGAGATGCTTTTAGGGTGTGCGTTTCTCCTATTTCTGAGCCAAAGACAGTTGAGGTAGAACATTTTCAAAAGAGTTCAAATTCAACAACTCCAAGGAATTTTTTAAACAATTTTTTTTTGAGATGGAGTTTTGCTCATTACCCAGGCTGGAGTGCAATGGCGCGATCTCGGCTCACCGAAACCTCCGCCTCCTGGATTCAGGCAGTTCTCCTGCCTCAGCCTCCTGAGTAGCTGGGATTACAGGCACACGTCACCACGCCCAGCTAATTTTTGTATTTTTAGTAGAGACGGGGTTTCACCATGTTGACCTGGATGGTCTCGATCTCTTGACCTTGTGATCCACCCGCCTCGGCCTCCCAAAGTGTTGGGATTACAGGCGTGAGCCACCGTGCCTGGCCTAAACAATTTTTTTTTTTTAAGGTAAGTGGGAACTCATCAGTTCTGAGAAAATACAAGAAGTCTGATTATTCGGCATCATTGATGAGGCACACTCAGAAGGCTGCCATGGCTTCTTACATATCTCCTCCTGGAGGTTCATTCAGGGGCCACTGCATCACACCTAAGTTAGGTGTCTCCGGCCCGTACAAGTGGCTTGGATATGGCCACCTCCCCCAGCGCATCCCTTTACCAATAAAGCAATTTCCCAACAAAAAGACGCCCCTATGATTGCCCACCCCAGAAGATGTTCTCGGCCTCAGAAACTGTAAGCCGGGCCAGGGCAGGATCTTTGGGTCCCTTCTCCTGCGGCATTTCCCATGCTGTGTCCACCTGGGGGCAGGGACAGGGGCCCGGTCCAGGCACCCTTCTGTGTGTGTAAGGATCTGAGGGATTTTGTAAACTCTGCTCTTTCTAAACTACAAGGTTTGGCTAACGAATCTTACCGTGATTTTGTGCCACCTGTTTTCGGGGAACACAGGTTCCCGTGCCGTGCTTTCATGCCACCTGTTTTTGGGGACCACAGGTTCCCGTGCCATGCTTTCGTGCCACCTGTTTTCAGGGAACACAGGTTCCCGTGCCGTGCTTTCATGCCACCTGTTTTTGGGGACCACAGGTTCCCGTGCCATGCTTTCGTGCCACCTGTTTTCGGGGAACACAGGTTCCCGTGCCGTGCTTTCATGCCACCTGTTTTCGGGGATCACAGGTTCCCGTGCCGTGATTTCATGCCACCTGTTTTCGGGGACCACAGGTTCCCGTACTTGTATCACCCATGATGGCATCATTAGAGTCTTATTTCTGTCGCCAACTCCACCACCCAAGCCCTTACACAATAGAAACATGGCATCCAGGAGAAGTGGGGTAAGACTTACTGTAGCTCCTCTAAACGGCAGGAAAATACCAAGGGAAATAACAAAATTAATGCTCCATAATTTTGTAAGTGATTCACACTCAGGTCTAGTTCTTTGAGACTTCGGCTGAGCAGAAGAGCTTTTCCAAGGAAGGTGCAGCAATTTGCAGTGAGACAGCAGAAGACCAACCTGCACAGGACCACACACACAGAAAGAAGAGCAAATCAGTAACAGTGTGAGCGCCAGAGAGCGGGGCACGCGAGACCACCCACCCCACGTCCACGGGCACGTCTATGCCTTCTGCTGCCATTGCCAAGATCTCCACCAATGACTTTCTTATTCAGAAAAGGAGATTAAAAGGACCCCAAGTAGTACAGAGAGTGAGTTACGGAATGGTAACGCAGAACAGGGCTTAAAGGAGATCAAACTCCCCCTTACAGAATCATCTCATGGAAGCTACTTCCGGAATTCAGTTTCCCCTTTGTTTAACAAAGTATATTTGGTTAAACTGAATCCTAAGATTTTCAGTTTAAAAACTCACTTTGAAAGTGTTGCTTTGTTATTTATAAGTGAATAAAGGAACTGTTGAAATTTTTCCTTTTTTTTTCCCCCCCGGATAGGGGATTTTGCTCTTGTTGCCCAGGCTGGAGTGCAGTGGCGGGATCTCAGCTCACTGCAACCTCTGCCTCCCAGGTTCGAGCGATTCTCCTGCCTCAGCCTCCCGAGTACCTGGGATTACAGGCACGCACCACCACACCTGGTTAATTTTTCTATTTTTAGTAGAGACAGGGTTTCACCATGTTGGCCAGGCTGGTGTCAAACTCCTGACCTCAGGTGATCTGCCCACCTCAGCCTCCCCAAGTATTGGGATTACAGGTGTGAGCCACTGTGCCTAGATGCAGATTTTTTAAAGTAAGAAACAGACGGCACAGCAGACACTCTTTTATAAGCCAATTTTGTGGCATCCGTTTAGTCTGTCCAGGTTTAGCTTCTTGCCAATATTTGAAAGTTTATTCAATCCTAATCTGGATTTCCAGTCTCTCCTTTTTTCCCATTACTTATTTTTAAATAATTTAAAAAATATTTAAAACAGAGATGGGGTCTCACTGTGTTGCCCAGGCTGGTCTCGAACTCTTGGGTTCGACTGATCTGCCTGCCTTGGCTTCCCAAAGTGCCAGAATTATAGGTCTGAGCCACTGCACCAGCCAAACCTCTATTTTTAAAATCTGTTTTCTGTTTGCCCCAAGAATACTGCACTGGCAGTGAGCTGCACTTTTTTCTTCGACAGGTTAAAAAGTTGGAAATACGCTGGGCTTAGTGGCTCATGCCTGTAATCCCAGCACTTTGGGAGGGAGAGGCGGGAGGTTCACCTGAGGTCAGGAGTTCAAGACCAGCCTAGTCAACATGGTGAAACCCCATCTCTGTTAAAAAGACAAGAATTGGCAGTTGTGGTGATGTGTGCCTGTAATCCCAGCTACTCAGGAGGCTGAGGCAGGAGAATTGCTTGAACCCAGGAGGCGGAGGTTGCAGTGAGCCGAGATCGCGCCATTGCACTCCAGCCTGGGTGACAAAGAGAGACTCTGTCTCAAAGAAAAGTTAGAAAAATAACCAATTTCTTGATTGGAAACACTGAATCTTGGCTCAGGTATGGGAAAAGGATAAACCAGACGGAGGGTGGTCACAGACCAAACCTGGACCCTGCCTGCTTTTGCATTGCTGCAAGCTTAGAATGGTTTTTGTGCTTTAAAATGATTGCAAAAGGTATATGTAATCATGTTAATTTTGCCTTGGCAAGTGAAAGGGGCATGTTTTCCTTCGTATGCTAACGCGTGCTTGTGACGTTCAATAAGCGAAGACTAAGCTAGAGAAGCTCCCTGCTGTCCTCCCGGAAACCTCATTTACATGCTATTTTCCAGCCACCGGATTTGGTCACGACCATAAATGTGGCCTTTTCCAGGCATTTTCCTCAAACTACTGTGACTTCTTTCACTGTTCTTAGGCTAAGAAATTCCTTGCCTACTTAAGTTACCAAAACAAACATTTTTTGCCTAGTATCCCTGGATTATTCTAAATACAGGTGTGAACTATGGAAAACTCCATGCCAACAAGCTAAGGTGATAAAAATGTTCTAGAAATTAGGGCCGGGTGCGGTGGCTCACGCCTGTAATCCCAGCAACTTGGGAGGCCGAGGCGGGTGGATCATGAGGTCAAGAGATCGAGACCATCCTGGTCAACATGGTGAAACCCCGTCTCTACTAAAAATACAAAAAAATAGCTGGGCATGGTGGCGCGTGCCTGTAATCCCAGCTACTCGGGAGACTGAGGCAGGAGAATTGCCTGAACCCAGGAGGCGGAGGTTGCGGTGAGCCGAGATCGCGCCATTGCACTCCAGCCTGGGTAACAAGAGTGAAACTCCATCTCAAAAAAAGAAAGAAAGAAAGAAAGAAATTATATGGTAATGGCTGTACAACTCTCACGTTGAAAACACTGAAGGTGGACCTTAAGTAGATGAGTTTGCTGATATGTAAATTATACCTGAAACCAGTTAACAAAATCCTGCAGGAAACAAAAAAACTTGTAGATATGAGATGAAAAAAATACCTATTTGGAGTCTATTTATTGAACCAATGGTCTGTCCCTTTCTTCATGATACCTTGTTTTACAACAAAATTAGCTCATATTGACAGTCACTTACTGGATTCATCTGGATTCCTAGAACAATTTGAGATTTTAAAAACATAATGCAATATCATGTCATATGAAGAGAGGAGTTCATGGTGTTACCCTGCAAACAAACAGGTGTTTTTATAGAAAATATATAAAGAAGCTGGGCGCGGTGGCTCACGCCTGTAATCCCAACACTTTGAGACGCTGAGTCGGGTTGGATCGCTTGAGGTTGGAAGTTCGAGACCAGCCTGATCAACATGTAGAAACCCCGTCTCCACTAAAAAAACAAAATTAGCTGGGTGTGGTGGCACATGCCTGTAATCCCAGCTACTCGGGAGGCTGAGGCAGGAGAATGGCTTGAACTCGGGAGGCGGAGGTTGCAGTGAGCCGAGATCGCCCCATTACACTCCAGCCTGGGTGACAAGAGCGAACTCTATCTCAAAACAACAACAACAACAAAAAGAGAAAGAATATAATACCAGTTTGTATTGTTTTGGAATCTAGCGAGTCCTCAAACAGGGGTAAAAAAGAAGAAAACAAAATCAGAACAAAAGAAGATGAGCTGCTGCATTCTTCCATCTGTTTGGAAATTGGAATTGCAAGCGGGGGACTGTGTCCTTTCCGTCTTGTTTCTTGACCGTGTTTTACAGATCTCCACCCTTGGTTTTTGTACCTTCGTGCCCTACGTTTGTCACATGTTTTGCCATCTCTCATTGTGCCTGCCGCACCCCAACCTCCTGAAAGTTGGCCTTTCCAGCAACTTAGAGCAGAGACGATCTTCCATTCGAGTGACCCACAGGAGGTGCAGATACGGGAAGAGTCCGTCCTTTACTTTCCTGAAAGAAGGAGACTAAGGGAAAAAATCCTACTTCACGGCCATCTATCAGCAAACCTTTCCTTTGCATTCCATCTCACCCTACACAATACCTCGCTGATGTGCTTGCTGTAAGAATAATGTAGGTTCCCTGCTCTTAGAAGGTCAGTTGCTATGGCCTAGGTGCTGTGTTTGAAATGTCGTGACCACCATTTTTTTTCTTTTTTGAGATGGAGTTTCACTCTGCCACCAGGCTGGAGTGCAATGGCACGATCTCAGTTCACTGCAACCTCCAACTCCCTGGTTCAAGGGATTCTCCTGCCTCGGCCTCCCGAGTAACTGGGACTACAGGCACGTGCTACCACGCCCAGCCAAATTTTGTATTTTTAGTAGAGACGGGGTTTCACCGTGTTGGCCAGGATGGCTTCGATCTCTTGACCTCGTGATCCACCCGCCTCGGCCTCCCAAAGTGCTGGGATTATAGGCGTGAGCCACCGCGCCCGGCCATGACCACCATTTTTAACTCTTTCCAAAGCTGTAAGTTTGGTAGTGTTGTGACTCCATTGTCCAGATTGAGAAATACGAGTAGGAAAAAAAAATCCAGATACGTTTTTGCCAACATTTCACCAATCAGTATGAACCCAGACCCACTGAACTCCAGAGCCCACGCTCCCCACTGCTTTGCTAGGCTGCCCTTTCCCCACCACGTTCTCTGATCACATGCTTAGACCTTCAGGCCAGTCTGAGCTTCTACGAGGTAAGCCCGTCTGAGCCGACTCACACCAGCGAACGGAGCGTGCAGTCGGGGTGGGCCAGGGCTTCACACAGTATGTGCACCCCGTCGTCATGCAGCGGGTTGCTGGACAGGGTCAGCTTCCTCAGGCTGCAGCTGCTGGTGATGAGCAAGGCGATCTCTCTGCAGTCACAGGCTCGTAAGTCGCACTTCATAAGGCTGCAAGAGGAATTCGGAGATGAAAAGAGGCTTCCCGCTTACACCATCACCTCTTTCAAACAAAAAAAAAAACCAGACTCAACCAAGTGAGGTATCTACTTAAAAAGAAAAGGAATAGATCTCTCTACTTTTTGTTTTTTGAGACAGAAAAGGAATAGATCTCTCTACTTTTTGTTTTTTGAGACGGAGTTTTGCTCCTGTTGCCCAGGCTGCAGTGCAGTGGCGCAATCTTGGCTCACTGTGACCTTCTGCCTCCCGGGTTCAAGCGATTCTCCTGCCTTAGTCTCCCGAGTAGCTGAGATTACAGGCACGTGTCAGCTAAATTTTGTATTTTTTTTTTTGAGACAGTTTCGCTCTTGTTACCCAGGCTGGAGTGCAATGGCGCTATCTCGGCTCACTGCAACCTCCACCTCCTGGGTTCAAGAAATTCTCCTGCCTCAGCCTCCTGAGTAGCTGGGATTACAGGCACACGCCACCGTGCCAATTTTTTGTATGTTTAGTAGAGACGGGGTTTCACTATGTTGACCAGGATGGTCTCAATCTCTTGACCTCGTGATCCACTCGCCTCGGCCTCCCAAAATATTTTGTATTTTTAGTAGAGATGGGGTTTCTCCATGTTGGTCAGGCTGGTCTCGAACTCCTGACCTCAGATGATCCGCCCGCCTCAGCCTCCCAAAGTGCTGGGATGACAGGCGTGAGCCACCGCGCCTGGCCAGATCCCTTTTCTTCTAACCTTTCCCTACACCACTTCTCAGAGTTCAAATCTGGTCAAGGTTATAGACTCAAGGAAGGCTATGGGAAGGCAGTTTCTCCCACTTCTGCATTAATCTCCACGTGCCCTCCAGGGTGACAGTTCAGAACGGTAAGTCAGGTATCAAGCAGCCCATGTGATCAGGGGATATGGGTACAATCACATTCAGAAACCTGATCGCGACCCTCAACTTACCAACAGCACATTTACAAGGACTTCCTTTTTTCTGCATAGCCTCAAGTTATGGGAGGCCGAGATGGGTGAGCCACTTGAGCTCAAAAGTTCAAGACCAGCCTGGCCAACATGGTGAAACCCTGTCTCTACTGAAAACACAAAAATGAGCCATACATGGTGGCAGGTGCCTGTCATCCCAGCTACTCAGGAGCTGAGGCAGGAGAATCACTTGAACCCAGGCGGTGGAGGCGGCAGTGAGCCGAGATTGCACCACTGTACTCCAGCCGGAACAGCAAGAGTGAAAGTCCATCTCAGAACAAAAATAAAAACAAAACAAAGCAAAACAAAAACCAGAAAGTGAGGGGTGAGGGAGGTAAGGGAGGAGAAATTTGCTGCTCAATGGCTAAAGGACCGAGTAGGATTACACGAAGTAGCTTGAGAACGCAGGAGGTGCCATTAGAGCAGGAGGCACTTGAAGTCAAGAGCAGAAGTGAAACGCACTTGTTGGAGATGAGCGTGGAAAGTGGCATTATCCGAGATTGAGTCACTAGCCAAAAGAGCCACTGACCACTTAAAGCGTGGCTGATGTGACTGCAGGAGTGGATTGTTTTACTACATTTACACTGGAATTAATTAATTAATTAATTTATTTATTTATTTTTTTGAGATGGAGTTTCGCTCTCGTTGCCCAGGCTGGAGTGCAATGGCGCGATCTCGGCTCACCGCAACCTCCGCCTCCTGGGTTCAGGCAATTCTCCTGCCTCAGCCTCCTGAGTAGCTGGGATTACAGGCACGCACCACCATGCCCAGCTAATTTTTGTATTTTTAGTAGAGACGGGGTTTCATCTTGTTGACCAGGATGGTCTCGATCTCTTGACCTCGTGATCCACCCGCCTTGGCCTCCCAAAGTGCTGGGATGACAGGCGTGAGCCACCGCACCCGGCCTGTATTCATTTTTTGAGATGGAGTTTTGCTCTTGTTGCCCAGGCTGGAATGCAGTGGCATGATCTCAGCTCACCGCAACCTCCACCTCCCAGGTTCAACCGATTATCTTGCCTCAGCCTCCTGAGTAGCTGGGATTACAGGCGCCTGACACCATGCCTGGCCAATTTTTGTATTTTTAGTAGAGGCAGGGTTTCAACATGTTGGCCAGGCTGGTCTCGAACTCCTGACCTCAAGCGATCCACCCCTCAGCCTCCCAAAGTACTGGGATTACAGGCGTGAGCCACCAGGCCTGGTTAGTTTAAATTTAAAGGTCGATTTCAAATTATTGGAAGAATTAACTAAGCTTATGACACGGGCACGTGAATTAGTTCTCTCAATTGCAAATTTTATGCAGTCAATGTGGAGGTCAACTATTTCTGATGAAAGTGTGCCGGAATGGTGACATTCTCTGTGAAATACTGGGTTCTGAAGCCTCCACACAAAGAAGGAACATAAAAATCACACCAATAGCTTTCTGTACTAATGACATATAGATGTAATTTGATTTGCTGGGTTAAGATATTGTTAAAATTAGTTTTACTTGCTTCCTTCTGCTTTTTAATGCAGCTACAGGAAAATTTCAGTTTGTGGCTTGAATAATTTCTAATGGACAGAGTTTTAGGGTTTCATGAGTCGTCTGTACTTCAGGAATGACCAGAGGAATTAGATCATTAGAGAAATGTTAGTCAAGGTAGAAGCCATTTTATATAAAACATCAATGGCCGGGCGCGGTGGCTCACGCCTGTAATCCCAGCACTTTGGGAGGCTGAGGCGGGTGGATCACGAGGTCGAGAGATCGAGACCATCCTGGTCAACATGGTGAAACCCCGTCTCTACTAAAAATACAAAAAATTAACTGTGCATGGTGGTGCATGCCTGTACTCCCAGCTACTCAGGAGGCTGAGGCAGGAGAATTGCTTGAACCCAGGAGGCGGCGGTTGCGGTGAGCCGAGATCGTGCCGTTGCACTCCAGCCTGGGTAACAAGAGTGAAACTCTGTCTCAAAAAAAAGAAAAAAAAAAAAGAAATTGAAATCAAGACAGGAATCATGTTGGTGAGGAAGAAATAAACCATGTGCTAAAAATCTGAGGAGTGAGTGGCATCAAAGGTAGGTAGCAGGTAGTGATATCGAAAGGGCACCTCCACACATCAGCACCAGCCATTTCCCTCAGACACAGTGGGCGACTCACCTCAGATGAGTTATTTGGCATGTGGGCTCAGTCAGGATCTCATGCAGAAGTGCAAACATGTTTAGGGAAATGGACATACAATTGAGGCTCAGGCAGGTCAGGCTGCGGTTAAAAGCCACAGCGCTGAGTATGTCCTCAAAACCAGTGCCCGTCGAGACAGAGGACAATCTGCAGAAGACAAAGTAGCAGGAAAGGGCCAGTAAAGGTCTGAACAGCTCCGCAATGTCTCCTGCCTGCCTTACTTCATTCTAGAATAAAGATTCTTGGCGTGGATTACGTCCTCACACATTGTTCTCCATCTTAAATTTCTAGTCAGGTCCAAAGACTATTGCTAATTCCAAGGTCGGCCTGTTGACCATGAAGTAATCCCTGGGTCTTTATTGTGTGTTCACTTGACTGATTTTCTTTTTTCTTTTCTTTTTTTTTTTTAGAGACAGAGTTTCGCTCTTGTTACCCAGGCTGGAGTGCAATGGCATGATCTCGGCTCACCGCAACCTCCGCCTCCTGGGTTCAGGCAATTCTCCTGCCTCAGCCTCCTTAGTAGCTGGGATTACAGGCACACGCCACCACGCCCAGCTAATTTTTTGTATTTTTAGTAGAGACGGGGTTTCACCATGTTGACCAGGATGGTCTCAATCTCTTGACCTCGTGATCCACCTGCCTCGGCCTCCCAAAGTGCTGGGATTACAGGCTTGAGCCACCGCGCCCGGCCCACTTACTGACTTTCTTAAGCAGGATTCACAAGTGGGATACTGAAAAAATATACATCCACATGTGTAAATTTAATCATGCTTTTCTATACTGAGAGCAAAGGCCATAATATGCTGATGGCTGGGATAGCCACAGGACCAGGCACATGTAAATCATTCCATTTCAGCAGTCCTGGCCAGAGCAATCAGGCAAGAGAGAGAAATAAATGGCCGGCCGGGCACGGTGGCTCAAGCCTGTAATCCCAGCACTTTGGGAGGCCGAGGCAGGTAGATCACGAGGTCAAGAGATCGAGACCATCCTGGTCAACACAGTGAAACCCCGTCTCTACTAAAAATACAAAAAATTAGCTGGGCGTGGTGGCGTGTGCCTGTAATCCCAGCTACTCAGGAGGCTGAGGCAGGAGAATTGCCTGAACCCAGGAGGCGGAGGTTGCGGTGAGCCGAGATCGCGCCATTGCACTCCAGCCTGGGTAACAAGAGCGAAACTCCGTCTCAAAAAAAAAAAATGGCATCCAAATACGAAGAGCAGAAGTAAAACTCTCCCGTTTGCAGATGATGTGATTCCATATCTAGAAGACCCATTAGTCTTGGCCCCAAAGCTTCTTAAGCTGATAAACTACAAAAGTCTCAGGATACAAAAAAAGAAAAATAAAATCAATGCACAAAACCCATGAGCATTCCTATACAGTAACTACAGTCAAGCTGAGAGCCAAGTTAGGAATGCAATCCCATCCACAACTGCCTCACAGAGAATGCCGAGGAATACAGCTAGCCAGGGAGGCAGAAGATCTCAAAAGGAGAATCACAAAACACTGCTCAAGGAGATCAGAGGACACAAGCAAACAGAAAAAAACATTCCATGCTTATGGATGGAAGAATCGGTATTTTTAAAATGGCCATACTGCCCAAAGAAATTTACAGATTTGTGGCCGGGCGCAGTAGTTTATGCCTGCAATCCCAGCACTTTGGGAGGCCGAGGCAGGTGGATCACGAGGTCAAGAGATCGAGACCATCCTGGTCAACACGGTGAAACCCCGTCTCTACTCAAAATACAAAAAATTAGCTGGGCATGGTGGCGCGTGCCTGTAATCCCAGCTACTCAGGAGGCTGAGGCAGGAGGATTGCCTGAACCCAAGAGGCGGAGGTTGTGGTGAGCCGAGATTGCGCCATTGCACTCCAGCCTGGGTAACAAGAGCGAAACTCCGTCTCAAAAAAAACGAAAAAAGACATTTACAGATGTAACCCTATTCCTATCAAATTACCAATGGCATTCTTCACAGAACTAGAAAAAAACT
Organism: Leontopithecus rosalia; assembly: GCA_028533165.1. Lineage (NCBI taxonomy): Eukaryota > Metazoa > Chordata > Mammalia > Primates > Cebidae > Leontopithecus > Leontopithecus rosalia. The sequence continues at coordinate 39,342,447 of CM052668.1, forward strand.
ATTTTAAAGTTCATATAGAACCAGAAGACAGCCCCGGGAGCCAAGGCAGTCGTAAGCAAAAAGAACGAAGCTGGAGGGAGGCGTCACACTCCTCCATTGCCAGCTGTACGTAGGCTACGGTACCCGAAACAGCATGGTACTTGGCACACGAACACAGCCAGCAGGGGGACAGGACACAGATCCCGGAAGTGAGGGCGCACGACTGCAACCATGTGATCTTCAACAAAGCTGACCAAAACACGCAATGGAGAAAGGGCTCCCTTTTCAGTGACTGGTGCTGGGTGAACCGAGTCACACACAGAAGACAAACCCAATGCCTTCTTCACACCACGTGCGAAAAAACAACTCACGTCCTCAGAAGCACCACTGCTTTTCACCCGGAAAACACCAAGAAAGAGCCTCCTCTGGGCTTTCAGATTCTGCCCTTCCTCCCGGATTGGCCATTTTTAAACACAGTATCCAGAATCAGTCTCTTAAAATGCAAGCTAAATTATGGCATCTCTGCTCAAAACCCCTCAAAACTCCTCACCTCACTCCAGAAAACCCAGTCCCGACCCTGGCTTACAACACCAGGATCCTGCTACAGACACCTCTGAGCCACTTCCCTGACACCCTTCCTCTCATGCCGGTCGGTCTAACCACGTAGGTCTCTGAACACAAAGCCTTTGTTTCCCCGTCTCTCCCAGCCCCGGGAATGACCAACGGCTGTTTCTTTGATTCATTCTTTCACTTCATTCAAGTCGTTGTTCCAATCTCACTTTCCCTGTGGAACTTACCTTCCACACCCCCAAGTAGCCACTTAGGCACCTGTCCTTGCCATTCTTTTCCCCACAGCACTCCTACCCTAAAATACTTTACAATGCGTGCACTTACTATGTTTTCCTATATTCTGTCTCGTCAGAGAGCCAAGCAAGGACATTCGTCTTTTTCCCCTACCCCAAGTGCTTAGACTAGCACTTCCAAGTAGGCATTCTTCTTGAATGAAAGCATGCTAACTCTTGGGCTTCCAGAATCCTAAGAACATTATGTATGTCGATGTGTGCTGAGTAATTTAGTGACATTCCCTGTAGAGCTACTGTAAACTCAGACGAATACTAATTATCCCAATGAGCTTTTCGGCAAGTGCAGCTGCTTTTCACCTGATTCTAATGCCTCCCTAGGAAAGAAATGGCTAGACTCCTACCCTGACCCATTTCCACTTCCTTCCTTAAGATAACTCCAACCGTTACTATTTCTTCCTGCTTGCAAGAGACCACTTTCCCAGCCCCACTTTGCAGTTATACGAGGACAAGATAAACAGGCCGGTGAGATGCAAGCAGAAGTGATACAGGAAAGAGTTTTGGAAAGGCTCCCTCAAGGAAGCTCCTGAAGCTTAGAGATAAACCTTTCCTTCTCCCTTCTGTTGCTTCCTGCCTTGAAGGTAGCCATGTTGGCTGGGACCTCAGCGTCACTGTGGCCCAAGGTCATCTTTATCAGACACACTAAAGATGGGAGACAAGTATAGAAGGAGTCTCGGTCCTGATGAGCCTGACCTGAAAGTAGGTTTTGTATATTGTCTTCTCCAAGAGAAAAAGAGATCGCTGTTATTCCTGGAGGAGCGTCTATGGCAGAGGTTGATACAGTACTTACCTAAGTGTGCGAAGTCGACAGCTGGGATGCTCCAGGGCTCTAGACAGGATCCTTTCTGAAAGATTATTAAGGTCACTGTCAAAAAGGTGCAGCTCCTGGAGATTCTCCATCGTACGAGAAAGAGAGCAGAGGTCTCTCCAGTAGACAAGGCTCTTCATTTGGCTACATGGAAGAAAGATTGAGTTTTCTAATAGAATCGATTCAACTCCAGCAATTTAAGAAACGTGTACATTAAGGTATCTTTTGAGAGCACCTGCTGCTCACTCAGACTTCATACCAGGCAGCAAGAAATAAAGTAGGGTCAACCATGAAAACTCAATACTCAGACCCACCGAAGGAGCTGGTGACTCCATATGCAGGTAAGACACAGCAGAGTGCAGGGCCTTTAAATGTGAGATTCAATATTTCAAAACGTCATATTAAAAATACATATCACAAGTTTTGTGCTATCATGAACACTCCTGTAATGTAACTGTATGAGGTTTATTTCTCTTTAATCTATACCACAGATCTGAAGACATTAGGTCAAACCAGCGGTTCACAACGAGGCAGTTCTACCCTCCAGCAGACATTTGGCTGTGTCTAAAGATTTTTATTGCTGTCACAGCTGGAGAAAAGGAAATGCTACTGGCCAAAGGAGAGACCAGAGATACTGCTAAACCCACAACACACAAGAAAGACCCTCACTACAAAGAATGGGCTGGCCAAAGGGGTCAACAGTGCTGAGGTTTAACTCAAACTTTCAGTTTAAACAGAAGCAGAGATGCTGAAGTCACTGGTCTAATTAGACGCTAGATTGGAAATCAAGTTCTTTATGGCCCCAAGTTTGTCTTGTTCTGGTCAACCAGCTCTAGAATTATGGGCAGGTCTCAGCAAAACAGGAAAGAGAATTCTTTTTTTTGAGGCGGAGTTTCGCTCTTGTTACCCAGGCTGGAGTGCAATGGCGCCATCTCGGCTCAC
>CM052668.1:39345135-39358403 GCA_028533165.1 Leontopithecus rosalia
ATTCTCCTGCCTCAGCCTCCCGAGTAGCTGGGATTACAGGCACGCGCCACCGTGCCTAGGTAATTTTTTGTATTTGTAGTAGAGACGGGGTTTCACCATGTTGACCAGGATGGTCTCGATCTCTTGACCTCGTGATCCACCCGCCTCGGCCTCCCAAAGTGCTGGGATTACAGGCGTGAGCCACTGCGCCCGGCCCAGAGAATTTTTTTTTTTAAGACTCACCTAGCAGTCGGCCTCACAGTTGGCTCTCTGCCTTCAAAGATGCGTTGAACACTCAGCTTGAGGGTCTGCAGATGACGGCAGTGCGTCAGACAGTACAATGAGACCATCATGTCATTGTTGGTTTCAAGGTAAACGGTAACCTCCTGCAAAGGGTCCACAGTCATTTTAACAAATTCTTCTTCCCGATTCTCAAAGAGACAGTAAAACAAAGATACATGGTGCATCAGCTTTTCCGTGTCTCGGCCCAAATGTTTCATGTATGTGACCGAGTGCTGCCTGAAAGCGTCAACCGTCAGTAGCTGGAAGCCAAAGGACGTCTCAAGAATCTTTCTCCTCTTTTCATTCAGAAGGCCATAAATGAAAGCAAACATTTGATTATAGTTAGAGTATTGTTCCCTCTTCTCTTTATATTCTCTCGTGCCTGAGGGGAGCTGGCAGCGGGGCAGTGACATCAGATACGCAATGGCCGCACAGAACTCCTGGAGGATCAAGTGGATGAATTTGCAACAGTCTTTATGAGTGCTGCTTGGCAAGAGAATATTCAGGGTCTGCAACACGGAGACATCGGCCTCAGTGAGCCCGACGTAGCTGAAGTCTTCCCGACTGAAATTTAGGGTCTTTTTGAACAGTCCCCCCTCAGCCAGCGAACACAGACGTTTGAGGAGGTTTAGGTGATACTGACTGGCAGTAAGTCCAGCCTCTGACGTGAACGCACTGGCAAGAAAGTGGGCATGGAGATCCGTGGGGGTTTGGAAGCAGAGTTCGAGGTCCTGCTCCCCCGTGTCCCTCTGCTGACTCAGGGCAGAGCATGTGATCCAGCATAAGATGGGGACTTGGCACAGAGCGGAAAGCATTTCGTTGCCACGAACCAGTCGGAGGGCGGCCGAAGCCCTCTGGCGGTCCTCAAAGAATGAGTTAAAGTAGACCTCCCTCTTACCGTTAGAGAGATGCAAGCTCGTGAAGATATCCGTGGTTTTCCAGAACATGTTGATGACATCCTCATTCGTGTACCTCGAGGAGATGAGGAACCAGCAGCCTGGAGCCATTTTTCTCTTCAGCAAACTGACCAGGAGAATCGGGATCGGAACTCTCTGGGTGCTGTCACTACACAAAGCACGTTCGTCGATATTTAACTGGAACCTCACGTTGTCCAAGTCCTCCAGGATGAAAAGGACTTTGGCGGGATCAGACAGGATGTCTGCGATGGGAGCCTGGTGGTGGGGCCAGTCCTTGGCGATCAGCTCAGCCAGGCTGATGTTGGTCATCTGGTTTATTTCGTGAGCAGTGAGGGGAACGATGTACGAGATCGTGTTGGGCCACATGTCACCGCTGAGCCACCTCGTCACTGCCATTCTTAAAATCATCGTTTTGCCAGAGGCCGTCTCTCCCATCAGGAACACATTGAGATCCCTTGCTGAGTAAGGGCTGGTAGGATCGTAGGCTAAGTGAATTACGTAGAACACATCCGCTGCAGTGTCACAGAAAAATTTATAATGAAATTCTCCCAGAGTGCGATTTTCCCATTGCAGCGTGAATTTTCTCCTCATGAGAGCTTTGCATGCTTCCATATTGCCTAAGTCAGCGGGTACAGGGCAGAAAGAAATGCAAAGATAAAAGTTTAGGCCGGGTGCAGCGGCTCACGCCTGTAATCCCAGCACTTCGGGAGGCCGAGGCGGGTGGATCACGAGGTCAAGAGATCGAGACCATCCTGGTCAACGTGGTGAAACCCCGGCTCTACTAAAAATACAAAAAATTAGCTGGGCATGGTGGTGCGTGCCTGTAATCCCAGCTACTCAGGAGGCTGAGGCAGGAGAATTGCCTGAACCCAGGGGGCGGAGGTTGCGGTGAGCCGAGATCTCGCCATTGCACTCCAGCCTGGGCAACAAGAGCGAAACTCCATCTCAAAAAAATAAAAAAAAGTTTAAGATGTACGATCAGTCTTACCTTGTTTTCATGTCTGCAGGAAAAGCATGGGAGAAATTTTCACTTACTACTCATCACAAAGATATAGGTACAAGGATATTTACGATCATGTTGCTTTATTTGTTTTTGAGACAGAGTCTCACTCCATCGCCCAGGCTGGAGTGCAGTGGTGGTCTCGGCTCACTGCAGCCTCCACCTCTCGGGTTCAAGCACTTCTCCTGTCCCAGTCTCCCAAGTAGCTAGGATTATAGGCATGCACCACCACACCCAGCGGCTTTTTTTTTTTTTTGAGACGGAGTTTCGCTCTTGTTACCCAGGCTGGAGTGCAATGGCACGATCTCAGCTCACCGCAACCTCCGCCTCCCGGGTTCAGGCAATTCTCCTGCCTCAGTCTCCTGAGTAGCTGGGATTACAGGCACGCGCCACCATGCCCAGCTAATTTTTTGTATTTTTAGTAGAGACCGGGTTTCACCATGTTGACCAGGTTGGTCTCGATCTCTTGACCTCCTGATCCACCCGCCTCGGCCTCCCGAAGTGCTGGGATTATGGGCACGCACCACCACACCCGGCTAATTTTTTATATTTTTAGTAGAGACGAGGTTTCACCATGTTGGCCAGGCTGATCTCAAACTCCTGGCCTCAGGTGATCCGCCTGCCTTGGCCTCCCAATGCGCTTCGATTCCAGGCATGAGCCACTGCACCCGGCCCATGCTGCTTTAAAGGAAAAAGGTTGAATAAAACCTATTCACCCATGCGACGGAATCGACATCTATTTTAGCATTGCTCTTTATCCTTCAAGGGATATCCCTCATTTACTTGGCATCAGGGACATATTTCTTCCTGTTTTGGGGTTCCATAGCATTTTATGTAGCCTTCAGTTATGACGCTTAGTTTCACACCCAGCTTTTCCTTTGAGGGAGTCACTTGAGTTCAAGGACTGTTTCCTGGCACGTAGTCAGCTCGAAGCAGCGAACCCATTACATCTTTGCCCATCAGTCATCAGGTGCACATTCACCTTTCCTTCTAGTTTCTTGTTTATGCATATCATTACTTAAATCCTGACCATTTAATGAACTACTTAAGATAAATGAAAGGACTTTGGGAGGCTGAGGCAGGTGGATCACGAGGTCAAGAGATCAAGACCATCCTGGTCAACATGGTGAAACCCCGTCTCTACTAAAAATACAAAAAATTAGCTGGGCGTGGTGGTGCGTGCCTGTAATCCCAGCTACTCAGGAGGCTGAGGCAGGAGAATTGCCTGAACCCAGGAGGCGGCGGTTGTGGTGAGCCGAGATCGCGCCATTGCCCTCCAGCCTGGGTAACAAGCGAAACTCCGTCTCAAAAAAGAAAAAAAAAAGATAAATGAAATGATATATGGAATAAAGTTAAAATTGATTTTAGGGGTCTATTGTGGGGGAACGGGGAGGCACAGCAGTGGGTAGGGAGTTGGGGAGGGATGATGTGGAGAAATGCCAGATATAGGTGACAGGGAGATGGAGGCAGCAAACCACATTGCCACGTATGTACCTGTGCAACAATCCTGCATGATTTGAGCATGTACCCCAGAACCTAAAGTGCAATAAAATATATTTAAAAAGTTTTTTGTAAAGGGAGTTTTATTCTTTGAGAATTTGCAAGGTGACACACTGCAAAAACAAGAACAAACCAAAAAATAGTAAGACGTACGTAGAAAGCTGTCCTAGAGGCATGATACGGAAGTGAGCCTAAATATGTGAACCCCCAGAGGGGAACGACTTCTTCTTTAGTGAGCAGATACCTGAAAATGTTTTTATCTGTGGGGCGAGGGCAGGCAGAAGAGGGAGAGCAGCGGTGTGGAAGAATGTTGATGGGAAAAATAAGAGCTAGCTGATGATTGACAGTGGCGGCAGGGCCGGCGTGCCGGACCGGAGTGAACTGGAATGTGACACAGCGGCCCTCCCCAGGGGAGATGAGCCTGACGCACGGACGGGCCTGATGCCACCCTCAAGGGTACCATGGCTGCACAGGCCCGGTTAGCACATCTGAGCAACCTGGCAGATGCGGGGCATTCTCCTTACTGTTTTTATACATGATGTTCGGTAAACAGCGAAAAATTCAGATTCAAAGAAGAACACCACGATGATCATGCGCACGGTTCTTGATTGTGAACTACGATTCATGATCAAGAACAAAAGCTTTGGAAGACGTCTGTTTAGGGTGGGGTTTCTTTTTGTCAATTTATTGATTAGGTTATCTATTTTCTTGTCATTAAGTTCCATACTATTTTGGATATTACCTCCATATAGTACATAGTTTACCAATGTATTTTCTCCTAATCCATGGGTCTATTCACTCATCTCCTTTGCCATACGGAGACTTTCCAGCTTGAGATTTTTATATATATATGTGCATACACACACAGTCACATACATGCATGCACACACATATACACATACATGCACACACATATACATACATATATACACACATGCATGCATGCACACACATACACACACATACACATACACACATACACAGACACACATAACATATAGATGCACGTAAAATAACATATATATGTATATACACATACACAAATACATGCAATTACACACATATACACATATATGCACACATGCATATATACACATGCACACACGTAAGAGAGTAAGTTCGAGATAAAGCATTTGTTAGCTTCATGTCAACATTGCACATTGGAAGCATATCAAAATATCATACTGTCCCCTATAACTATGCATAGCTATTTGTCAGAAGCAAAATTTAAAAAATGAAATAGAAGCATATGTACATACGAGCCAGCTTTTGGAATTAGGGAGAATTTTCTCAGTTTCTTAATATATTACATGTGTATACCCATATATTATGTATATAGAGTATACAAATCAGATGGACACACCCTAACTTCAAATACTCACTCTGCAGAACAAAGAATTCACTGGAATGGCTGAATGGCAGATGGCGCACAGCAGAAGAAAGGATGAGGAAACCTAGCACTGGCCTCACAAGCACAGAGGAAAACCAGTCACGCTAATCAGGGCATCAGAGAACTGTGGTACTATGTCCCAGGGCGAGTGTAAAATACATGTAATCATAGGTCCAAAAGGAGAGGGCATGAAAAGGTGTTCAACATCACGAATCAGAAATGCAGATAAAAATCCCAGTGAGATCTTTGCTTCACACCTATTGGAATGGAAATTATCAAGACAGCAAAAGGTAAGTGTGGGTGAAGAAGTGGAGACAAGGGAATCCTTGTGTACCGTTCGTGGGGCTGTCAATTAGAGGAGTCGTTATGGAAAACGATGCAGAGATTCCTCAAACAACTTAAAATAGAACTATCCGGCCGGGCGCAGTGGCTCACGCCTGTAATCCCAGCACTTTGGGAGGCCGAGGCGGGTGGATCACGAGGTGAAGAGATAGAGACCATCCTGGTCAACATGGTGAAACCCCGTCTCTACTAAAAATACAAAAATTAGCTGGGCACGGTGGCGCGTGCCTGTAATCCCAGCTACTCGGGAGGCTGAGGCAGGAGAATTGCCTGAACCCAGGAGGCGGAGGTTGCGGTGAGCCGAGATGGCGCCATTGCACTCCAGCCTGGGTAACAGGAGCGAACCTCCGTCTCAAAAAAAATAAAATAAAATAAAATGGAACTATCCTATGACCCTGAAGCTCTTTCTTGAGAACACCTTGTGGTCGGTGAAGTCTGTCAAGGACCTTTGTAATTTCTTTTATAATGAGCAAAACCACCACCGCCACCACCAGGATACATCTTTACTCTTCCCCAAATCTCCTGATTTTCAAGTTCATCATGTGGATTTTCTACCATTATCTCAGGCAGCAACCTTGCTAAATGTTCCACGTGTTAAGGCTCCGACCTGTGAACCCACTGAAAGTCAAAGGCATGCTGAAAACATATTAAAATGGAAGAGGATGGCCAGGTGCAGTGGCTCACGATAGCAAACACCTGGAACCAACCCAAATGCCCATCGATGATAGATTGGACAAGGAAAATGTGGCACATATACACCGTGGAATACTATGCAGGCATAAAAAATGGTGGGTTCATGTCCTTCTTAGGGACATGGATGAATCTGGAAACCATCATTCTAGCAAACTGACACAAGAACAGAAAACCAAACACTGCATGTTCTCACTCATAGGCAGATGTTGAACACTGAACACGTGGACACAGGGAGGGGAGCATCACACAATGTGGTCAGTTGGGTGGGGATCTAGAGGAGGGACATTGGGGAGTGGGGGGATGGGGAGGGATAACATGGGGAGAAATACCAGATATAGGTGATGGGGGGGAGGAAGGCAGCAAACCACCTTGCTATGTATGTACCTACGCAACAATCCTGCATGATCTGCACATGTACCCCAGAACCTAAAGTACAAAAGAAAGGGTAAAGAAACATACTTCATGATAAAAGCCGATTGACAGACCCAGAGCTAGTATCTTACCGAATGGGAAAAAGCTGTAAGCCTTTCCTCTAAGGTTGAAAACATGACAAGGAAATCCATTGTTACCACCGTTATTTAATGTAGTACTAGAAGTACTGGCTAGAAAAATCAGACAGGAGAAAGAAAGAAAGCGCATCCAAACTGGAATAGAAGATGCTGAATTATCCTTGATTACAGGTGAAATGATCTTATATTTGGGAAAAATCTAAACATACCACAGGCACACACACACACACACACACACTCAGCATTTCTATACACCAAAAGTGAACAATCTGGGGGGAAAAACATCAAAGTAATCCCATTAATGATAGCTACAAATAAAATTAAATACCTAAAAATTAACTCAACCAAAAAACTGAAAATCTCTAAGGAAAGCTTATAAAACGCTGATGAAAGAGATTGTAGAGGACACCAAGAAGTGGAAACATATTCCATGTTGATGGATTAAAATAACCTAGTGTTAATGTTTAGACTCCCCTAAACAATTTACAGATTCAATTCAGTCCCTATCAAAATACCAGTGACATTCTACACAGAAATGGGAAGAATAATTGTAAAATTTATATGGCACCATAACAGATCCAGAATAACCAAAGCTATCCTAAGCAAAAAGAACGAAACTGGAGGAATCACATTACCTGACTGCAAATTATACTATAAAGCTAAAATAAATAAAACGGCATAGTACTGGCATAAAAACAGACACACCGATGAATGGAACACGATAGAGAACACAGAAAAAAAAACCCCGCATTTTAAGAGTGAACTCATTTGACAAAGATGCCAAGCTAGATATTCATGTGAAGAATGAAACCAGATCCGTATCTCTTGCCATATAAAAAAGACCAAAATGGATCTCAGACTTAAATGTAAGACCTCAAACTATGAAACGGTCACAAGAAAACATTGGAGAAACTCTCTGGGACATTGTTCTGGGCAAAAAGTTCTTGAGCAATACCCCACAAGCACAGGCAATCAAAGCACAAATGGACAAATGGGATCACATCAAGAAGCTTCTGGCCAGGTGTGGTGGCTCACGCCTATAATCCCAGCGCTTTGGGAGGCCAAGGCGGGTGGATCCCGAGGTCAAGAGATTGAGATCATCCTGGTCAACAAGGTGAAACCCCGTCTCTACTAAAAATATAAAAAATTAGCTGGGCATGGTAGCGCGTGCCTATAATCCCAGCTACTCAGGAGGCTGAGGCAGGAGAATTGCCTGAACTCAGGAGGCGGAGGTTGGGGTGAGCCGAGAACGTACCATTGCACTCCAGCCTGGGTAACAAGAGCGAAACTCCGTCTCAAAAAAAAAAAAAAGCCACCACTGGAAGCCACCCGCCTCAGCCTCCCAAAGCGCTGGGATTACAGGCTTGAGCCACCGCGCCCAGCCACCACTGGAAACTTTTTATAGATTATGCCTCCCTTACAGTGTCACTTCTGTATCCATTAGAGGTTGCTTCTTCCATTCAAATTGCTCTATCTAGATACATCGGTAAAAACCTTGGAAGAGTATCTATGAAAACTGATAAATTGTTACTCCTTCGGAAGGAGCCGCAGAATGGGGACAGCTTAAGATGTTTTAAGCTTATCTGAAAATGCTTACGTGGAAATCTGGTCAATCGAAACGGGCCTAAGTACAGTATAGTGTGTGACCTTTTTCTTGGATACAGGTATTGCTTCACCATCCAGGCTGGAGTGTAGTGGCGTGATCATGTCTCACTGCAGCCTCAGCCTCCAGGGTTCAGCCAATTCTCCCATTTCGACCTCCCAAGTAGCTGGGATTACACGCATATGCCACCACGCCTGGCTTATTTTTGCAATTTTTTTTTTTGTAGTCTTGCCAAGTTGGCTAGGCTGGTCTGGAACTCTCAGCCTCAAGCAATCCGCCTGCCTCAGCCTCCCAAAGTACAAGCACACATCACTGCACCTGGCCCAGTTTTATTTTTACGCATTTGTATCTGTCTGACTGGAAAGTTCCTGAAGGCGATAGCTATCAATGTTGGCTATAGCTCAAGGACATGAGATTCCAGGTGACTTTAGTTTTGTTTTTTTTTTGTATTCTTTGAATACCGTAGGCTATGTGTTAGAATTTTTTCTGGTTGTAAATTTATATGCGAGGAGACGTGAAAAATGAAAAAGCAGCTTTCAGCTCTCGAATAAGGTGGGTGAGTGGGATATGCTAGCCAAGTTTCCCTATTGCTCACCTGATTCTGCTTCAAACTCCCTATCTTTTTTTTTGTTTGTTTTTTTTTTTTTGTTTTTTTTTTTTAGAGGGAAAGAAAGAAAAAAAATGAGTAAAGGAGAGGAATGTTTGTTTGTTTTTTGAGACCGAGTTTCGCTCTTGTTACCCAGGCTGGAGTGCAATGGCGCGATCTCGGCTCACCGCAACCTCTGCCTCCTGGGTTCAGGCAATCCTCCTGCCTCAGCCTCCTGAGTAGCTGGGATTACAGGCACGCACCACCATGCCCAGCTAATTTTTGTATTTTTAGTAGAGACGGGGTTTCACCATGTTGACCAGGATGGTCTTGATCTCTTGACCTCGTGATCCACCCGCCTCGGCCTCCCAAAGTGCTGGGATTACAGGCTTGACAAACTCCCTATCTTCTCATTCTGTGCCAGAGGTTTAAATCTGGGACCAAGCCTGGACCTGGCCCATGGGATGGTTTTAAATTTTAAGCCATTTTTAAAGTTTGAAATAGGTGCCAACAATTACATGTGAAAGAGGCAGACACTCCAGCTCTTACCATCGAATCAGAAGGTCAGGTAACGCTGGAGTCTCACTACCATGATCAATTAACCAACAGCAGTTTAGCAGACGGTACATGATTTGTTTTAGGCTATGACTGGAGACAACCTGAAATCTCTTCCTGCATGTGGCCAGTCAGGAGCAGTAGTAAGCCTGAATATGTATTTTATCTAGAGCTGGCAGCTACTTTGCACATTTTCAGTACCTGTCTGGCTTGTCCCTGTAAGTCTTTCCAGATGCCCAGAAGACAAACAATGGATAGAACCAGGCATGGTGGCTCACGCCTGTAATCTCAGCACTCAGGAGGCAGAGGCGGGTGGATCACCTGAGGTCAGGAGGTCAAACCAGCCTGGCCAACATGGTAAAACCCCGTCTCTACTAAAAATACAAAAATTAGCCAGGTGTGGTGGCAGGCGCCTGTAATCCCAGCTACTCAGAAGGCTGACGCAGGAGAATTGCTTGAACCCGAGAGGCAGAGGTTGCAGTGAGACGAGATCCCACCAGTACACTCCAGCCTGGTGACAGAGCAAGACTGTCTAAAAAGTTTTAAAAAGGCCGGGCGTGGTGGCTCAAGCCTGTAATCCCAGCACTTAGGGAGGCCGAGGCGGGTGGATCACGAAGTCAAGAGATCGAGACCATCCTGGCCAACATGGTGAACCCCCCGTCTCTACTAAAAATACAAAAATTAGCTGGGCATGGTGGTGCGCGCCTGTAATCCCAGCTACTCAGGAGGCTGAGGCAGGAGAATTGCTTGAACCCGGGAGGCGGAGGTTGCGGTGAGCCTACATTGTGCCACTGCACTCCAGCCTGGTGCCTGGCGACAGAGTGAGACTGTCTCAAAAAAAAAAAAAATAAAAAAAAAAGGCAGTCACGTGGAGACAATACAGTCATGGGTTCCTGGCTTGTTTCTGGTTCTGCCAGTAAAGCCCCTTCCTCATCCTTCTTTTTTTCTTATCACTAGAGACAAATTAAAACACATGGCTTCAGGCTGCTCAAGGCCTAGAACAAAATCAGGTGAGAGGTGGACAAGTTTGGTGGAGTCTCAGCTCTGCCACCAAGGGGACTTCAGACTAGGTTTACGATCTTTCTAAGCTCTCTTAACCTTTCAGGTATTCCGTTTTCCAACGGGAATACATGATCGTATCTATGACTGGAGACAACCTGAAATCTTTTTCTCCAGTTAAGGGACAGTAGTCCCTTCAGCAAGGGGCTGAATGAGCCAGTGAGGGTGATCTGCTTAGGAGGCACCCAGGATGCTAACTCCCCACGGTCTTAAACAGAGCTCCCCACATTTCTGTGACTGGATCTTACGGTTCTAGGACAGAGCTCCATGCTGGGAAATCTGCTCCAGCATAAGTACTTTCTTTGAGTCTAATCCTTTGGCTGGCTAATTTCGTATAAGCTGGTTAGCCTAAAAGCAGAAAATAAAGGTAGAATCAGAAAGCCACGAGACAGAATGTGATCCACATCCGATCCATCCCCAGTCCTCATGTGACTTCCAGGTCTCAAGGCTGGTTCTTCAGCTCTGGAAAACTCATGTATCAAAACCACAAAGCAACTATCTTGCATGTTCTTCACATGTACCCCAAAACCTAAAATGCGATTAAAAAATTTTTTTTATTTTAATTTTTTTCATTTTATCTTCTTTTTATTTTATTATTTTTTTATTGCATTTTAGGTTTTGGGGTACATGTGCAGAACTTGTAAAATGGTTGCATAGGTACACACATGGCAGTGTGTTTTGCTGCCTTCCTCCCCTTCCCCCATATTTCTTTTAAATTAAAAAAAATTAAAAATTTCGAAAGCAAAAAAACCCCACAAAGCTAATCGATTCCATCAAAAAGTGGAGCAAGGACGTGAATAGACACTTCTCAAAAGGAGATATACAAATGGCCAATATCCTATAGTCCTTGAGAAAATAAAAATATGGAAAAATGCTCTACATCACTGATGATCAAGGAAATGCCTATCAAAGCCACAAAATGATTGTACCTTACTCCTGCCGGAATGGCCGTAATAAAAAATAAAACATAAAAAATAGATGCTGGAGTGGATGTGGTCACAAGGGAACACTTTCTCACTGCTGGTGGGAATGTGCAGCACGCTGAAGACAGTGTGGAGTTTCCTGAAATAACCAAAAGTAGAACTACCATTTGATCCAGAAATCCCACGACTTGGTATCTACCCAGAGGAAAAAGTCATTACCCAAAAAAGATACTTGCATACACGTTCATAGTGGCACCATGCACAGTTGCAAAGCATGGAGCCAGCCCAATGGCCATCAATCAACAAGTGGTTAAAGAAACTGTGACTACACACACACACACACACACACACACACACACACACACACACACACAGGCATGCACACAGGACTACTACTCAGTCATAGAAAGAAACGAAATAATGGCATGTGCAGCAACCTGTGTGAACTGGAGACCGTTATTCTTTTTTTTGAGATGGAGTTTCGCTCTTGTTACCCAGGCTGGAGTGCAATGGCACGATCTCGGCTCACCGCAACCTCCGCCTCCTGGGTTCAGGCGATTCTCCGGCCTCAGCCTCCTGAGTAGCTGGGATTACAGGCATGCGTCACCATGCCCAGCTGATTTTTTGTATTTTTAGTAGAAACAGGGTTTCACCACATTGACCAGGATGGTCTCGTTCTCTTGACCTCGTGATCCACCCGCCTCGGCCTCCTAAAGTGCTGGGATGACAGGCTTGAGCCACCGCGCCCGGCCATGGGGACCATTATTCTAAGTGAAATAACTCAGGAATGAAAAACTAAACATTGTGTGTTTCCCTAAGTGGGAGCTAAGCTGTAGAACACAAAGGCGTACGAATGAATCACTGGACTTCAGGGACTTGGTGGAAGGGTGAGGGGGTGAGGGGTAAAGGACTACACACTGAGTACCGTGTACACTGTTCAGGTGGTGAGTGCACCAAAATCTTAGAAACCAGCACTAGAGAAGTTATTCACATAATCCAACACCACCTGTTTCCCGAAACCCTCCCGGAAAACCAACCAACCAGAAAGGTCCAACACCAAGCTTCCCGCAAAGTGCCCCGATTTCTCCCCACCCTTCTCAGCACCACACTCACGGTTTCGTCTGTCAGTGATCCTCTGACAGAGATTGTGTTGACGCATCCTTTCAAATATGCTGAACAGCATGTTCCATATGTGCTGCCCCTCGTAAGAGATCACCAGCAAGGCAGCCAGCTGCTCCTTTGGTGTCTCCGAATGAATCTGCGGAATCTTCACCAAGTTTAAGTCACAAATCATGCGTTGCAGATAATTCTTGAAAATCTGAAATTCCCTGTCATTAAGACTCTCTAGATACCACAGCAGGTCCCAGTCGGGAGAATCCGGTTCTGCCATCTTGCTTTTCCAGGGAAGGCAGACTTTACAGAAGGGATTTTGAGGAATAAGAAGTACGAGATCTAAAAAATAGACATGGAATCAGGCAATCGAACCACACGGGACGCCAATTCATTCAAAGCTGACCTCACAGACACTTCCTGTGGCAAGACAGAAGCGCCTTTCTGATAGGCCATGGACAATAGATCTGAACGCTTTCTTCCCAGGACAATGACCTTGTGAACTGATCTTGGTAAACTCTTAGGTTCTATTAAGGTAGAACATGAGTTGTGTTAGAAGGGAACATTCTTCTTGTAAAAGCCATCCCTGATTAGCAAATGGCATATAGCTTGGGAGTTGGGTGCAATACAGGAACTTTGGAGGGAAAGTGTTTCTTTTGAAAGTGAGTGTCGGGCCGAGCGCGGTGGCTCAAGCCTATAATCCCAGCACTTTGGGAGGCCGAGGCGGGTGGATCACGAGGTCAAGAGATCGAGACCATCCTGGTCAACATGGTGAAACCCGGTCTCTACTAAAAATACAAAAATTAGCTGGGCATGGTGG
>CM052668.1:39358903-39382615 GCA_028533165.1 Leontopithecus rosalia
TGCAATACAGGAACTTTGGAGGGAAAGTGTTTCTTTTGAAAGTGAGTGTCGGGCCGAGCGCGGTGGCTCAAGCCTATAATCCCAGCACTTTGGGAGGCCGAGGCGGGTGGATCACGAGGTCAAGAGATCGAGACCATCCTGGTCAACATGGTGAAACCCGGTCTCTACTAAAAATACAAAAATTAGCTGGGCATGGTGGCGCGTGCCTGTAATCCCAGCTACTCGGGAGGCCGAGGCAGGAGAACTGCCTGAACCCAGGAGGCGGAGGTTGTGGTGAGCCGAGATCGCGCCATTGCACTCCAGCCTGGGTAACAAGAGCGACACTCTCTCTCAAAAAAAAAAAAAAGAAAGAAAGTGAGTGTCACCCCTGGGCAGACTGGAAATCTATGCTTAGGGTCTCTTATAAGATATGCTGTTGTATATGAAACTCCTCTCGGCTAAAATAATCTGTATGGCAGCTGGCGGTGTTTAATGACTATACTCCTCGAAGGATGTCATTGATACCTGTGAGGACTCTCTATGGGTATCTATAAGGCCTCCTAATGAAGACGCAACCACTATCGTAACAAGCGCGTAGGCTGTGTGTGGTCTTGTATGCTGCTGAAAGGAAGTCTAAGTTAGATGCACTCCATCCTGTCCCATTACTAGATAAATGAGCCCAGGGCAGCCCCTACGTTAGTTGCTCACTCTAGGCTGAAATCTGTTAGTGCATAAAGCCCACTGGCTCCAAACTCAAGTTTTTTATACATCCAGTTGTTTTAAGCACAGGCCAAAGGAGCAGACTTTCAGCCACGTACAACCCACCTGCTTTGCATACCTCACAAGACTGCTCCCAACACATGCCAGCTGCAAGCTTCTCTGCCCTTTGGAGCTCCTGGACCCAAGAGGTCTTCCTCCCCACTGTGCTGAGTGGTATTGCCTACAGACACGTAGGTGGCCTCTCCAATTCTACCCCACCTCTGCAGGGTTCCCCATCTTCCTCTCCTTTTGAGTAGGGACCCATACACTGTAGCCCCTGGATAGGCTCCTGCTGTGAGGGACGTGCCCCACACGCAAACCTGTGAAAATGCCACCCCAAGAAAGCACGTGTATACCTGCCACCTCTCAGTTCTCTTTCCCTTGACCAGTTTCCAAACCCCTCAAGCCTGCTATGCCTGTAAGTTTCAAAGTCAGTCTGATCCCGGTATCATGAGAAGTCCAGCTTGCAGAGTTGTGTATAAAGAATTCCTCCCAGAGCCCTGACCCAACAGTCAAGGCTCTCACTCAGATTTTTGTTTTGAAACAGAGTTTCCCTCTCTTTGCCCAGGTTAGAGTGTAATGGCTCGATCTCAGCTGACGGCAACCTCTGCCTCCTTGGTTCAAGTGATCCTCCTGCCTCAGCCTCCCGAGTAGTTGGGATTACAGGTATGTGCCACCACACCCAACTGACTTATATATTTTTAATAGAGATGGGGTTTCACCATGTTGGCCAGGCTGGTCTTGAACTCCTCACCTCAGGTGATCCACCTGCCTTGGCCTCCCAAAGTGCTGGGATTGCAGGCGTGAGCCACCGTGCCCAGCCCACTCACTCAGATTTTATGACAAAGATGGAGAAAGATCTGATCGGACATGAGTGGACTGGATTGGCCAACGTCTCTGTGGTTTTATGGCAAATGCTTTGACACAGAGAACAAAGGGTTAATAGTCCCTTTGGGGGAGTAAATGAATGTTGGAGAATGGCAGGTATCTGCTGGAAACTAAATTGCTTGATCTCCAACCATGAAATAACCCTACCTAGATACTCAACTATAACTAGGCTTGTAACCAGTTTCCAGTCAGGCATGAAGAAACCAGCAGGGAGGCCGCCAAGACGAACACAAACCAGACAGAGTCTTTTTAAGGTACGACTGGGACGTAATATTTAAGAAAATTTTTTTTTTTGAGATGGAGTTTCGCTCTTGTTACCCAGGCTGGAGTGCAATGGCGCGATCTCGGCTCACCACAACCTCCGCCTCCTGGGTTCAGGCAATTCTCCTGCCTCAGCCTCCCGAGTAGCTGGGATTACAGGCATGCGCCACCATGCCCAGCTAATTTTTTGTATTTTTAGTAGAGACGGGGTTTCACCATGTTGACCAGGCTGGTCTCGATCTCTTGACCTGGTGATCCACCCGCCTCGGCCTCCCAAAGTGCTGGGATTACAGGCTTCAGCCACCGCGCCCAGCCAAGAAATATTTAATCATGCCTTTGTCTTAAGATTTTTCTGATTTTATACTATTATATATGATAATTTAAGGAATGTTCCATAAGCTTTATGTTTAGTGACTCTGGGGCTTCATAAAAACAGATGCGTATCTGACCTTTGAAGAATAATATGTAGACAGAGGCAAGGGATGAAGATAACATACAAGATA
Organism: Leontopithecus rosalia; assembly: GCA_028533165.1. Classification (NCBI taxonomy): domain Eukaryota; kingdom Metazoa; phylum Chordata; class Mammalia; order Primates; family Cebidae; genus Leontopithecus; species Leontopithecus rosalia. Next base: position 39,361,294 of record CM052668.1, read on the forward strand.
TAAGATTTTAAAGTTATCACTGATTTAAGAACCCTAGGCTCACGCCTGTAATCCCAGCACTTTAGGAGGCCGAGGCGGGTGGATCACGACGTCAAGAGATCCAGACCAGCCTGACCAACATGGTGAAACCCCATCTCTACTAAAATACAAAAGTTAGCTGGGCATGGTGGCACGCGCCTGTAGTCCAGCTGCTTGGGAGGCTGAGGCAGGAGAATTGCCTGAACCCAGGAGGCAGAGGTTGCGGTGAGCCTAGATCACGCCATTGCACTCCAGCCTGGGTAACAAGAGTGAAACTCCGTCTCAAAAAAAAAAAAAAAAAAAAGAAAAGAAAAAAAAAGTGCTTGGCACGCAGTAAGTGCTCAATATATTTCAGAATGGAGGGTAAATTGTTGAAAAAACAACAGCTCCACATTTCTCTTTTTAAAATTAGCTGGGCGTGGTGGCGTGCACCTGTAGTCCCAGCTACTTGGGAGGCTGAGGCAGGAGAATTGCTTGAACCCAGGAGGCGGAGGTTGCAGTGAGCCGAGATGGCGCCATTGCACTCCAGCCTGGCAACAGAGTGAGACTCTGTCTCAGGAAAAAAAAAAAAAAAAAAGCACTGCAATGTGGTCAGATGAGTGCACGAATTGTTGGTATAAAAAAGTGTTTTGCCTTTTGGGAAAAGTAGTAATAAGAGTTTTTAATACACGTATACTCACTGACTCAACGTTGCGGGGTTTTTTTTGTTTTTTTTTTTTTTTTTGAGGAACCTATGAAGCAGAGCCACTTGGCATAAAGCTTATGGCATACTCCTTAAATTATCCTACATAATACTATAAAATCAGAAACACCTGAAGCCTGACAAGGGCCTGATTAAATATTTCTAGTGCATTATTCTGTATTATCAACCCACTTAAAAATCATACTTTAAAGAACGCAAGGAAAAGCTCATACAACAGTCTTTAGGAAAATATGAGCTGTTTGAGTCTAAAGGGAACTCCACTTTTTTGTCGTTGCTGTTGTTGTTGAGACAGTTTCACTCTGTTGTTGCCCAGACTGGAGTGAAAAGGCACAATCTCAGCTCACCACAACCTCCGCCTCCCAGGTTCAAGCGATTCTCCTGCTTTGGCCTCCCAAGTAGCTGGGATTACAGGCATGCACCACCAATGCCTGGGCTAATTTTGTTTTGTTTTTTTTTTTTTTTTGAGACGGAGTTTCGCTCTTGTTACCCAGGCTGGAGTGCAATGGCGCGATCTCGGCTCACCGCAACCTCCGCCTCCTGGGTTCAGGCAATTCTCCCGCCTCAGCCTCCCGAGTAGCTGGGATTACAGGCACACACCACCATGCCCAGCTAATTTTTTGTATTTTTAGTAGAGACGGGGTTTCACCATGTTGACCAGGATGGTCTGGATCTCTTGACCTCGTGATCCACCTGCCTCGGCCTCCCAAAGTGCTGGGATTACAGGCGTGAGCCACTGTGCCTGGCCAACTGATACTTACTCTAAGAGGCTTCTGAGTTCAGGAGTCAACTGTTTCCTTCTAGTAATATGTTTGTCTAAGAAAGTGGAGATACCTTTAGACTCAAACAGTTCCTATTTCCCTAAATGCTGTTGTATGAGCTGTGTTCTTTAAGGTATGGTTTAAGTGGGTTAATAATGCGCCAGAAATATGTACTCCTGCCCTTCTCAGCCTTTAGGTGTTTCTGGTTTTATACTATGATATAGAATAATTCAAGTAATATTCCATAAGCTTTATGCCTAGTGACTGTGCTTCAGAGCTTCCTTAAACACAAATGTGGCTGGGCATGGTGGCTCATGCCTGCAATCCCAGCAATTTGGGAGGCTGAGGTGGAAGGATCACATGAGGTCGGGAGTTTGAGACCAGCCTGACTAACATGGAAAAACCCCGTCTTTACTGAAAAATACAAAAGTAGCTGGGCATGACAGTGTGCACCTGTAATCCCAGTTATTGGGAGGCTGAGGCAGGAGAATCGCTTGAACCTGGGAGGCAAAGTTTGCAGTGAGCCAAGATCACACCACTGCACTCCAGCCTTGGTGACACAGTGAGACAACATATACAATCTTATGTGTCAACTAAGTTTGCAAAAAAAAAAAAAAAAAAAGGATGACACAGGTTTACCCATGTAAATTTGGAAAAGGTAAAACAGCTTGGGGCCGGGAGCGGTGGCTCAAGCCTGTATGTAATCCCAGCACTTTGGGAGGCCGATGCGGGTGGATCACGAGGTCAAGAGATCAAGACCATCCTGGTCAACTTGGGGAAAGCCCAGCTCTACTAAAAATACAAAAATTAGCTGGGCATGGTGGTGCGTGCCTGTAATCCCAGCTACTCAGGAGGCTGAGGCAGGAGAATTGCCTGAACCCAGGAGGTGGAGGTTGCGGTGAGCCGAGATCGCACCATTGCACTCCAGCCTGGGTAACAAGAGCAAAACTCCCTCTCAAAAAAAAAAAAAAAACCCAGCTTGGCTTGCCCATAGTAACTTCAGTCATTTTATTGCCCACCATATTATTTCCAGCTTCTAATCAAAGAGAAAGCTAGAGAACCGATGTGACAATGTAATAAAAAAGACTTTAAAATCCAAAGAAGCAAACCGGCCAGAAAGATAACTCACCAACGCTGACACCAGGGCTCCCAGCTGGTCTAAAGCAAACAAGCCCGGAAGCGGAAAGAAAAAGGCTGTGCCTGCCCCGTGATTAGCCAGCTGGTTCCGCTCTCTATTGGCTAAGGTGGGTTCTTGATAACCTTCGCCATGGAGGGGAAATACTGATGCACCTGCGTGTTTCTACCCCGCATGCCCCAGCTGTCTTTCTCCACCCAGGACTAAACAGGGTCTGCTGATCAGAAGACAGTCCAGACCCGGATGTTGGAGCTCATGGGGCATCTAACCAAGAACCTCCAAAACGATTGATTTGGGCAGTACCAGAAGGAAATAACTTCTCCACCGGTGAGCTCCGTGAGGGGACACGAGGTTTAGTCTACATCACCACCTGGCAAGGAGCCTTTCAAAGCTGAGGGAAGCCACAAATATTTGTGGAATGAATGCAACCAAAGGCATGTGTAACAGGTGATAGGATTTGCAGAGGCACTTCCTACATCCTCCACCCAGGGGTCCCGGCTTGACTACCTATTGGAATCACCTGCAGACCTTTAACGATGATGAAGACTCACTCCCATGCGCAGGTGTCTGCTTTAGTCAGGAGGGAGTATGCTCGGGTTATGACTGATAAATACAGCTCCTCATACTGAACAGATTAAAGAAAACTAGGTGCAAGAGGGGAAATATAAAAGCGTCTACATGTAGTCAGGTTTTTAGATGTATCTTTGTAAATTAGGAAATAAAGGAATTTCCTTCACCCAGTAAAGGGTTCCAAAAAAGCAAAAGCAACCAAAAATCTCGTAATGGATGGGAAAATGATGAAAAATACCCTTGACAATAAGACACAGAACAGACAAGACCTCCAACACCACTATTCTTTCTTTTCTTTTTTTTTTGAAATGGAGTTTTGCTCTTGTTACCCAGGCTGGAGTGCAATGGTGCGATCTCCGCTCACCGCAACCTCCGCCTCCTGGGTTCAGGCAATTCTCCTGCCTCAGCCTCCCGAGCAGCTGGGATTACAGGCACGCGCCACCATGCCCAGCTAATTTTCTGTATTTTTAGTAGAGACGGGGTTTCACCATGTTGACCAGGATGGTCTCGATCTCTCAACCTCATGATCTGCCCTCCTCGGCCTCCCAAAGGGCTGGGATTACAGGCTTGAGCCACTGTGCCCCGCCCACCACTATTATTTCAACACAGTGTACCAGTTCACTGGGACAAGAAAAGGGATCTATCTGAAAGAAAGAGGCAAAATTGTCATATTTGAGATAATTTGAATATCCATGCAAACTCTCTCCCCTTAATTCTATTGATAAATCATTAGGATTCAAAGCAGTTTTGGTGAGTATAAATCAACATAAATATCTGATTGTATTTCTCTAAAAAAAAACGAATTGGAATTTAAATTTTAAAGGATGCCATGTGCAGTTCCAAGAAAAATATAAACTGGAAATAATTCTTATAAGAGAATGTAAACCTTATTGAACGCGATATTTTAAAGGATATTTTACATAAAATATCCTTAAAAATGAAGAATAACATTACATTCTTGCACAGGAATTATTATGATTATGAAGATGTTAATATGCTCCCAAATAGACCTTTATATTCAGTGAAATGCCAATAAAATCCCAATATAAATTTTTATATCAAAATAGAATTCCTAAATGTATGTGGAAAACAGAAGGGACTAGTACAAGCCGAGAGACTCCCGAAGCACACAGGTAGGTGGAGGTAGGAATAATGACAGAACTGGACCAACCCCATAAAGATTGCATTAAGAAGCTGTGATAATTAAGACTTGTTGGCACATGGACGAACAAATCAGTGACACAGAACCCAGAACGCAGAAACAAATGTGGGTAAACATGAAGAGGTGCTTTATAACAGAGCGCTGGGCAGTGGAGTTTTTGAACTAGTTGTTAAATGGAGCTGGTGCCATTTGTATTTAAATGGAAAAAACATGGATCCCTTCTCCCTGCCTCAGAGAAAAGTAATTACCAGTGACTTAATACTTCTGTGTGAAATGCAAAACTCTATCATATTTTAAAAGACAATATTAGATGCCTTCATGAGTTGGAGTATGGAATGATTTTTGTCAACAAGACCTCAAAGTAAATTTTGCAAAACAAAGTAAATTTTGATCAATTTGATTTCATTTTAAACCAAAACTGTCCCATGAGTGGTCCTTTTTTTTTGAGATGGAGTTTTGCTCTTTTTACCCAGGCTGGAGTACAATGGCAAAATATCAGCTTACTGCAACCTCTGCCTGCTGGGTTCAAGTGATTCTCCTGCCTCAGCCTCCCGAGTAGCTGGAATTGTAGTCATGCGCCACCATGCTGGGCTAATTTTTTGTATTTTTAGTAGAGACTGTGGTTTCTTCATGTTGTTCAGGCTGGTCTCGAACTCAGCCTCAGGTGATCCACCGGTCTCGGCCTCCCGAAGTGCTGGGATTATAGGCATGAACCACCGTGCCCAGCCACCGTGAATGGTCCTTATTTAAAAAACTACAAACCACAAACTGGAATGAAATACATGAAAATATATGCATCATACATAACTGATCAAGCCACTCTTTCAGAATATGTAAAGTACTTCATGCAAATAAAAACAGAAAACAACCAATAGAAATAAAAGGAAAACAGTGAAAAGACATTTCACAGAAGAGGCAAGAAATGGCCCGATCTAGGTTTTGGACCAGAGAGAAGTCTCTCTGGTGTTATGATTACAGGAATTCCTTACATTTTCATTAGGTTCTGTACACTCCGTATTTCATAACCAGGATCACAGTCATCCTAGCACTGAACTGAGGATTCTTACAAGGAGGAAGTAGAATTGTGGTTGTAAAAGGATAGCTCCTAGAACACTGAGGTTTGGGATGAACTCGGAAGCTGAGATAGAATGAAAACCGTGCCCAATAATGAAATACTTAGTGTCTGAAAAACTTGGCACCTGTTCTCCATACGCATAAGGATGGTAGCAGATATCCATTAAGTTCTTTTAGGTCAGGAGCAGTGACACACACCTGTAATCCCAACACTTTGGGAGGTCGAGGCGGGTGGATCACTTGAGGTCGGGAGTACTTGAGGTCAGGAGTTCGAGACCAGTCTGGCCAACATGGTGAAACCTTGTCTCTACTAAAAATGCAAAAATTGGCCGGGCTCGGTGGCTGACGCCTGTCATCCCAGCACTTTGGGAGGCCGAGGCGGGTGGATCACAAGGTCAAGAGATCGAGACCATCCTGGTCAACATGGTGAAATCCCGTCTCTACTAAAAATACAAAAAATTAGCTGGGCATGGTGGTGCTCGCCTGTAGTCCCAGCTACTCGGGAGGCTGAGGCAGGAGAATTGCCTGAACCCAGGAGGCAGAGGTTGCGGTGAGCCGAGATCGCGCCATCGCACTCCAGCCTGGGTAACAAGAGCGAGACTCAGTGTCAAAAAAAAAAAAAAAAAAGGCAAAAATTAGCTGGGCGTGGTGGTGCATGCCTGTAATTCCAGCTACTCGGGAGGCTGAGACAAGAGAATTGCTTGAACCTGGGAGGTGGAGGTTGCAGTGAGCCAAAATAGCTTCTCTGCACTCCAGCCTGGGCAACGGAGTGAGACATTATCTTTAAAAAAAAGAAAAAGAAAAAAACAATTCTTGCACTATCGGTTTAGCTATGGCAAAAAGATGTTGTGGCATAACACCTTCAACGCTTTCTTTTCATATTACTAGATGTGGGGAATATTGTCACTGAGATGGAATGAATTAGGCGTATGCAGAACGGTGTTGAGCCACATCTTGCTTCCAGGAGTTTAGGAGGTAGGGAGGAATGAAGCATCTAAATTCTGAACCGTTTTGGAGACACTGGAACGCTGGGAGTCCTAAATGGGAACGTCAGCCCCGAACCCCGGGAGCAAAGCTCTAGACCAGCCCCTCCTCCCTGGGCCGCGTCAGTTTCATTTCACATATTTTCCGGATGCGTTCATCAAAAGCCCGCTGGCCAATCAGCAGCGAGCAACTCCTCGGCCAATCAGATGGCGCCATGAGTGTTTTCCTCCCTCCAGCGGCCGCCAATCAGGAAGGACCAGGAAGGCGGGGAGCGGTGAGTCAGCGCGTCGTGCTGGGCTGGGTGTCCCTTTTCCTGCTGATGTCCTTTGTCACCCTGGGCCGTCCTTTTCTTCCCCTTCCGCCCTGCCTCCCTTCGTGGCCCGGATCCCCCACGGCCGGGCCTCCCCGTTCTGTTTGCTCGGCGTTTTCCGTGTCTCCGGTGAGCGGGGTGGATGAACGCCCTGGGAACGCAGACGCGGCCTCCGTGGGGGCTGGGACCTGGGGGAAGAACGGGGAGCGGTGGGGGAGGGGAGGGGTCACAGCCATGCCAAGAAATGTCACCCGTCGGGAGTGGAGGCCTTGGGCGTGTGCTCGTTCGAGTCTTCGTAGCTGTTGACGCAAACGTGGGGGAAGCCGGAGAACGCGGACAGACGGGCGAGGTGGGGGGTCCTTCCCGAGAACCGTGAGACCCAGGCCCACGCTGCCCTCGTGACCTTGCCCTCTGACCTAGGGCAGAAACATCTTTGACGCTGTAATTCTGGGATGTGACTTAAAAAAAAAAAAAAAAATCGGCCGGGCGCGGTGGCTCACGCCTGTCATCCCAGCACGTTGGGAGGCCGAGGCGGGTGGATCACGAGGTCGAGAGATCGAGACCATCCTGGTCGACATGGTGAAACCCCGTCTCTACTAAAAACACAAAAATTGGCCGGGTGCGGTGGCTCAAGCCTGTGATCCCAGCACTTTGGGAGGCCGAGGCGGATGGATTACGAGGTCAAGAGATCAAGACCATCCTGGTCAACAAGGTGAAACCCCGTCTCTACTAAAAATACAAAAAATTAGCCGGGCACGGTGGTGCGTGCCTGTAACCCCAGCTACTCGGGAGGCTGAGGCAGGAGAATTGGCTGAACCCAGGAGGTGGAGGTTGCGGTGAGCCGAGATCGCGCCATTGCACTCCAGCCTGGGTAACAAGAGTGGAACTCAGTCTCAAAAAAAAAAAAAAAAAATCACCTTTTCCTTCTTAGCTGACTCTTGCTAACGGTGTGTTTTGGTACATGTACACGTATCCTCAGATCAGGGTAGTTCGCATATCCATCTCCTACATGTATCATTTTGTTCTGTTGGGAGCATTCAGAATCTTCTCGGATGGGAGGAGGGAGAGGGTCAGAAAACACAGCTGTCGGGTGCTGTGCTTAGTACTTGGGACACGAAAAAAATCTGTACACCAAACGCCTGTGACAGGATGTAACGAACCAATATACATGTACCCCCGAACCTAAAAGTTACAGAAACCCTCTCCTCTAGCTTTTAGAAAACGCAGTAAGGTGCCATGAACCATATTCAATCCACGATGCTGCAGAACACCAGCACCCGTTCCTTCCCCAGCTGTAATTTTTTTTTTTTTTTTTTTGAGATGGAGTTTCGCTCTTGTTACCCAGGCTGGAGTGCAATGGCGCGATCTCGGCTCACCGCAACCTCCGCCTCCTGGGTTCAGGCAATTCTCCTGCCTCAGCCTCCTGAGTAGCTGGGATTACACGCACCCGCCACCATGCCCAGCTAATTTTTGTATTTTTAGTAGAGACGGGGTTTCACCATGTTGACCAGGCTGGTCTCGATGTCTTGACCTCGTGATCCACCCACCTCGGCCTCCCAAAGTGCTGGGATTACAGGCTTGAGCCACCGCACCTGGCCGCTCCCCAGGTGCAATTTAGTATCCATTAGCCAACCTCTTTTCATCCCCCTTCTCCAATTATACCGTTTGTTTAGATCATGAAATAAATGTATATAGAGAGAATATATTTCTATATCAATAAAAATTGATTTTTACTGTTACAGGTTAAATTGTGTTTCAACCCTAAAAAAAAAATGAAGTCCTAACCCCTTTATGGGAAAACAAAATAAGGTTGTTGCAGATGTAATTAGTTAAATTGAGGTCATACTGGAGTGGGTGGGCCCCCTAGCTTAATGACGGGTGTCTTTATATGAAAAAGGCCACCTGTGGCTGGGTGCGGTGGCTCATCCCTGTAACCCCAGCACTTCAGGAGGCTGAGGTGGGTGGATCACCTGAGGTTAGAGTTTGAGACCAGCCTGGCCAGCATGGTGAAACCAGGTCTCTACTAAAAATACAAAAAAATTTGCTGGGAGTGGTGGCAGGTGCATGTAATCCCAGCTACTCGGGAGGCTGAAGCAGGAGAATCATCTGAACCTGGGAGGCAGAGGTTGCAGTGAGCTGGGATCAAGTCACTGCACTCCAGCCTGAGTGACAGAGCAAGACTCCATAACAAACAAACAAAAAAATGGCCACATGAAGACAGACAAGCAGAATGCAATGTGACAATGAAGTCAGAGAATGGAATTACGTAGCTGCAAACCGAAGAATGACAGATTGCCAGCAAACCACAGAAGCCAGAAAGGAGCAAGGAAGGGTGCCCCTGGGTTTCAGAGAGCACCAGCCCCCCTGCCAACGCTGATTTTGGACATCTAGCCTCCAGAACCATGAGACAGTCGGTTTCCATGTTGTCATGCCAGCCCAAGGAAACTAGAAAACTATTTAAAAAATGGATGTGATTTTGCACTTGGAGTACAGGTGCAGGAATATATCCTTGGGATCAGCACATGTTGAAAGATTACCTTATTTGCTGTCTCTCTACACTTAGGTCCTGATCTGTTTAAGATTTGTGTGCATTATACAAATGTACACCTCATACTTTACCCTAAATGCTTCAGGGTTTATGTTCTAAAAATAAGAAAAAGCTCTTTTGATAACCACACTATAAAAAAAGACAAATTAGGCCGCGCGCAGTGGCTCAAGCCTGTAATCTCAGCACTTTGGGAGGCCGAGGCGGGTGGATCACAAGGTCAAGAGATCGAGACCATCCTGGTCAACGTGGTGAAACCCCGTCTCTACTAAAGATACAAAAATTAGCTGGGCATGGTGGCGCGCGCCTGTAATCCCAGCTACTCAGGAGGCTGAGGCAGGAGAATTGCCTGAACCCAGGAGGCGGAGGTTGCAGTGAGCCGAGATCGCGCCATTGCACTCCAGCCTGGGCAACAAGAGCGAAACTCTGTCTCAAAAAAAAAAAAGACAAATTAATAGAATGATATTATTTAATGTACATCTTACACTAAACTTTCAAAACAATTTTACTTAAAGTTCTGGGTTACATTTGCTGAATATGCAGGTTTGTTACATAGGTATACATGTGCCGTGGTGGTTTGCTGCACACATCAACCCATCATCTAGGTTTTAAGCCCTGTATGCCTTAGGTATTTGTCCTAATGCTCTGCCTCCCCTTTCCCCTCACACCCCCCACAGGCCCAGTGTGTGATATTCCTCTCCCTGTGTCCATGTGTCATCATTGTTCAACTCCCACTTATAAGTGAGAACATGCAGTGTGTGGTTTTCTGTTCCTGTGTTAGTTTGCTGAGGCTGATGTAAACCTGTTTTCGTTATCCAGCCTGTGCCTCAGTTTGAGAATGTGTGTGCGTGCTGACTTTCACACACATGCTCACACTTGTACATCCACACACATCTTCCTCTCCTAGTTTCTGGAAAAATAATTTTTATTTAAATTTTGACATAATTTGCTGATGAAGATGTTTGAGCCTGAAGTCTTCTCTGCGGGAAGAGTTTCACCAGTTTAAAAAAAAAAGCTTTCAGAACTTCACACACACAAACTAGATGGAAGTTGTCATTTTCTAAGAATTTATATATTTGAACAAAATTATCAGCTTTATTGGCATAAAAATGTCAATAGTCTCTGATTTTGGTATCTGTAGGATATGTAGTGATGCCTCCTCTTCGTGGTATTTGTTGCTCATGTCTCATTCATCAGACTTGTTTGGGGTTATCAAGTTTGTATTTTCAAAGAATCTACTTTTTACTGAGTCTTGTATTGTAATTTTTATTTCATTGATTTTTCTACTTTTGGTGTGTTTTGCCTTTTAACTAAATGTGTAGTTAGCTTATGAATTTTCGACCTTCCTTTTTTATACCTTTGAAGTAGCACATTTTTCTAGGTCCTGATTTAGCTACTTTTCACTCACTTTATATGTAGCATTAAATGTTCGTTCAAAATCTTATATATTCAAAATCTCCAATATTTTCTTTTTGTTTATCGGTTTCTTACAATTATGTTTCTTAATTCTGAAAAGTCCTTCATTTCATTGTCAATTTCTGACATAAACTATGATCACAATATTCTGTGTAATTTATATTATTTGAAATAAATTGAAACTTACCTTGAGGATCAGTATATGGGCGACACTTGTAGATGATTCCTCTGTCTTCATGTGTTTTTTCCAGTTGCTGGATGAAAAGGTCTGTGTCCACAAGGTAAAATTTATCCATTGTTTTTAAACCCTTTATTTTCTTTGTAACTTATTTATTTAATTATTGGAACAAAATTGATAATGTATTCTGCTATGATTATGTACTTACCTAATTCTCCTTAAGGTGCTGACCCTTGGGGAGTGTGTGTGTATATGTGTGTATTTTTTTGAGACACAGTCTTGCTCTGTCACGCAGGCTGGAGTGCAGTGGCAGCTCTCAGCTCACTGCAGCCTCCATCTTCCGGGTTCAAGTGATTCTCCTGCCTCAGCCTCCCGAGTAGCTGAGACTACAGGTGCACACCACCATGTCTGGCTAATTTTTTGTATTTTTAGTAGAGACGGGGTTTCACCATGTTGGCCAGGATGGTCTCGATCTCTTGACCTCGTGATCCACCCGCCTCGGCCTCCCAAAGTGCTGGGATTACAGGCGTGAGCCACCATGCCCGGCCCCCAATTTCCTTTTTATGTACCCAGACCTCATCTAGGATCCCCCATTATGTTTCGTTGCTGTGTCTCCATTGGCTTCTCTACGCTAGGACTGCTCTCAGGATTTCCTTGTTTTCGGTGATCTTGAAAGGTTTGAGAAGCACTAGTCAGGTATTTGTAGGCCACCCTTCATGTTGGGTTTATGTGATGTTTATGTCATGGTGAGACTGGGGCTTTGGGGAGGAAGACCATGGAGGAAAGGTGCCCTTCTCATATCCTACACTGTCACCATCCCTTCCCACCCGCATTCACCTTGATCTCCTGACTTAGGTGTCGGACTGGCTTCTCCACTCTGAAGTTACTCCCTATCCCCTTTTTAATACGTATTCTTTAAAAAGAAGTCCCTATCTACAACCCACATGATAAGGTTTGGCTGTGTCCCCACCCAAATCTTGTCTTGAATTGTAGCTCCCATAATTCCCACATGTTGTGGGAGGGACCTGGTGGGAGGTCACTGAGTCACGGGGTGGTTTCCTCCCTACTGTTCTCCTGGTAGTAAAGAAATCTCATGAGACCTGATGGTTTTATAAGGGGAAACCCCTTCCCTTCCATCCTCTTTATCTTGTCTGCACCATGTAAGATGTGCTTTTTGCCTTCTGCCATGATTGTGAGGCCTCCCCAGCCGCATGGAACTGTGGGTTAAACCAATTTTTATAAGAATCCATCCATATAAACTACTTGGAATTCTTCTGCTTCTTGTTCAAGTTGTTACAGTTTTAGCTACTGGGGGCTCTTTCAGTCTGCCCTGGGTTTCTTTTGTCAGGAAGTGGTCTTAGAAACCAAGATCTGATCTGGACACTGGGTGTCCCGATTGCCACTAGGGTATCTGTATGCTTCCAGGCCCTTGCCAGAGTGTGACCGTAACTAAACACCGCAGATGAAGACTGTGTGTCCAGGGATCATTATATCTCATCACAAAGTAGTTCACCCTGCTTGGCTCATCAACAGAATTTTTTTTTGTTGGTTTTTTTTTTTTTTTTTTTTTTTTGAGGCAGAGTTTCGTTCTTGTTACCCAGGCTGGAGTGCAATGGCGCGATCTCGGCTCACCACAACCTCCGCCTCTTGGGTTCAGGCAATTCTCCTGCCTCAGCCTCCCGAGTAGCTGGAATTACAGGCACGCACCATCGTGCCCAGCTAATTTTTTGTATTTTTAGTAGAGACGGGGTTTCACCATGTTGACCAGGATGGTCTCGATCTCTTGACCTCGTGATCCACCCGCCTCGGCCTCCCAAAGTGCAGAAATTTATTTCCTCATAGTTCTGGAGGCTGGAAGTTCAAGTCAAAGTCCAGCAGGGTCCGCTCCTGGTGCAGACTCTTTCTGGATTGTACACGGCTGCCCTCTCTCCGTGTCCCCACGTAATAGAGTAAGAGGAAGAGATAAGGACAATGAGAGCCAGGGAAGGACTTCCAGTTGTTCCAGGACCAGTCATCGAAGAGACGATCTTCCTTTCTTGTGCCTTTGTCAAAATCAATTCACTACATTTGTGGGGCATGCCTTCTCTATTGTTTACTGAGAACAAAGTAATTTCTATATTTGCACTTTAATTTCTATTTGTAAATGTGATGTAATTTCCATATTTACGGTAATTTTCTATATTTAAATGTAAAAATGTTATTTCTGTATTGACAGTCTAATTTCTATATTTACCATGTCATTTCTATATTTAAATATAAAAATGTAATTTCCATATTTACAGTGTAATTTCCGTATTTAAATGTAAAAATGAAATTTCTAGATTTTCAATGTCATTTCTACATTTAAATGTAATTTCTAAAACATGTAAAGCCTATATTTGCTTGGCTTTTGAAGATATGTCAAGGCACTGTGGGTTAGGATTCTCATCTGGATTATTTCATCTACGATTCTCCCATCTATTACTGAGACTTTTCATGTCCTTTTCAACAAGAAGGTTAGATGAACGTGACTTTCCGCCCTCATTCCCATCCCCCCAAAACTCGCGAGACACTGTACAAGAAATCGGTAATCTTGAGCCATTGATTTGTAATAACTCGGCACTTTCCTGAATCTCCTGCAGGTTTTATTTATTTATTGCTCCTGGTCCGTGTCTCTTGGAGGACTGGACTCTCTGCTGTGGACAAGATGGCAGCCTCTTTCTTCTCTGATTTCGGCCTCATGTGGTACCTGGAGGAACTCAAGAAGGAGGAGTTCAGAAAATTTAAGGAACATCTCAAGCAACTGACTTCGCATCTCGAACTCAAGCCGATTCCCTGGGCTGAAGTCAAAAAAGCTTCCCGGGAAGAACTTGCAAACCTCTTGATCAAGCACTATGAAGAACAGCAAGCCTGGAATGTGACCTTAAGAATCTTTCAGAAGATGGACAGAAAGGATCTCTGTGTGAAGGTCACGAGAGAGAGGACAGGTGAGTGAGGCTGGGAAGAGGGAAGAGGCAAGGCTTCTCACAACCAACACTGTGTCCTAATTTCGGTAAATGATCTCTGCCTATCCACAACAGGACCAGAATGCCACAATGTACGATGGGAAAATATTATCTTTTTTTTTTTTTTGAGATGGAGTCTCACTTTGTTGCCCAGGCTGCAGTGCAGTGGCGCAATCTTGGTTCACTACAGCCTCCACCTCCCAGGTTCAAGGGATTCTCCTGCCTCAGCCTCCCGCCACTTCACCCAGCTAATTTTTCATATTTTTAGTAGAGACGGGGTTGCTTCACCATGTTACCCAGGCTGGTGTTGAAGTCCTGACCTCAGGTGATCCACCCCGCTTGGCCTCCCAAAGTGCTGGGATTACAGACATGATTCACCACGCCTGACCTGAAAATACTATCCTTTTAGGCAGGAAACGTTCTCTTAGACCTGGTGGTTATATGTGCGTAAAATGTCAGTGGCTGTCATGTCCTAACCTGTACTGTACCTTTATCTGGGTCACCATCGATTTTTAACCCTAAGCTGAGAACTTGTAGGCAAGCCAGAAACTCTCTGAGGTAAAGCTGTGGCATAGGAACCGTGCACTTGACTTATTTGCAAAAGCAATTAACACCTGCCATAGAGGAGGTAATGAACAGAGATTGACTGGTGTAGTTGTGTGTTTAGCAAGCGGAAGTTCCTGTCAGAGAAGCTATGATCTGTAAGTAATGTGGCTTCTAGGGTCACGTCTGTATCCTGTCAGAGGATTGTTAACTGTTGCTTTGCACATCTTCAATATCAGCGCAGGAGACGGCTCTTATGACTTACTGTTTCATTGTTCTCCTTTGTCTCTGTTCAGCTGTCCCTGCTTCAGTCTGCCTGATTGTGGATTTGTTTTCATCCTGATTGGGACTCTTCGATATCCTTGCATCCGTTTTTTTTTTTTTAGATGGAGTTTTGCTCTTGTTACCCCGGCTGGAGTGCAATGGCGCGATCTCGGCTCACCGCAACCTCCGCCTCCTGGGTTCAGGCAATTCTCCTGCCTCAGCCTCCTGAGCAGCTGGGATTACAGGCACGCGCCACCATGCCCAGCTAATTTTTTGTATTTTTAGTAGAGACGGGGTTTCACCATGTTGACCAGGATGGTCTCGATCTCTTGACCTCGTGATCCACCTGCCTCAGCCTCTCAAAGTGCTGGGATTACAGGCTTTAGCCACCGTGCCCATTTGGTTTTGAGACAGAACCTCACTCTGTCGCCCAGGCTGGAGTGCAGTGGTGCCATCTCGACCCACTGCAATCTCCGCCTTCTGGGTTCAAGTGATTCCCCTGCCTCAGTCTCCTGAGTAGCTGGGATTATAGGCACGCATCACCATGCCCAGCTAATTTTTGTATTTTTACTAGAGACAGGGTTTTACCACGTTGGCCAGACTAGTCTCGAACTCCTGACCTTGTGATTCTCCTGCCTCGGCCTCCCAAAGTGCTGGGATTACAGGTGTGAGCCACCGCGCCCGGCTGTCTCTGAAGTTCAGTAACATTCTTCAGTTCTCAGTTTCAGCCATTGTGTACTACATTCTTCTGTCTCTTCTTCTGGGACTCCAGTTACACATCCTGGACTTCCTTGTTTGTTCAAGATAAAGACTGGCTGTGTCACCCAGGGTAGAGTGCAGTGGAACCGTCATGGCTCACTGCAGCCTCAGCCTCCTGGGCTCAAATGATCTCACACCTCAGCCTCCCAAGTAGCTGGGACTACAGGCCCCGTGCCACCATGCTTGGCTAATTGCATACCTGGCTAATTAAAAAGAAAAAATTTCCGCAGAGACAAGCTCTCATTATATTGCCCAGGCTTGTCTAAAACTCCTGGGCTCAAGTGGTTCTCCTGCCTCGGCCTCCCAAAGTGCTGGGATTTACAGGCATGAGCCACGATGCTGGCCTACACTCTTGTTTTTCTTTTCTTTTAGTCTGCCCTGTTGCCCAGGCTGGAGTGCAGTGGCACGATCTTGGCTCACTGCAATCTCCACCTCCCAGGTCCAAGTGATTGTCCTGCCTCATTCTCCCAAGTAGCTGGATAGCTGGATGACAGACGCCTGCCATCATGCCCTAGAGACGGGGTTTCACCATGTTGGCCAGCCTGGTCTTGAACTCCTGACCTCAGGTGATTCACCTGCCTCAGTCTTCCCAAGGGCTGGGATTACAGGTGTGAGCCACCATGCTGGCCTAGACTTTTTTGTTTGTTTTTTTGAGACACTTTTCACCCAGGCTGGAGTGCAGTGGCGTGATCTTGGCTCACTGCAGCCTGTGTCCTTGGGTTCAAGCAGTTCTCCTGCCTCAGCCTCCTGAGTAGCTGGGATTATAGGCGCCTTCCACCACGCCCAGCTAGTTTTTGTATTTTTTTTTTTTTTTTGAGACGGAGTTTTGTTCTTGTTACCCAGGCTGGAGTGCAATGGCGTGATCTCGGCTCACTGCAACCTCCGCCTCCTGGGTTCAGGCAATTCTCCTGCCTCAGTCTCCTGAGTAGCTGGGACTACAGGCACGCGCCACCATGCCCAGCTAATTTTTTGTATCTTTAGTAGAGATGGGGTTTCACCATGTTGACCAGGATGGTCTCAATCTCTTGACCTCGTGATCCGCCCGCCTCGGCCTCCCAAAGTGCTGGGATTACAGGCTTGAGCCACCACGCCTGACCAGTTTTTGTATTTTTAGTAGAGATGGGGTTTCGCCATGTTGGGCAGGCTGGTCTCAAACTGCTGACCTCAAAGGATCCACCTGCCTCAGCTCCCAAAGTGTTAGGATTATAGGCATGAGCCACTGCACCTGGCCCCTGGTCAAAATTTTTTAAATTCCTCCATGTTTCCTGGAGAGTTTTGGTGTCATATGCCTGCAGTCTCAGCTACACCAGAAGCTGAGGCAGGAGGATCACTTGAGCCCGGGTGGATGAGGCTGCAGTGAGCTGTGTTTGCACCACTGGACTCCAGCCGGGGTAACAGAGTGACACCCTGTCTCGAAAAAGTAATTCATATAAAGAAGAACATTCTTTGCACACAGAAATGTTTTAGAATATTGCTAAGGTAAAACGTAAGCAGGTCTAAAGATAGATCTCCTGGTAGGTACTTAAACCTTCTGTCTGTTTTCACAGTTGGGTTGAGGTTGTACCCACTTAATGAGTAACCAGACTTGTCACAGAAATCTCCAGAACAGTTGAGAGGACTAGCAAAGTAGGAAGCCTCGGGGGAATGGGCAGACGGCTTACTGAGCTTAAGATGCTAACAGGATCGTCCCCAATGTCAGATGGGAATTTCACCAATTAGGGACTTCAGGGAACCGAGAGATTGGGGGAATCCCTTGTTCCCCTGGATAAGTTAAGGCAGCATTACCTGCCGCCACACCCAGCAGTCTGTGGGCAGAACATTATGTCTTTCACCTCCATCCAATGAAATCCAGTAACAATGATGCAGGGGCACAGGGAAAATTTCCCGCCTGCCACAGCCCCCCACATCTCTAGTCCATCAGCAACCACTCGCTTGCAGAATATCAACGTCACACAGTTATCCAAGGAACAGATGATGGTCAGGGAGTTTCGTGTTGCCGAAACTTTGGGCCTGGCCTGAAGGATCAAGCTTTAGGCTGGTGCTGCAGAGATGACTAAGAACTGAGGCACCAGGGAGCGTCTGCCTCTCCTGCAGTGAGGAGAGTGGGAGATGGGAGCCAGTGTTGTGACTGTGGCTTTAGAAATAACAGGCCGGGTGCGGTGGCTCACGACTGTAATCCCAGCACTTTGGGAGGCCGAGGCGGGTGGATCAGGAGGTCAAGAGATCAAGGCCATCCTGGTCAACATGGTGAAACCCCGTCTCTACTAAAGATACAAAAAAAAATTAGCTGGACATGGTGGCGCGTGCCTGTAACCCCAGCTACTCGGGAGGCTGAGGCAGGAGAATTGCCTGAACCCAGGAGGCGGAGGTTGCGGTGAGCCGAGATCGCGCCATTGCACTCCAGCCTGGGTAACAAGAGCGAAACTCCGTCTCAAAAAAAAAAAAAAAAAGAAATACACCAGGAAAGCTATGATTCAGGAATCGGGAAGCTTCCCAGTGCTGCAGCTGCTTCAAATCAGTGACTACAGCAATTGGTTTTCGTTTTTGTTTTTGAGACAGTCTTGTTCTGTCGTCCAGGCTGGAGTACAGTGGTGCGATCTCTGGCCCCTGCAGCCTCCACCTCCTGGGTTTAAGCAATTCTTCTGTCCTGGCCTCCTGAGTCGCTGGGATTATAGGCCTGTACCACCATGCCCGGCTGATTTTTATATTTTTAGTAGAGGTGGGATTTCACTATGTTGGCCAGGCTGGTCTCGATCTCCTAGCCTCGGGTAGTCACCTGCCTCACCCCAACAAGTGCTGGGATTGCAGGCGTGAGCCACTGTCCCTGGCCAACTATAGCAATTGGAGATAAGGCTTCTGTTACAGAAAAGCCCAGCATGTCTGCGTTCATGGAAGCTGGCAGCAACACAGGCGACAGACCCCACTCCCCTTCTGCACAGGTAGTAGACAGACTCCACTCCCCTTCTGCACAGGCGGAAGACAGACTCCACTCCCCTTCTGCACAGGCGGAAGACAGACTCCCTCCAGTGTCACGAGAGCAGGTGCAAATCACAGAGCTGAATCTGTGCCTTGATCATAGCCGTGAGGGGTTGTGGGATGCGTAGGGCTCGGTCATGGTGTTTGCTGGGTTTTTCGATGGGTTTTTCTTCTGAGCATTCTGCCATTGAAAGCAAGCTCACCGGCATAAAGTCAGAATGAATGCTAGGTGCCATTCTATCCTTACCATGCCTTATCTCCCTCCTGGAGGCGAATGCCTAGGTCCGGCCCTCCTTAGGCTGACTTCCAGACCTAGTCCCTGCATGTGAAGCCTGTATCGGTTTGTAAATGCCTCGTTTACACGAATGAGTACGTGCTGTAGATGCTGTCCTGCTCTTTATCCACGTAAAGAGATGATTCCATTCTCTCAATATCTGTATAATCGTGGATTCATAAATTAGCCAGTCTTGATGGTCAGTTATATTCCGGTTATTTTGGTACTATAGTAGCAGTGGATACGTGTGTGTATATCGTTGAAAGCAGAATTCGGCACACTTTTTGTGTAGATGACCACACGGTCTCTGTCTGAGGCTTTGTGGGTTGTCCCGTGTGTCACAGCTACTGAGCTCGGCTATTGAATCAGGGAGGCACCTGTTCCCACACACCAGTGAACCGCGTAATGAGCTCTAATGGACTTTATTTACAAGAGCAGACTGAGTGGGTTTGGCCTGGGCCCACAGTGGGTAGACCCCTGGATACATTCTGAGAAGACAAGACAGCAGGGACAAAGCGTGCATACAGGAATGTTTAACTCCGTTTTTTTTTTTTTTCTCCTCTTGCCCTCACTGACTCAGGATACACAAAAACCTATCAAGATCACGCAAAGGAGAAGTTCAGCCACTTATGGTCCAGCAAGTCTGTCACTGATATTCACCAGTACTTTCACCAGGAAGTCAAACAGGAGGAATGTGACCATTTGGAGCGCCTTTTTGCTTCCAAGGAGACCGGGAAACACCCACGTACGGTGGTCATTCAGGGAGCGCAAGGGATTGGGAAGACGACGCTCCTGATGAAGCTGGTGTGGGCCTGGTCAGACCGCAGGATCTACCGCGACAGGTTCCTGTACGTCTTCTACTTCTGCTGCCGAGAAATGAGGGAGCTGCCGGCGGTGAGCTTGGCTGACCTGATCTGCAGAGAGTGGCCTGACCCCGCCGTTCCCGTGACAGAGATCATGTCCCAGCCAGAGCGACTCCTGTTCGTCATCGACAGCTTCGAACAGCTGGAGGCCGACGTGAACCAGCCCGACTCGGATCTGTGCGGCGACTGGAAGGAAAAGCGGCCGGCGCAGGTGGTCCTGAGCAGCTTGCTGAGGAAGAAGATGCTCCCGGAGGCCTCCCTGCTGGTCGCCGTCAAACCCACGTGCCCGAAGGAGCTCCGGGACTGCGTGGCGATCTCAGAAATATATGAGCCCCGGGGATTCGACGAGAGCGACAGGTTGGTGTACTTCTGCTGTTTCTTTCAAGACCCGAAGAGAGCCATGGAAGCCTTCACTCTCGTGAGAGAAAGTCAGCAGCTGTTTGCCACATGCCAAGTCCCGCTCCTCTGCTGGGTCCTCTGTACCGCTCTGAAGCAAGAGATGCAGAAAGGAAAAGACCTGGCCCTGACCTTCCAGAACACCACCTCTGCGTACGCCTCCTTCATCTTCAACCTGTTCACACCCGAGGGTGCCGCGGGGCCGACCGAGCACAGCCAGCGCCAGCTGAAGGGCCTGTGCGCCCTGGCTGCAGAGGGCATGTGGACCGACACCTTCGAATTTGGAGACGAAGACCTCAGGAGACACGGCATTGCGGATGCTGACATCCCTGCGCTGCTGGGCACCAAGGTTCTTCTGAAGTTCGGGGAGCGCGTGAGCTCCTATGCATTCATCCACGTGTGTATCCAGGAGTTCTGTGCCGCCATGTTCTACCTGCTCAAGAGCCACCTCGACCATCCTCACCCAGCTGTTAGAAGTGTCGAGGAATTGCTAGTCAACAACTTTCAAAAACCGAGGAGACCACACTGGATTTTTTTTGGGTGCTTTCTAATTGGTCTTTTAAATAAAAAGGAACAAGAAAAACTGAATGCGTTTTTTGGCTTCCAGCTGTCCCAAGAGATAAAGCAGCAATTTGAGCAGAGCCTGAAGAGCTTAGGGGAGCACGGGGATCTGCAGGGACAGGTGGATGCCTTGGCGATATTTTACTGTCTCTTTGAGATGCAGGAGCCAGCCTTTGTGAGGCAGGCTGTGAACCTCCTCCAAGAAGGCAGCTTCCATATTGTTGACAACTCAGACCTGGTGGTTTCTGCCTACTGCTTAAAATACTGCTCCAGCTTGAAGAAACTTTCTTTTTCCATCCAGAATGTCTTTAAGAAAGAGGATACGCACAGCTCTGTGTGAGTACATCTAATGGCATTTTATCTCCTTCCAGAATCTGTGTTCCCAAGTGGGTTTTGCCGATGGAGTGCTGGGTATGGGATCATGGTTAGAAACTCACTTTTTCTATCAGGAAAACCTCAGCTCACATCCTGGCCCAACCCTTTGGGAGCTCTGTGACCTTGTCTGTGAGCCTTGCCCTTTCGTGGCTGGAGTGGCCCCGTGACAGAAGTGGGAAAATTAGTAGCAGTCGCGTTGTGAGTAGCGAATGTGAGGACCGGTGTGAAGTGTTTCCTACTTTCTCAATATGAGCTGTTGAGTGCTTATAATGGATG
The DNA here is from genome assembly GCA_028533165.1 of Leontopithecus rosalia. NCBI lineage: Eukaryota > Metazoa > Chordata > Mammalia > Primates > Cebidae > Leontopithecus > Leontopithecus rosalia. The sequence goes on from CM052668.1 coordinate 39,382,418, forward strand.
TCATTCTCACAGCACCACGCTCACTGCATCTTGGCCTCTCAGCTGCAAATCACCTTTGAAAACTGACTAAAAAAAAACCATACAGCACAGGTGTGGTGGCTCACGCCTGGAACCCAGCACTTTGGGAGGCCAAGGCGGGTGGATCACCTTAGGTCAGGAGTTCGAGACCAGCCTGGCCAACATGGAGAAACCCTGCCT
>CM052668.1:39388738-39407684 GCA_028533165.1 Leontopithecus rosalia
AGTAAGCCACGTAGACATCCAGAACCTCTCCTAATATGCCCTCCACAATTATTACACTGAGTAAGCCACGTAGACATCCAGAACCTCTCGTAATATTTCCTCCACAATTATTACACTGTGAGTAAGCCACGTAGACATCCAGAACCTCTCGTAATATGCCACAATTATTACACTGTGAGTAAGCCACGTAGGCACCCAGAACTTCTAATATGCCCTTATCTTATACTGATTCCCTTAAGAAGTATTAGATTCTGCATTGACCTTTTTTTTTTTTTAGATGGAGTGTGACTGTGTCACACAGGCTGGAGGGCTACAGTGGCACCATCTCGGCTCACTGCCACCTCCACGTCCTGTGTTCAAGTGATTCTCCTGCCTCGGCCTCCCAAGTAGCTGGGATTACAGGCATGCACCAGGACACCTGACTAATTTCTGTATTTTTAGTAGACATGGGATTTTGCCATTAGCTCAGGCGGGTCTCGAACTCCTGGCCTCAATTGATCCACCTGGCTCGGCCTCCCAAAGTACTGGGATTGCAGGTGTGGACCACGGCGCCCGGCCTGCATTGATTCTCATCTCCCACTCCTCATGACGATGTACTTCTGAGTTTGTTCCATCTTCCGCTTTTCCTTACCTGGAACCTTTTCACTATGCTCTGTAGAAAGCAGCAAACTTATATTTAGACAATAGGTGGAAATGGCTCCTTTTATCATACTCTGAAACCTGCCTCTCCTCTGAGGACATTTCTTCTCCTACAGCACCTTTGGGTGCGACTGTCTCGTCCAGGGAGCCCAGCCGTTCACTTCCCCACCTGCTGATCTGCGATCCTTCTCCCCACCCTCTGTCTCCCTCTCAGCCCCTATCCTCATGTCTTTAGATTTAGACCCCGTTCTCTGAAGATACTTCATGGCTGCCAAATGGACTTCGGCCGAATTGACCTGGTAGCCCATCACCCTCTCCAGGAGTACAGGTCGAATATCCTTTCTCTGAAATGCACAGACTTAGTCATTTTTCATATTGTGGAATATTTGCATTGTGCTTACTGGTTGGACACAGCAAATCTAAAATTCCGAATTCTGAGATTCTCCAGAGAACATTTCCTTTGGGCATCATGACAGTGTTCAAAGGGATACTTTGTCCTCAGTATTTTTGGATTTGGGATGCTCAACCTGTATTCCTTACACCTCATTCTAAGGAATACACGCTTGTCCAACCCATGGCCTGGAACAGTTTTTAATGTGGCCCAACACAAATTCATAAGCTTCCTTATACATGGATTTTTTTCAGCTTATCAATTATCATTAGTGTGTGGCCCATGACAATTCTTCCAGTGGGGCCCAGGGAAACCAAAAGATCAGACAACCCTGCGTGACTGCATCTGCATGATAGCATCTTCTGCCGTATCTAAGCGTCTTTCACGCTCAGACCCCAGAAGTTCTCATTACTCGTGATTGCAACTATTCAGTAGGTTTTTGTTTTGAGAGGGAGTCTTCCTCTGGTTGCCCAGGCTGGAGTGCAGTGGCACGGCCTCGGCTCACTGCAACCTCCACCTCCCATGTTCTAGTGATTCTCCTGCCTCAGCCTCCCAAGTAGCTGGGATTACAGGTGCCCGCCACCACACCCAGCTAGTTTTTGTAGTTTTGGTAGAGATGGGGTTTCACCATCTTGGCCAGGCTGGTCTCCAGCTCCTGAGCTCAGGTGATCCGCCCGCCTCGGCCTCCCAAAGTGCTGGGATTACAGGCGTGAGCCACCACCCCTGGCCAATGGTTTCACTTTTAATGGGTATTCCTCTTCAACTCCCACCTCCGATCTTTTTTAGTCTTTCTAGCCTGAGTTTAATTGGTAGATTCCATTGATAACTCACAGATACACTGTGGCAAGAGGCCATTTATTAGGGGCCCTAAGCACCCCTGCACATTCTGTATGGGTATGCAAAAGATGTTAGATGCTTGCTTTTTTTTTTGCCAAGGACTTTGCCTGGAGAAAACTTGAGGGATAAGGTAACTTTCCACCCCAGACAAAAAGCAGGCTTGTACTGCTTATTGAAAATCGACAAATTCCCTAAGACCAGTGTGCAGATTCTCTTCCTCCAGTCTACGGCATGTACAGTCATCCATCGCGGACCCTTTGTGGCACCCAAAGGTGGGAGACTTGGGAAGCATGAGGAAATGATGAAAAGCAACAGGATATGCTGACTCACGCTTTGGTCATGGACGATAAAATTCTTTGTTTCTGGGCCAGGAGGCTCGTATCTCCTGCTAGCTTCTCTGAAATAGGAATAGACTAGCTTTTTGGCTCCTAACTAGAATAAAATCCCAAACCCTTCTCAGTTCCTGGAGACAGCTGCCTTTTCACTATACTTCACTTTTTTTTTTTTTTTTTGAGACGGAGTTTCGCTCTTGTTACCCAGGCTGGAGTGCAATGGCGCGATCTCAGCTCACTGAAACCTCCGCCTCCTGGGTTCAGGCAATTCTCCTGCCTCAGCCTCCCGAGTAGCTGGGATTACAGGCACGCGCCACCGTGCCCAGCTAATTTTTTGTATTTTTAGTAGAGACGGGGTTTCACCGTGTTGACCAGGATGGTCTCGATCTCTTGACCTCGTGATCCACCCGCCTCGGCCTCCCAAAGTGCTGGGATGACAGGCGTGAGCCACCGCGCCCGGCCCTATACTTCACTTCTTTTAGAGTTTACCTATTTAGCCGACACCACTTCAAATCTGTCAAGTGCTCTGCCTGCCCCTCACTTTGTTCTGTGCACTCAACAAAACCACAAACCTTTTTCACTCCAATGTTCTACCTGCTCCACACTTGTATCCATAGAGCTGAACATGCTGAAGGCAGATGTTAAACTCTGCTTAAATTTAAGAAATTCCTTAGGGTTAGTCATAGTGCTGCACATGATAAGGCAATGTCCTGGTTTAAGGTGTTCTTCCACTCAACTTGCATCTCCCTTATAGGTCTCCATTTTCACTCAGTTGATTTTAGATGTTTCTTTAAGAAACAAGAATTGGCACTTGGGGAGGCTGAGGTGGGCGGATCATGAGACCACCCTGGCCAACATGGTGAAACCCTGTCTCTACTAAAACACACACACAAAATTAGTAGGACATAGTGGCGCATGCCTGTGGTCCCAGCTACGCGGGAGCCTGAGGCAGGAGAATTGCTTGAACCCAGGAGGTGAAGATTGCAGTGAGCTGAGATCACACCACTGCACTACAGCCTGGGTGAGAGCGTGACATTCCATCTTCAAAAAAAAAAGCATCGGGATCTTCCACAAGTGCTCACTGCCACATCCGCCGGCGTCTATACCTCAGTAAGTGAAAAATCAAGAGATTGAGAAATCTGAGGCAGAGAAAGTGTTTAACTCGGGGTAAGAGAGCCAAATCCTCGAATACACAAAGGACTGGATGCTGTGGGCGGAGGACCGAAGACTGCTGATCAAGGAAACTAGAAATTTTTCTCTGGAAGGTGAAAGTCTGCCTTCTATGTTCTGCAGATGTGCAGGACATGGAGGGAAGCAGAATGGGACCCTGTTTACAGAGATCATAACATTCAGGTTAATACAAAACCATAAGGACCCCCTCTGAAAATTTTCTAATACTTTAAGTTCTGGGACACATGTGCAGAACGTGCAATGCGTTACATATGTATGCACATGCCATGGTGGTTTGCTCATCAACCAGTCATCTATATTAGGTATTTTTCCTAATGCCATCCCTCTTCCAGCCCCCAAACCCCCCACCCGACAGGCCCCGGTGTGTGATGTTCCCCTCCCTGTGTCCATGTGTTCTCATTGTCCAACTCCCACTTATGAGAACATGTGGTGTTTGGTTTTCTGTTCTTATGTTAGTTTGCTGAGAATGATGGTTTCCAGCCTCAACCATGTCCCTGCAGAAAAACATGAACTCTTCCTTTTTTAGGGCTGCATAGTATTCCATGGTGTATGATCAAGGTTTTCTTAATCACTTTGGTTGAGTGTTAGATGCCAAAGATGTGATCTTCGGTCCTTCCTCCACGAACTAACCACCACTCCGTCCCATCCATTTGCATAGAATGATGTTTCTCTCCCTCTGGACACAGACTGTCTTTAGACCCCAGGATCATTTCTTATTTTGCTACTTTTGGGCCAGTCACTTCCTTTCTCTGGAGCTAATTACCTCATCTTCAAAATGAGGGCAGAAAAAATTTATAATAAAATTAGACCCAATTTTCGCTTTCACTTCTGCCTTGGTTCGCTCTGTGGCTGTGTAACCTACCTAAAATGTTCTTTACTCACCCGAAAATATGAAAGAAGCTGTATCCTGCACAGGATATGTGAAATCAATGTCATGGATGGAAATTTCTAGAATAAGATACTAAGTTATAATTTTCTCTCTCCAGCCCAACACCAAGAGTCTTCCTTACACCATTATTCAACAACCAGATGCTATCAAAAGCAGTCTTGTGGAATAGCTGGAGATCCATTTAGCATTTTGTAGCTTAAACACCTTTCTAAAGGATCTAAATCCTTACCAAAGCCCTGTAAGGACAGCCTCACTTCACTGATTTAAAAGCAGAGATATTGAAAGAGTGCTTTACAACAGATTACAGAGATAGTAAGTTAAATAATTGCCCTACAAATTCAACCTTTCTCTCAATATCTGACCCACTTTACAACACCCGATGGGATCTGTCAATAAATTGAATGCTATAATCCTTCTATCTATCCACGTTCTCACTATTAGACATAGTAAAACCCAGAGTCCTTGAAATACTTCATTCTCTTCCTTTTTCTGTATTTTTGTTGCCCTTTGTAGATGAAGTCTGGGATACAAAGAGTGGGAGAGGTATGTGAACTAATTTTAAAGATACGGTTGGCTGGGTGCAGTGGCTCACACCTGTAATCCCAGCACTTGAGAGGCCGAGGCAGGTGGATCACTTGAGGTCGGGAGTTTGAGAGCAGCCTGACCAACTTGGAGAAACCCCGTCTCTACTAAAAATACAAAATTAGCTGGGCATGGTGGCGTACACCTGTACTCCCAGCTACTCTGGAGGCTGAGGCAGGAGAATCACTTGAACCCAGGAGGCAGGAGTTGCAGTGGGCAGAGATCATGCCATTGCATTCTAGCCTGGGCAACAAGAGCAAAACTCCATCTCAAAAAAAAAAAAATCCTGAAGGCAATAAAGATTAAAAAACACAGGTTAACTGCCTTAGTCTTCATCTCATCGATTCATATTCTGTTGCCAGCTATTAAAATTGGCTTTTAAATTTTTTATTTTCCTCAGTCACCCAGGCTGGAATGCAGTGGCACCGTCTTGGCTCACTGCAGCCTGCGCCTCCCAGGCTCAGGGGATCCTCCCATTTCAACCTCCTGAGTAGCTGGGACTACAGGTGTATGCCACCATGAAATCTGTTTTAGTAGAGATAGGATTTTGCCATGTTGCCCAGACTGGTCTCAAACTCCTGAGCTCAACCATCCCTCCAGCCTCGGCCACCCAAAGTGCTGAGATTACAGGCATAAGCCACTGCAAACCAGCCAACCATGTTACTTCTAATAATCTGACAAGGTAAAGACCACCCCACAACTTCCCCACTGTCTCTTTAAAAGTAACAGGTATGTCCGGGCGCGGTGGCTCATGCCTGTAATCCCAGCACTTTGGGAGGCCGAGGCTGGCAGATTATAAGGTCAAGAGATCAAGACCATCTGGCCAACATGGTGAAACCCCATCTCTACTAAAAATACAAAAACTAGCTGAATGTGGTGGCGCGTGCCTGTGATCCCAGCTACTTGGGAGGCTGAGGCAGGAGAATTGCTTGAACCTGGGAGGCAGAGGTTGCAGTGAGCCAAAATCGCGCCATTGCACTCCAGCCTGGTGATGGAGTGAGACTGTCTTAAAAATAAAAAATAACAAAGGGATATCCTCTGTTTAGTGCTTGATCCACAGATTCTCAATTACAGAATTTCGATTTAATAATATTACAGAATTTCAATTTAATAATACTCAAGTCAAGCACATTCAGTCTACTCCCTAAACTTTTGCATTTAGGGACTTTGTTATTCTCCAATTCCTAGATTTCAATTACATCAAAGTATCTTAGCAACATTTCAATTACATTTCAATTACATCAAAGTATCTTAGCAACATTTTTTTAGAGTGGTCAGATCATTCCAAAGCCTCTCTACAGTCATGGGAATGTCACCCTGCAGGACTGGGGGAGTCCTGGGGGAGTCCGAAACAGATCCTGCCTATCTGGAAGGGTTAATTGGTGATTCAGGAAAGGAGGAGACAGAGAGACGGGATTCCAGTATGTCTCAACTGCTGAACTGTTTTTCTAGGCTCACTCCAAATTATCAAGCCCGGGAACCAACGGTCTAACTTCAAGTCTGTGATTATGAGGAAGGTCGCGGGATTATTCACGTCTCCAGCTTCACTCACCTTCCCTCCCTCTCCTCCTCTTACCCACCCTGCTGTCTCTTTTGACACGCAACTTCCTCACTTACCCAGTACCTTGCAATCTTAAAAGCGTGGCTAGATGTGCCCAGGAGTAGTGTGTGGCCGGCTCAGTCCAGGCTGGCACGTATCTCAGGGCACAAGACAGAGGTGGTACGTACTGCAACAGCTCAGGAGATCCTTGGACTGAAGAGGAGACACAGGGAATTCAGGAATAATGGAGGAGCTTTGACTGAAGAAAGGATGCCCAGAGGGAAAGCAACAGTCACAGCTTCTTAGCCTGGCAGCAGGTGCCTCGACCCTTTAAACCAATTTTTTTGTTACAAGAAGGGTTTTTGTTTTGTTTTGTTTTTTTGAGACGGAGTTTCACTCTTGTTACCCAGGCTGGAGTACAATGGCGCGATCTCGGCTCACCGCAACCTCTGCCTCCCGGGTTCAGGCAATTCTCCTGCCTCAGCCTCCTGAGTAGCTGGGACTACAGGCACGCACCACCATGCCCAGCTGATTTTTTGTATTTTTTTTAGTAGAGATGGTGTTTCACCTTGTTGACCAGGATGGTCTCGATCTCTTGACCTCGTGATCCACCCGCCTGGGCCTCCCAAAGTGCTGGGATTACAGGCGTGAGCCACCGCGCCGGGCTATTTGGTATTATTTTTGCCACCTGTCTTATTTTGTCTAGCACATATTTCTACTTCATTTCCTGTCTTTTGTTGAATTGCAGTGATTACCTGGAGAGTTTCGGGGTTTTTTGAGACAGAGTTTCGCTCTTGTTACCCAGACTGGAGTGCAATGGCGCGATCTCGGCTCACCACAACCTCCGCCTCCTGGGTTCAGGCAATTCTCCTGCCTCAGCCTCCCGAGTAGCTGGGATTACAGGCACGTGCCACCATGCCCAGCTAATTTTTGTATTTTTAGTAGAGACGGGGTTTCACCATGTTGACCAGGATGGTCTCGATCTCTTGACCTCGTGATCCACCCACCTTGGCCTCCCAAAGTGCTGGGATTACAGGCGCCCGGCTGTAATTTGCCATTTTAACCCATCTGAAGCATACAGCCCCACTGTAGTAACCACACTCACAGTGTTGTACGACCATCACCACACCGTCCCTGTCCAGAACGTTTCCATCCTGTAAAACAAACCCTGTACTTGTTAAGTAACTCCCCATCTTCTCCGTCCCCTGGCCTCTGGTAACCACCATTTTACTCCTTGCCTCTGTGAATCTGACTACAGTAAGTACTCATAGAAGCAGAACGCATGGTATTTGTTCTTTCGTGACTGGCTCGTGTCATTTACTGTAGCACCCCAGGGCTCTTCCGTGCTGTGCCATGTATCAGAATGCCCTTCCTTTTGAAGAGTCTATTTCATTTCATGTCTATGCCACGTTTTGTTCATCCAGAGACAGACCTTCAGATGGCTGATTTTCTCAATCTTCACTCCTAAATCCGTGGCACAGAAGTTCAGAAGGGAAATACCCGCACCCCTAGAATCTCCTTTTGGCTCCCACTCCCAAGAGCTCTTTGTTCAAAGGGAGGGAAGACAGGGTAGTCCCAGAACTGAAGAGGCCCAGTAAGGAAAGGAGAGCCAGAGTGGACTCTGGGGAAGAATATGAGAGGCCAAGACTGCAGGGAGAGGTGATATTAGCTATGCCGAGGAAATGACCCAAACAGTCACATGAATCCCAAAATAGGTACAGTTACATACCCATAAAAAAGGTACTTTCAGCCGGGCGCGGTGGCTCACGCCTGTCATCCCAGCACTTTGGGAGGCCCAGGCGGGTGGATCACGAGGTCAAGAGATCGAGACCATCCTGGTCAACATGGTGAAACCCCGTCTCTACTAAAAATACAAAAAATTAGCTGGGCATGGTGGCGCGTGCCTGTAATCCCAGCTACTCGGGAGGCTGAGGCAGGAGAATTGCCTGAACCCAGCAGGCGGAGGTTGGAGCCGAGATCGCACCATTGCACTCCAGCCTGGGTAACAAGAGCGAAACTCCGTCTCAAAACAAATAAAATAAAATAAAATAAAATAAAATAAAATAAAAAGATGAGTTCGTGTCCTTTGTAGGGACATGGATGAACCTGGAGAACATCATTCTCAGCAAACTGACACAAGAACAGAAAATGAAACACTGCATATTCTCACTCATAGGCGGGTGTTGAACAATGAGAACACAGGGACACAGGGACACAGGGAGGGGAGCATCACACACTGGAGACTGTTGGGGGGAATAGGGGAGGGACAATGCGGGGTGGGGAGTTGGGGAGAAATAGCAGGGGGAGAAATGCCAGATATAGGTGAAGGGGAGGAAGGCAGCAAATCACACTGCCACGCGTGTACCTATGCAACTATCTTGCATGTTCTTCACATGTACCCCAAAACCTAAAATGCAACTAAAAAAAAAAGCTAAGCACACACACAAAAAGATACCTGCCTCCATGTGTTTAACTGAAGCACTATTCACAATAGCCAAGTTATGGGATGAGCATGGAATTCCAAAGTCATGGAAGCAACAGACGACTGGATAAAGAAAACGTGATTTATACACAGTGGAACCCTTTTCAGCCATAAAAAAGAAAAATGTCCTTTGCAGCAACATGGATGGAGCTGGAACCCATGATCTTAGGTGAGGTAACTCAGAACCAAAGTCAAATAATGCATGTTCTCACTTCCATGTTGGAGCTAAACGCATACACACAGAGAGCGTGGAAGAGCACACACTGGAGGTTCAGGAGGGCGCGAGGGAGGAGCTGGTTGGGAAATTACATAATGGGTACGAAGGAGGAGCAGGGTGGGAAATTACCTAGTGGGTACGAGGTACACTATCTGGGTGTCCTGGGCACGAGGGAGGAGCTGGGTGGGAAATTACCTAGTGGGTACGAGGTACACTACCTGGGTGTCCTGGGCACGAGGGAGGTGCAGGGTGGGAAATTACCTAGTGGGTACGAGGTACACTATCTGGGTGTCCTGGGCACGAGGGAGGTGCAGGGTGGGAAATTACCTAGTGGGTACGAGGTACGCTATCTGGGTGATGGGTACGCTAAAAGCCCACATTTTACTACACAATATATTCATGTAACAGAACTGCATTTGGACCCCTTGAATTTTTACAAATGAGGCAAAAAGGTTTTCCAATGTGTGGAAATACAACACTTTATTGAAGGGTTAATGTCATTGTGACAGGATAGAAATTTAACCATGAAGGTCTTCCAGCGGCTCATCCCCAGCCACAGAGCAAGGAAAAACCACAGACATCCCATAAAACGTGAATGGGGTGCCAGGAAACTCACAACTCAGAGTAATTTAAGGGTCCCAATCCCTGTCCTTGGCGGGTGTTCGAGTCAGAGCCAGGCTCCTCGCCATCAGATTCCTGCCCACGTGCTTGTGCCTGCTTCAGAGGTCATCTACGATTGTCAATCTGGGATTTTTCTCTTCCTCAGCCATCAGAAGTGCCTGGGTTTCCTCACCAAAATCAGTTTTTTTCAGCCTGGTAAAATATTTTAAAAGGTTCTGGTTTTTTGGTTTGTTTGTTTATTTGAGACGGAGTTTTGCTCTTGTTACCCAGGCTGGAGTGCAATGGTGCGATCTCGGCTCACCGCAACCTCCGCCTCCTGGGTTCAGGCAATTCTCCTGCCTCAGCCTCCTGAGAAGCTGGGATTACAGGCACGAGCCACCATGCCCAGCTAATTTTTTGTATTTTTGGTAGAGACGGGGTTTCACCATGTTGACCAGGATGGTCTCGATCTGTTGACCTCATGATCCACCCGCCTCGGCCTCCCACAGTGCTGGGATTACAGGCTTGAGCCACTGCGCCCGGCCCAAAAGGTTCTGTTTTTAATTCACATACTTTCTCCCTTTCTGGAGCTTGTCTTTCTCCGTAATTCATCCCAGGACACGCCTAGAAAACCCCGATGTTGCCTCCTAGAGGAAAGGCATACACATCGAATGCAGTGGTATGCTGATAAATATTACCCCAGATCTCCAGAAAAAGAGTCCTAATTTACAGCTCTGCCATTTTCTGTGGTGTAAATTCTCCAAGTCAGTCACGGCCAATTTCGAGCGGCCCACTTGCTGTCACTTGACAGTTAGCAGAGAGAGGTACACACACAACTGGCTCTCACCAGTTGTAGGAGCTGTTACTGGACAGAACAAATGTCCAGAATTGGTAATAGAAGCCATGAACTACACAAACATTTCTGTTTGCAACAAGAAGTCAAAGGAAGTTAGGGAGAAAGCCCGAAGCTATTTTTATTTTTTCAAAGATAAAATATTAGTAGTTTCTATCATTCAAGCTCCTGGGTCCTGGCCCTTTGCTAAGGCCTTTTTTTTTTTTTTTTGAGACGAAGTTTTGCTCTTGTTAACCAGGCTGGAGTGCAATGGTGCCATCTCAGCTCACCGCAACCTCCGCCTCCTGGGTTCTGGCAATTCTCCTGCCTCAGCCTCCTGAGTAGCTGGGACTACAGGCGTGCACCACCATGCCCAGCTAATTTTTTTGTATATTTAGTAGAGATGGGGTTTCAACTTGTTGGCCAGGATGGTCTCGATCTCTTGACCTCGTGATCCATCCGCCTCGGCCTCCCAAAGTGCTGGGATTAGGCTTTTACACACACATCTCATTTAATTTTCACAACAGCTTTATGAGGTAGCATGACTGTCCCGACCCGTGATGGAGACAGTGAGAATAAGCAATGTTAAGGTCACAACACCAGGAAGTGGTATCCTGGATACAAATTCCAGCAATTTGTTTCTAGAGCCCCCCCCCCACGCCACACATGATATCATTGCTCTGAATCAGACAGAAGGATTAAGTGCCACCATGTCTTGGTCCTTCCTTTTGTGGGTAATGTCTACTCTCCACGTGGTATCTGTTTATGTGCCACTGTCCCCGACTGTTGCGGTAAGCTATGTTCTTCAGTGCAGTTATGCATCTTAATACACATCTTTGTGAGACTATCTATGGCTGGGATGAGGGAAGATGAAAACTCATCTGTTCTATCATTTTTATCACAGTATCTGGTGTACGCTTCCATAATTACCATGCCAAAGAATCACCCCTACTTTGCAGATAGGAGGCCGATAATCGAAGAGGACAAATGCCTTGCTCAGGGTTACGGGCCAAACACGGCAAGGCCGGAGGACAAACGGTCCTCCATGACTCGGAACAGACAGTTTGAGTCCTTCCCCTTCACCATGCGTCGCTTTGGTAGTCTACATTCTGAACCCGCAGCAGACATTAAAATGAGGAAGAGAGGATGCTGGACACTCTGCCTTTCCAGGTGGAGCTTCGTAAGCATGGACTTGAAGAAAAAAACCCGTATCTTCACAAAAGGGGAAAATCAGTGAAAGTTCTTCAGTGTTTGAGTTGTAAGAGTTTTAACCCATCATCTTATCTTTCTCTTTTCTGGAAATGAACAGCCTCATAACTGCCCACAAGCACCCTGATCTCACCGTATGGGTTTGAGAACAGCAGGGGAGAATGAATGAGAAGATCAAATGTTAAGGATTTTATGGTTATCTAGTAAAATCATGTTTGTGGGATTATATGTAATTATAAATATATAAATTAAAACGTAAGCTTATATTTGTAAATGTTTTACTTACATACATATAACTTGTATTTATAAATTATGTTTAAAAATATTTATATATAACTTGTATTATAATAGTAACAAGTGACATAGGAGGTAAAAAGAAATTATTTAGGCAGATAGTGAGGGCAAGAGAGTCCTCAGCAGACCTTCCCTTCTAACAAAAAGCAGCCCAAGAAATCACCTCTTTTCTAAGAAAGAGCATCCTGAAAGATCGAGCTGCAAACATAAATAAGGAAGCGGGAGGATTGCACGGGGGGAACACCAGCAGCTACGCCCATGCAAAGGGCTCCTTGGGGGTCAGGCACATGTCTACCACGGAAGCTCCATGTTCCCCTTTCTGTTAGCATGTGTACAGTACAAAAGAAACGGGCAACATGGTGCAGCTCAGGCAGAGAACCCACCTGCTTAATAAAGACTGGGTGGGGGCTGCCAGACACGTGTACGCTCTGCTTAATAAAGACTGGGTGGGGGCTGCCAGACACGTGTACGCTCTGCTTAATAAAGACTGGGTGGGGGCTGCCAGACACGTGTACGCTCTGCTAAGGGCGCACCTGTTCGTGACAGTTCCTCGTGCCCTATGTAGATTAAACACCACCTCCCCACCAGCTCCTCTACAAAACCCCCTGCATTTCACTGTGGATCCAGCAATCCATTTTCCCAAGACCCCTCTCTGCAGCAGAGAGCTATTCTCTTTCTTTTGCCTATGAAACTTCTGCTCTTAACCTCACTCTGTGTATCTGCACCCTTGATTTCCATGGCGGCAGGTGTTACCCCAACAATGAAGCTGTTTCACAGCACTTCCACCTGCTGGGCACTCACCATTCACCACTTACTGTGGTAAGAGTTTTAGGGCCGGGCACGGTGGCTCATGCCTATAATCTCAGCACTTTGGGAGGCCGAGGCGGGTGGATCACGAAGTCAAGAGATCGAGACCATCCTGGTCAACAAGGTGAAACCCCGTCTCTACTAAAAATACAAAAATTGGCCGGGCGCGATGGCTCAAGTCTGTAATCCCAGCACTTTGGGAGGCTGAGGCGGGTGGATCACGAGGTCAAGAGATCGAGACCATCCTGGTCAACAAGGTGAAACCCCGTCTCTACTAAAAATACAAATAATTAGCTGGGCACGGTGGCGCGTGCCTGTAACCCCAGCTACTCAGGAGGCTGAGGCAGGAGAATTGCCTGAACCCAGGAGGCGGAGGTTGCGGTGAGCCGAGATCGCGCCATTGCACTCCAGCCTGGGTAACAAGAGCGAAACGCTGTCTCCAAAAAATTATACTTTTACACTCACCTGCTTGGTTCTTTCTCACGCAGCGACCGGGAGTTGATGACAGGAACATCGTTTGATGTTTAAATGCCATGTGATGACACTGCAGGTCCCCGCCAGTGCCTTCTTAGCCCTGAGCACTCTCCCCACAGAGAACAACAGACCCCACTCACCCGAGCACCCTCAGGGCACACTCTGGGTGTCTCAGGGCCTCACAGAGCACAACCACCCCTCCGTGGTCCAAGGCGTTCAAGGTCAGGTTTAGCTGCTGCAGGGTCTTACTGCTGGTGAGGACAGACGCGAGGTCCTTACAGCAGGCGCTTGTTAACACACAGTCTTCCAACCTGCAGTAAAAAGACACCATGGGAAGTGCTCCCAGCCTCAGGGCGGAGGCAGGACGGCATGTGAGCGGGATGTCTAGCTGAGGCACGCCCCAGCGCCTCCAGTGCGGTCTCTCTCAGCCCACTGTTCCCATCAGATCACGCCTGTGGTAGGTGGTAAAAGTGGCCGTGACTGTCCATTCTTCTCTGTGTCCCTGCCCACAGCAACGTGCCTTTGCAGCTCATTCCACTAAGAGTCTATTTCCACTGAATCTGAGTTGGCTTCACACCTTGCTTTGGATAACCTAATACAATGGAAGCAAGGTTAGAAGCGCTGTGAGCCACCAGGTTGGATGCTTTTTTATTCTTTGGAGATGGGGTCTCTCTCTGTCATCCCCGCTGGAGTGCAGTGGCACGATCATGGCTCACTGCAATCTTAACCTCCTGGGCTCTAGCCATTTTCCTGCCTCAGCCTTCTGAGAAGTTGGGGTGACAGGCACACCCCATGCCAGGCTAATTTTTGTGGAGATGGGGTTTCACCATGTGTCCAGGCTGGTCTTGAACTCCTAGGCTCGAGCTATTGGCCCAGCTCAGCCTCCTACAGTTCTGGGATTACAGGAATAAGCCATCACACCCAGTGAGCTTGGATTCTTTCTACACTTCATCTCTGAACTCCTGAGATGCTACTATGGGGTCAATTCTGTCCCTGCCAAAATTTCTATGCTGAAGTCCTAAGCCCAGTAGTTCAAAACGTGCTATTTGAATTCAGTCTTTATAGAGGCAACTAAGCTAGGGTGACAACGTTCTCGGGGTGCTGGTCGTATGACTGGTATCCTTATAAGAGGAAATGTGGACAGACACACATAGAGGGAGGAGAACATAAAGACAAGGGAGGACACAGCCATCGACAGGACAAGGAGAAGGGCCTGGAGCAGATTCTCCCTCAGGGCCCTTAGAAGAGACCATCCCTGCTGGCACCTGGATCTCAGACCTCCAGCCTCCAGGGCTGCAAAATGATGCGTCTGTTATCAAGTCACCCAGTCCGTGGTACTTCTTAAACCCTGGAAAAGTGACACGCATGCCACGTCAATGAGCTCAGCCTAACCCGTCAGGTAAGGACACTTGTCATCCCCAAGGGGACAGCCAGCCCAGCCAGCCAACCTCCACACCGTACGGCGAGGCCAACCCAGCCCAGCCAACGCCTCGGTTAACCACAGCTTCCTAAGCACACGTGGCCGAGGTCAGTGACGCCCGTCCAGACAAGCAGCGCCACCAGCAATCTAAGTGCCCCTTGCCTTAAGCCCTGAAGTTGTACGCTGGTTCATTACGCAACCACAGCTAGCTGCTACGTTGTCCTGTTGGAGTTTTCATTTTTCTCCTTGTTCCCATCAATCCTCCATCTCTGCCACTCATGAAAACATGACCAGGCACTCGGCGATACCCACCCAAGAACCTCCACGCGGCAATCTGGATGCGTCAGAGCCCCACACAGCACCTTCACGCCCACATCTCCTATTTCATTGCAGCCAATTTCCAGATTCTTCAGGTTCTGATTGCTGATGAAAACCGAGGCGAGGTCTTCACAGCCAGCAGCAGTGATAAAACATTTTACCAAACTGCAAGAGAAGAGGCAGGGTACCATCCTTAAAGGCCATTACCTCTTGGCCTGATGTCAGGAAGAGAAAGACACCTTTGTCATTCACGTGCATAGGTACTGTCAGTCCTCCGCATCCACACATTCAACTAGCCGCAGGTTGGAATTATTCAAGAATTAAAACTGTAACACGGCCGGGTGCGGGGGCTCAGGCCTGTAGTCCCAGCATTTTGGGAGGCCGAGGCGGGTGGATCACGAGGTCAAGAGATCGAGACCATCCTGGTCAACATGGTGAAACCCTGTCTCTACTAAAAATACAAAAAATTAGCTGGGCATGGTGGCGCGTGCCTGTAGTCCCAGCTACTCAGGAGGCTGAGGCAGGAGAATTGCCTGAACCCAGGAGGCGGAGGTTGCGGTGAGCCGAGATCGCACCATTGCACTCCAGCCTGGGTAACAAGAGCGAAACTCCGTCTCAAAACACAAAAAAAAAACCTTAACACATAACCATATGACAATAGAAAATAATACAAATTAAAAGCAATAGAGTAACAGCTTTTCACATGACATTTATATTGTATGAGGAATCACAGTAACGCGGACATGACTTACGGTATCATGGGAGGATGCATGCAGGTTATATGCACACACTATGGGCCAGGCGTGGTGGCTCTCACCTGTAATCCCAGCACTTGAGGAGGCTGAAACTGGCAGATCACCTAAGGTCAGGAGTTTGAGACCAGCCTGGCCAACATGGTGAAACCCCATCTCTACTAAAAAACCAGCCAGGCACGGCGGTGCACACCTATAGTCCCAGCTACTCAGGAGGCTGAGGCACGAGATTCACTTGAACTCAGGAGGCGGAGGTTGCAGTGAGCCAAGATGGTGCCACTGCACTCCAGCCCGGACGACAGGGTGAGACTCTGTCTCAAAAAACAACACAACAAAAACACTATGCCATTTTACGTAAGGAACTTGAGCATCTGCCGACTGTGGAATCCTCAGGGGGATTCTGTAGCCAACTTCGACAGATATGGAGGGATGACTGGAATCATCTCAGCATCGTTGGCTGAAGGTCCATCCTCTCTCTGCACTGGTGATACACTGTTCCATGATGCAACCTCTGAACACAGGAGATCGGTCGTTTCTGAGATCTCTTTTCTACTAATTTGTGTATTCACTCTGATTTACCCCTTCGCGCTTTGCTATGGCTGTGGCATATTATTTCCATTAATTCTTCAAGACAGTATTCTTTTATATACAATCCACATTTTGTTTACATTTATCTGGAGATTCAACACTTTCCTTGTTCTACATGTCTTCCATCTGGAATAACTTATTCTGTCTAAGGAAATAGTCTTTAGGATTACTCTTAGGAACGATCTGGTGGTAAGAAACTGTTTTTATTTATTTGCAAATGTGTTTTTATCCTCATTCTTTTTTTTTTTTTGAGACAGAGTTTTGCTCTTGTTACCCAGGCTGGAGTGCAATGGCGCGATCTCGGCTCACCGCAACCTCCGCCTCCTGGGTTCAGGCAATTCTCCTGCCTCAGCCTCCCGAGTGGCTGGGATTACAGGCACGCGCCACCATGCCCAGTAATTTTTTGTATTTTTAGTAGAGACAGGGTTTCACCATGTTGACCAGGATGGTCTCAATCTCTTGACTTGGTGATCCACACGCCTCGGCCTCCCAAAGTGCTGGACTTACAGGCGTGAGGCACTGCGCCCAGCCCTACTTAAGAATATTTCTGTTTAGCTTCTGGATGCTTTAAATTTTTTAAAAATACTGTATCTGACATTTTTGGTATCTTTTGGTTTCAAATACTGGCCCAGATAGCCTCACCCACCACTGTTAGAGAAAGAAGGCATCTGGTGTTTCTGTTACATTATTTAACATACTCTTCAAGTGAGGAATACAAAATTCTCCACTCTGATTTCCTAATGGATTAGGTAAAACCACACTGCCAAATTTCACAAGTCTCTGGATTTTTTGGGGAAAGCGCACCATGAAATGTTATCCTAACCGGTCACTCCAAAACACTGTCACCACCGCTACAGGGTTTACCCAAATACGTCTCTGTTTAATGACATGATATTAAGTCTTTTCACCGTCTCCTTTCCTGCTTAGCTCATGCTGCCCTCGACTCCCTTCTAAAGCGTTCTCTACGTCACCCGCGTTAATGTCACGTCATTTCTGGATCTCCCACCTTCATGTTTTACCCTTCTCCCTGGAACTCTGGCTCTATTTCGCACCTGATGAAATGTATTCATAAATGTCCCTCCTACCTGTGTCTCCCGGCTTCCCAGTTCTAGTTCTCACAGGCAACCTGTAATTCTGCTTCTTCCAGTGACTTTGTGATTAAAAATAGACACAAATGCATATATATCCTCCTGTCCCCCCCTTTTTTATAAGTATTGCATGAACTGAAGGTATTAGAATTCCAGGTGTATTCAAATGTATTCATCGGGTGCAAAAACAAAGTATTTTTAAGAATTTAAGTATCTGCACGTAATTCTCACGTGTTATTTCTGGATCTCCCGCCTTCGTGTTTCACCATTCTATCCGGAATTCTGGCTTTATTTCTGCACCTGACGAAATGTATTCGTCAGGTGCAAACGAAATGTTGCAGAA
The DNA here is from genome assembly GCA_028533165.1 of Leontopithecus rosalia. Lineage (NCBI taxonomy): Eukaryota > Metazoa > Chordata > Mammalia > Primates > Cebidae > Leontopithecus > Leontopithecus rosalia. The sequence continues at coordinate 39,406,564 of CM052668.1, forward strand.
CACATAGCAAATGTCATCTCAGCCATAAAACCGCCCCTCAGGTCCCAGACACAGTTCTGGCTGTCTTACTCCTCTACCTGTATTCCAGTGGAGAGCTACTTGCAACATATTAAAGGTGAAGATTTGTCTACATGAACATCTCTGCAAGAAACTGAGGCAAGTACTTTTTAACCTTCACGTTCCCGGGCACAGACACGATGGCCCTCCTCAGTTCCAGGTGCCCCTTCTCAGCAATGCAAACCCTCGAGAAGATGGCTTGGTCTCCAAAGAAACGGCAAAAGGCCTACCACAGCGAATCCAGGCGGCAGTCTGGGTGTTTCAAGGCCTTGCAGAGGGTTTTCAGACCTTCGTCCTTCAGGACATTAGCGCCGAGGTCTACGTGGCGCAGGCTGCTGTTACGCAGCAGCATTTCCGAGAAGTATTCCCAGCACTGCTCACTGAGCTGACAGTAAGCCAACCTACGGGGACGAAAAGCCGAGAAAAAAAGGAGGAGAGGGAAGAGGGACGTGTCATCTCAGGGGACTTTGCTTCACCCCACACTGAGGGTGGTATTTCTACAGTCTTACAAACTCCCCAGCTGAGATGAAGTTCTGGCTTATCTGAAAACAACTCCTGGCATTTTTTTTTTTTGAGTTTCACTCTCCTCACCCAGGCTGGAGTGCAATGGCGCGATCTCGGCTCACCGCAACCTCCGCCTCCTGGGTTCAAGCGATTCTCCTGCCTCAGCCTCCTGAGTAGCTGGGATTACAGGCACCCGCCATCATGCCTGGCTGATTTTTGTATCTTTAGTAGAGACGGGGTTTCACCATGTTGGTCAGGCTGGTCTCGAACTCCTGGCCTCATGGTTTGCCTGCCTCTGCCTCCCAAAGTGCTGAGATTACAGGCGTGAGCCACCGCACCCAGTCAAGTGTGAGCTTTAAACCTCTGCTGTGGGGGCTCCATCAACGAGAAGGTTGTCGTCAACAGGCTGAAGTCTGAACGGCCACCACGGCCCCCCCACACCCGCCACGGCCCCCCAACACCCGCCACGGCCCCCCAACACCCGCCACGGATCCCCAACACCCGCCACGGACCTCCAACACCCGCCGCGGCTCAACACCCGCCATGGACCCCCAACACCC
>CM052668.1:39408184-39424313 GCA_028533165.1 Leontopithecus rosalia
AATATAATCATAAATATAATATAATTATATATATTATAATATATAATATAATATAATATAATAAAAGGAAATCCTATATCATAAAATAAAGGAAAGTTCAAAATGATATGGAAGTCTCATCACTTACCATGAGGTGGCCAAAAATCCCCAAAGTTTGACAACATACTCTTGGCTATTTCCTGTAAAACTAATGAAAACGATTTTACCTTTGATTTCCTCTCTCCTGATGTCTGAAGAGACAGCCTCATAACCTGTGATATCAAACTCGTACATAGGCTGGGCACGATGGCACATGCCTGTAATCCCAGCAGTTTGGGAGGCTGAGGCAGGAGATTACTTGAGGCCGGAAGTTCAAGACCAGCCTGGGCAACATAGTGATACCCTCGTTTCTACAGAAAATTAGCCATGAGAGCTGGCATGTAGCTATGATGCCTGTTGCCAGAGGTGTGTGAACCAGAGCGACTCCATCTTGAATAGGAGCTGGGTAAAATGAGGCTGAGGCCTAGTGGGCTGCGTTCCCAGATGGTTAAGGCGTCCTAAGTCGCAGGGTAAGATAGAAGTTCAGCACAAGACAGGTCATAAGGAACTTGCTGATAAAACAGCTTGCAGTAAAGAAGCCGGCCAAATCCCACCAAAAGCAAGACGGTGACAAGAGTGAGGTGACGAGGTCATCCTCGCTGCCACACTCCACCTAGTGCCATGACGGTTTACAAATGCCATGGCAACGCCAGCAAGTTACCCTAGATGGTCTAAAAGGGGAGGCCTGAAGAATTCACCCCTCGTTTAGCATATCATCAAGAAATGACTGTTAACATGGGCAACCGGCTGCTCTGTCTACGGAATCTCCATGATTTTTATCCCTTTATTTCCTAATAAACTTGATTTTACTTCACTCTTTGGACTCGCCCTGAATTCCTTCTTGTACAAGATTCAAGAACCCTCTCTGGGGATCTGGACCGGACCCCCTTTATGTAACGCTGCTCCTCGAGAGGCTGAGGCAGATCACTTGAGCCCAGGAAGCCGAGGCTGCAGTGAGTTATGATCGCACCACTTCACTTCGTCCTGGGCAATGGGTCAAGACCCTGTCTCAAATATACATAAGTCAAACCAAATCAAAATGATTTAAAACTCATGCGTAAAAACTGCTGCTATTCCATCGTGAGTTGATGCAAACTTGACAAAGTTGTTTATCTTCTCGGTTTTCTCCCCTTCAACTACCGGTTTTTTTTTTAATTCCTCAAGCCCGTCCTTCCCACCCCCACCTCCCTTGCAGTCTCTGCTGGTGAGCTTTCCTTTTCCCCCAGGCTGTGTCTCTGGGCGTCCCTGAGACAGGGCCTCTTGTATGTGGGACCCAAACTGGGCCTGATGATACTCCGAGCCTCCCTTTGCTCAATACAATCGTATCCCGAGTAGAAGAGATGAACAGGTGAACAAGATGATCCCCTGCATTACCCTCAGTGTTTCCGAATGGAAGTGGTACTTGAGGACTGAACAGGACGCTCCGTTCAGCCTTCTAAGGAGCTTGGGAAGCTCTCTACGTTTGTAATTTTCTGTTGCTTCTTCTAGACCTAAGAGGCAAGGGAGAATTTCCTTCACAAATCAGGAGCACCTGTAGGGCCCAGTCCCGCAGCCCATTAATTCTGAATCTCGGGAGCTACATGCTTTCCACTCAGGGCAGTGCAGAGGAATTCTAGCCAGCCAGCCCCGGCCAATGAGAACAGAAGGTAGCAGTTTCCTGAATCCCCCAGCACCTATAAGGGTTGGGGGGTGCGGCAGACGGAGTGAATTCTGCTTTGACAGGAAGGAGCTGGGAAGGGTAATTCTCTGCCGGGGTGAGTTTTGTTTTGTTGTTTTGTGTTGTTCTTTTCTCTTTCCAACCTACTCTTCCTCATCATCCACTTCCTGACAGTTACAATGGCAGACACTTGAGTTGGCCGCACCCAGTGGGCCCAATTTGACAAGTTCGTGTCCTTTGTAGGGACGTGGATGAATCTGGAGAACATCATTCTCAGCAAACTGACACAAGCACAGAAAATGAAATACCGCGTATTCTCACTCGTAGGCGGGTGATGAACGATGAGAACACAGGGACACAGGGAGGGGAGCACTACACACTGGGGTCTACTGGGGGGAATAGGGGAGGGACAGCGGTGGGGGGAGCTGGGGAGGGATAGCCTGGGGAGAAATGCTAAATGTGGGTTAAGGGGAGGAAGGCAGCAAAGCACACTGCCACGTGTGTACCTATGCAACTATCTTGCATGCTCTGCACATGTACCCCAAAATCTAAAATGCAATACATTTAAAAAAAAAAAGAAAATCAGGAGTGAGAGCTAGAGATTCGACGGTGAACGTTACCCGCCCTCATTTGTAACATCCTTGCCAGTCTCTGAAGCTCAGCTTTCCCGACCCCGAAGCGGAATCAGGTAACTCACAGCACTCGCAAAATCCTAAGACCTGAGAGAGACGCTGTGGCGTCTGCAGGTGTCCAGGGGTCTAGGGTGGCCACTGGCTGATGCGTTCACAAAAAAATCAGATAGCTGTAGACACGAAGAAGAAACAGCGAGGCGCAGAGAAGAAAGCCACAGAATGAAGCAGCACTGACTTTGAGGTGCCCCTCTGCAAGTATTCCTCTTCAAAAACAGCAGGTGTCTCTCACCCCCGCGGCTGGGCTCCTGGGCTTGGGAATCCCAGTAGGTTCCAAGTGCCAGCCCCTAACACTCACAGCTTGGGCTGCATGTACTTAACTTAGTTCAGCTTCACTTTTCTCCTTGGTAGAAGGGACAAAAAAGGATTCATGGGATGTAATTCTATTTTTTTTTTCCACCCAGGCTGGAAGGTAGTGGCCTGATCTCAGCTCACTGCAACCTCCACGTCCCAGGTTCAAGGGATTCTTGCATCTCAGACTCCCTAGTAGCTGGGATCACAGGTACCCGCCACAACGCCCAGCTAGTTTTTTTGTGAGCTGCCCTTACCAGACACTCAATCTGCCAGCACCTTGATCTTGGACTTCTAGCCCCCAGAGCTGGGACAAATAAATGTCTGTTGTTAATAAGCCACCTAGTGTATGGTGTTTGTTACAGCAGTCCAAACGGACGAAGACAGACGGGCTTATGCCTACGGCACCTCGCATGCAGACCGCAGTTTTAGAAGCAAAACCACTGGGGGTCCCTGGCAGAGCACAGGTGATTGGTAGATACTGTTAAAAGGACTTTCAGAGTGGTTCCCCTGCTTATGTTCCCTTCAGCAGTGAAGGAGAGTAAAACAAAATGATGATGTAATTGCCAGCACCCTCCCTGGCCCTGCAAATTTCTTTCTTTTCTTTCTCCTTCCTTCTTTTTTTTGGGGGGAGGGGAGACAGTTTCGCTCTTGTTACCCAGGCTGGAGTGCAATGGTGCCAACTCGGCTCACCGCAACCTCCGCCTCCTGGGTTCAGGCAATTCTCCTGCCTCAGCCTCCTGAGTAGCTGGGATTACAGGCATGTGCCACCATGTCCAGCTAATTTTTTGTATCTTTAGTAGAGACGAGGGTTTCACCATGTTGACCAGGATGGTCTCGATCTCTTGACCTCGTGATCCACCCGCCTAGGCCTCCCAAAATGCTGGGATCACAGGCATGAGCCACCGCACCCGGCCTCTCCTTCCTTCCTTCTTTCCCTCCTTCCTCCCTCCCTCCTTTCCTTTCTCCCTTCCTTCCTTCCTTCCTTTTTTCTTTCCTTCCTTCTTTTCTTTCTTTTTTCTTTTTTGACACAGGGTCTTGCTCTGTCACCCAGGCTGGAGTGCAATGGCATAATCTCGGCTCACTGCAACCTCCGCCTCCCAGGTTCAAGCGATTCTCCTGCCTCAGCCTCCTCGGTAGCTGGGATTACAGGTGCACGCCTCCACACCCAGCTAATTTTTGTATTTTTAGTAGTGGTAGGGTTTCACCATGTTGGCCAGACTGGTCTTGAACTCCTGGCCTGAAGTGATCCACCTGCCTTGGCCTCCCAAAGTGCTGGGATTACAGGCGTGAGCCACCAGGCCCAGCCAGCCCTGCAAATTTCTTAAAGCTGCAGCTCACGGTGGCTGGAATGTGGTCAGCAATAGTCATGCAGTAAATAGAGGTAGAAAATATGTGACTGGGGTGAAATCCCGTCTCTACTCAAAATACAAAAATTAGCTGGGCATGGTGGCGCGTGCCTGTAGTCACAGCTACTCAGGAGGCTGAGGCAGGAGAATTGCCTGAACCCAGGAGGCGGAGGTTGCGGTGAGCCGAGATCGCGCCATTGCACTCCAGCCTGGGTAACAAGAGCGAAACTCCGTCTCAAAAAAAAGAAAATATGTGACTGTGTTGGGCTCCTCCATGCAGTGCCACCCACTGACAGGAGGAGCACTAGCAAGAGTCAGCCTCCCAGGTGCCCTTCACCTTTGTCCTGGGACCAAGCCCAGCTACTCTGGACTCAAGGGAAGACTGAGTCAATTAAACAAGTTTATCCAGGGGCTTGGGTGTCACATAAGTTATAAGGGAGGAAAATGTTAAATTAGAAGCTATTGGCCAGGCACGGTGGCTCACGCCTGTAATCCCAGCACTTTGGGAGGCTGATGTTTGTGTGGATCACTTGAGGTCAGGAGTTTGAGATCAGCCTGGCCAACATGGTGAAACCCCTGTCTACTAAAAATTAGCAAGGTGTGGTGGTGGGTGCCTGAAATCCCAGCTACTCGGGAGGATGAGGCAGGAGAATTGCTTGAACCCAGGAAGCAGAGGTTGCAGTGAGCCGAGATCGCGCCATTGCACTCCAGCCTGAGTGCTGCTGTGAGTCTCCATCCCAGACTATATAAATAAATGATAAATAAAATAAGAAGCTATTGTGGGAAGTTGGGGTGGGGTGGGGCAAAAATACACCCACGATCCTTTTTTTTTTTCTTTTTTGACATTTCTTTTAGAAACAGGAATATATGTGCAGCTTTGTTATACAGGTAAGTGTGTTATGGGGTGGGTTTGTTGAACAGGTGACCTCATCACCCAGGTGTTAATCCCAGTACCTACTGGTTATTTTTCCTAATCCTCTCCCTCCTCCCACCCTCCAGCCTCCAACAGGCTCCAGCGTGTGGTATTCCCTCTCTGTGCCCATGCGTCCTCATCATTTAGCTCCCACTTACAAATGAGGACATGTGGTATTCAGTTTCCTGTTCCTGTGTCAGTTTGCTAGGATAACGGTCTCTGTCTCCATCTATGTTCCTGCAAAGGACATGATCTCATCGTTTTTATGGCTGTATAGTGTTCGAGGGTGCATGTGTACTACATTTGTTTTATCCAGTCTGTCACTGATGGACATTCAGACTGATTCCATGTCTTTGCTGTTGTGATTGGTACTGCAGTGAACAGACACATGCATGTGTCTTTAGAGTAAAATGATGTATTTTCCTTTGGGTATATATCCACTAATGGGATTCCTGAGGTGAATGGTAGTTCTCGCTTTAGGTCTTTGAGGAGCTGCCACAGTGTCATCCACAGTAGCTGAACTAATTTACACTCCCACGCGCGGTGTGTACGTGTTCCTTTTTCTCTGCAACCTCACCAGCGTCTGTTATTGTTTGACTTTTTAATGATCACCATTCTGACTGGTGCGAGATGGCATAGAGAATAAAAACTATAAACAGTCCATTAGTCTAATAGACCAATCCCAAACATTCAGTGCATCTTCAGGTTTTCCATAGGGCAGAGAATCTTTGAAGAAAGGAGGTAAAGGGAGTACCTGGCACACAAAATACTCTGCCAAGCAAGCATTAAATGAATCCGTCTTCTTTGGTGTTTTCATCTTCTTGTTTTATTGTTCTATGTCTCCGCAGGTCTCATGTTTCTCTCTTCCGATGGTTGTCTTTATCACGGATGCTGAGATGTTCTCTGCCTTGACTAAAGATGAGTGATGTGAATCCACCCTCTGACACCTCCACTCCCTTTTCGTCCTCCTCCACTCACAGTTATTATCTTTCACCCTGGACATTGTCTTGCTACCCGGCTCCCCATGTGAAAATGGGGTCATGCTGTACATGAAGTATGTGAGCAATGAGGAGCTACAATGGTTCAAGCAGTTCTTACTGAATGAGCTCAATGCTGGCACCGTCCCTGTCACCTGGGACCAGGTCGAGATGGCCAGCTGGGCAGAGGTGGTCCATCTCTTGATAGTATTTTCCTGGATGGCGAGCTTGGGATATGACTTGCAAAATCTTTGCCATGATGAACTATAATTGCAGCGTTCGCGCCAAAGGCTTGAGACAGTTAGCGTGACTCGCCCCATTTTGGCTGCTGGACCTATCTGCTCTCCCCGACTCGAGGGCTGTCGAGTTGAGGCAAAGGTCATGGGCTGAGCCACTGAGGCAAAAACAAGATACAGAGCAAGGGTCTGCGGTTTACGAGGGCATTGTGCTGACTGCTTTCATATCCCCTTTAATCTCTGTGTCAGCAACGGAATTGCTGCAATTGAGATGCCTGAGAGGGGCAGAGACCCCTGCCCATATTTTCTCAGGAGCTGAGCCTTTGCTCTACCTCCTGATGGAAAACATGATTAACAAGCCACCTTAAGGGCACCATTGTATGCTTGCACTGTGTATTCTTAAAAAAACATATATTAACTTTTAACCTGCTTTGTAAGCTATTATCACAAGCCCCTTTAAGCTGCTTTGGGAGCTGTTATCACAAGCCCCTGATAACTATTTTTACGTGGTTTCTGTTCCCTTTCTGTTTGCCCCTTTTCTGCTGAGCTAAAGTAAATGTAACAAGAAAAAAGGTATAAAAGCTGTAACCCACAAAAGTAAAGCTGCTGTGCTTTGACCATGAGTCACGCAGTCCTCCAGACCTCGCTGTTTTTTCTTTCACTTCCGCTCACTCTCTCCCTCAGGTTGAACGAGACATCTACCTTGGTGGTCTCGGGGACTCCCGCAGGTCGGTAGCCCCCCGACAGATGTGCCGGACCCCAACATATAATAACATGTGGGTTTGGGTACTCAGGGAGATGAATGGTGAGTGCTGATCTGGTGGATAAAGTGGGGATGGGCTTGGTTGCTGGGCAGCTAAATAATCTACTCACCACCCCTCTCAATTACTGGCCATCTGAGAGAGAATGCAAACGGTGGAGGCAGATAATGGATCCAACCCAAAGGCAAAGGCTGTCATATGGCCATATTAAAAAAAAAAACTTAAGTAAATACTGCTTATATGACATGAAGATTAAATGAAGGCATAGAGGGCCAGGCACAGTGGCTCATGCCTGTAATCCCAGTACTTTGGGAGGCAGAGGCAGGTGGATCACCTGAGGTCAGGAGTTAGAGACCAGCCTGATCAACATGGAGAAACCCCATCTCTACTAAAAATACAAAAATCAGCCAGGCATGGTGGCAGGTGCTTCTACTCCTAGCTACTTGGGAGGCTGAGGCAGGAGAATCGCTTGAACCCAGGAGGTCGAGGTTGTGGTGAGCCAAGATCTGCCATTGCACTCCACCCTGGGCAACAAGAGCAAAACTGTGTCTCAAACGACAAAAAGAGAAGACATAGAGAAGTAAAAAGGAACATAGTGGAAAAGCCCGGCTCTGTATTTTTTAAAAAGTACAGAAATCCAGAAACATGACAGGAGATATGAACCCACCTCTCCCAATAGCTCATACTACAAGCAGTCGGTCTCATCAGCAAGAATGGAGAAGACATCAGCTCCACAATTTTAAACATAAGCAGCAGGAGGGTGGGTGCCCCGTGTCTCCTTAGCCACTGTCACCCCAGCAGCTGGCTCAGCACCTAGCGTGTCATAGGTGCTGAAATATTAGATGAGTAATATGCTAGAGAGTAACTGATTGTGAAAAGGGATTGCTTCTGATGAGGCAGCCCAGGAAGTTCTCCTTGGGGCAGTGGCGCTAAGGCTGGGGCCAAACACGTAAGGAAATAGCTCATAGTGTGAGGAGGAGAGAGTGTTGACAGAAAGAAAAACCAGCGGGGACGGAGACCTCAGGGCCAGTGATAGAGAAAACCTTAGTGTTAAACAGAAGACGTTAATATTTACTAAAACCTGAAGAAAACACACAGAGAGCCCAGGCGTGGTGGCTCATGCCTGAAATCCCAGCCCTTTGGGAGGTGGAGGTGGGCAGATCACCTAAGGTCAGGAGTTTGAGACCAGCCCAGCCAACATGATGAAACTTTGTCTCTACTAAAGTACAGAAAAAAAATTTTTTTTAATTAGCTGGATGTGCTGGCAGGCACCTGTAATCCCAGCCCTTCGGGAGGCTAAGGCAAGAGAATTGCTTGAACCCGGGAGGCAGAGGTTGCTATGAGCTAAGCAAAACTTTGTGTCAGAAGACACACACACACACACACACACACGCACACACAGAGACACACTTGATCTTCATTATTCATGGATTCTGTATTCGTGAATTTGCCTACTCATTAAAAAGCATTTTTAACCCCAAAATCAATACTGACAATGCTTTCAAGCTCACTCCCAGACAGCAAAGCAGCAAAAGCATTGAGCTGACCTCCCAGCTCCTCCTGAAGACAGCTTTGCTTCACTGAGCTGAGCTGCAAATACTGAGGCTTACTAAGTATGGGGTGCTTGTCTTAGTGGTGACGTCCCAAGGACATGTTTAATTCCTTCACTACCTACCCCGCCCCAGTAACAAATAATAATCCAATACCTGAAAAATCTGTCTGGGCGCGGTGGCTCACGCCTGTAATCCATGCACTTTGGGAGGCCGAGGCGGGCAGATTACCTGAGGACAGGAGTTTGAGACCAGCCTGGCCAAGACAGTGAAACCCCGTCTCTACTCAAAATAGAAAAATTAGCCAGGCATGGTGGTGCGCACCTGTAATCACAGCTACTCAGGAGGCTGAAGCAGGAGAATCGCTTGAACCGGGAAGGTGGAGGTTGCAGTGAGCCGAGATCACGCCACTGCACTCCAGCCTGGGTGACAAGAGGGAAATTTCATCTCAGAAAAAGAAAGAAAGAAAGAAAAATCCATGAGTCATAATGATATAAATAATATATCTATTTAATTGTTGCTAAAATAGAGAAGAGGGTAACATGCTCCCTTACTAGATCACCAACCACACATTTTAAAAGTGAGCAGATAAACGAAGAAATGTGGCATTAGAGAGACCATCCGCAGCTGCTGAAACCAGTAGATGAGGCCGATGTACTCTCGTGAGTCTTTAAGGTTGTCCCCAGAAGCTACCCGTGAATCACAACGTGAGAGTAGGGGGCAAATGGGGAAACGGTGCCTTAACCCAGTGCTCAAAGTTAACGTCACAGATAGTAAGACCAGTGCATGAGATGGTGTGCCTGAGGGAAGACAGCGGCCCAGGTGCCACCGCGAGAGACTCAAGGCACAATCTGTCCCCGAGTAGTAAAGGGCTGATTGCTTATAGAAATGACACCAAATAGGCCGGGCATGGTGGCTCACGCCTGTCATCCCAGCACATTGGGAGGCCGAGGCGGGTGGATCACGAGGTCAAGAGATCGAGACCATCCTGGTCAACATGGTGAAACCCCGTCTCTACTAAAAATACAAAAACAATTAGCTGGGCATGGTGGTGTGTGCCTGTAGTCCCAGCTACTCAGGAGGCTGAGGCAGGAGAATTGCCTGAACCCAGGAGGCAGAGGTTGCGGTGAGCCGAGATCGCGCCATTGCACTCCAGCCTGGGCAACAAGAGCGAAACTCCGTCTCAAAAAAAGAAAAGAAAGAAAGAAAAAGGAATCTAATATCTAAGATATTAGATTCAATCACATAATCAGTTATATCATCAATCTTATTCCCTCCTTCCCTATTAATCTTTGCTTTCGTGTAGGAACATTTTAGTCTTTTTTTTTTTTTGAGATGGAGTTTCACTCTTGTTACCCAGTCTGGTTGCAATGGCTGCGGGGAAGGGCAGCGTCTCCACAGCAGCAGCACCTGTGTAAGTGGTCAGGCAGGTGCAGCGAGCACTTGACCCCCGGGGCGGTCGTTGAGAGCCAGGTGCAGCCAATGGACAGCGCTCCCCCGAGAACCACCGCCACGGGGCGTGGGGCTGGGCGTGGCCTTGTTTTTTCTGTAACTGCCCGTGGGCCCCAAGCAGGACCGGATCTTGGAGGTGAGGGGTGAGGTTGGTGAGTATTCCTCCCGTCCTGCTCCCTGGCCTTTCTGCTTTTTTTCCTCCGCTGCTGCTTAGTACTTGCATGTTGAGCTGGCTAGGTTCCCCCACCCACTACCTTCTCGCTGCTCAAGCCAGGGACCAAGGGATTCCTCCGAAGAACAAAGTCCAGTTACCCCATTTTGCTGAAAAGATCTTTCTCTAAAATCTCATATGTATTTGGGGCATTTAGGTAAGTCTCTCTCTCCTTCCAGACATTCTGTCTAAAATATGGTACAGAGGGCCGAGCACGGTGGCTCATGCCTGTAATTCCAGCATTTTGGGAGGCCAAGGCGTGCAGATCACCTGAGGTCAGAAGTTCGAGACCATCCTGGCCACCGTGGTGAAACCTTGTCTCTAACAAAAATACAAAACTTAGGCGTGGTGGCAGGTGTTTGTAGTCCCAGCTACTCGGGAGGCTGAGGTAGGAGAATTGCTTGAACCCAGGAGGGGTAGGTTGCAGTGAGCCAAGGTCGCACCACTGCACTCCAGCCTGGATGACAGTGAGGCTTTGTCTCAAATTTAAAAAATAAAAAGTAAATAGCAGTACAGAGTAGGAGGTCCTGAGACTTGAATGTCAGGGTTAGCTAACATCTGGTCCACATTTGGCAGGAGTCCAGGCGGGGGGTGGGTGTCGCTGTGCTAATTGTGTTAATATGCTAACCGTAACCTGGTTATTAAAATGCCGTAAAATTCAGACAGTGTTGTTCGTCCTGTTTACCAAGAAAAAAAAAGCTGAGCCTCAGATAGACGGCTTGCCCAGGGGAGAAAGCAGCAAATCAGTATTCAAAGCTGGGTCTGAGGCTTCAAGCCCTACAGTCTTAACTGCTGCTTTCTACTCATTCAGGAAGCCTGTAATCCCAGCACTTTGGGAGGCCGAGGTGGGTGGATCACGAGGTCAAGAGATCGAGACCATCCTGGTCAACATGGTGAAACCCCGTCTCTACTAAAAATACAAAAAAAATTAGCTGGGCATGGTGGCGCGTGCCTGTAATCCCAGCTACTTGGGAGGCTGAGGCAGGAGAATTGCCTGAACCCAGGAGGCGGAGGTTGCGGTGAGCCGAGATCGCGCCATTGCAACCAGCCTGGGTAACAAGAGCGAAACTCAGTCTCAAAAAAAAAAAATAAAAGTGTCGTGGGCAAGGTGAGGTCTGTAGGAAAAGCGTAGAGGCAAAGCGCAAGCTTAGGTGAGTCACTCAACCTCAAACTCGCCTCAACCGCCAGCCTGCCTTTACCTCGCTCCAGCTGCAGAATAATTAACTTCTCCCAGTTCCTCCTCACCCACCAACTTCACAGGAGAAAGTGACCGTGCCTATCCCCAGTTCATCCTTACGCCTGAGCTGTAGTGCACCCAGTCGCCTTTCTCTTGGGGTTGATTGATGAGTATCCACTCTGTGACGCCTGGGAAATACAGGGCATTATGATCACGTATGCATAAAGCATCTTCCAGTAAGAACGAGAAACCGAGTCAGCGTCACAGAACCTCAGCTTTGAACTCTGGAGTGAGCAGGGGCATGCTCTTTGTAAACCAACATGCTAGGTGAGGCCGGGCACGGTGGCTTACACCTGTAATCCAGCACTTTGGGAGGTCGAGGTGGGTGGATTACCTGAGGTCAGGAGTTCAAGACCAGCCTGGCCAACATGGTGTTACCCCGTCTCTACTCTTAAAAAAAAAAAAAAATGGCTGGACATGGTTGTGGGCACCTGTAATCCCAGCTGCTCGGGAGGCTGAGGCAGGAGAATCGCTCGAACCTGGGAAGTGGAGGTTGTAGTGAGCAGAGATCACGCCTCTGCACTCCAGCCAGGGTGACGGAGAAAGACTCTTAAGAAAAAAAAAAAATACATGTATATGCTATATAAAGTTTAAATGAAATGCTATGTGTCGCCTAAGGCAGGAGATAGACAAGAGTCTCCATCGTCTCCTTACTGCTTCTACCTTTATTCTCAGCTCTGAACATACAAACTTGCTCAATTACCTCATCCTAAAAAGAAAACGCCGGTCCCTACACTGTACTATGCTTACCCACCCCTGAGGTTCATTGTTTTTTATAGCCCTGGTTCTCTTCTTGGTCCTCCAACCCCTTTAGAAGATTGGGTAGTGTGGTAAGGCAAATGTTTACGTGTATTTAGATAGCGTTTAGAGCGTTTAGATACGGCAATCCAAAATTCATTCACTGATGTAAACTTCCCTTCTTAATTTCATTGCCTACGTTGAGAGTCTGTGTCTTCTGTGTTTTGTTTTCAATTTCTATGTATCCAGGTGGTTTATGTTGACCCAGAGTGGGAGAAAAATTGTTCTGTGGTTAGGATGTAAGCTTTTTAACATGTGCTCAAAAATAAGTATTTTTCCATTTTCTTTTTTTGTTGCTTTGTTTTGAGACGGAGTTTCGCTGTTGTTACCCAGGCTGGAGTGCAATGGCGCGATCTCGGCTCACTGCAACCTCCGCCTCCTGGGTTCAGGCAATTCTCCCGCCTCAGCCTCCCGAGTAGCTGGGATTACAGGCACACACCACCGTGCCCAGCTAATTTTTGTATTTTTAGTAGAGATGGGGTTTCACCATGGTGACCAGGATGGTCTTGATCTCTTGGCCTCGTGATCCACCCGCCTTGGCCTCCCAAAGTGCTGGGATTACAGGCATGAGCCACCGAGCCTGGCCATGTTTTTCCATTTTCAATGGTCAATATTGTCCCTAAATACTGGAATGTGTAGAAAACGTTACTTTCTTGCCTCGGGTCTATTTTAAGCAACACAGCACATCAACCTCAGGGTTCAGGCATCAGTAGCCCGTGTACTGCTCTTTGGCCTTCCGTGGATGGGTAACGGTAAGAATGCTCGATTATTTTGGTGAAATTCATTTGTGTCTACTTAGCTTCTATTCAAATGACTTCTTAATGGGTTGTGCTCTTTAGTATTAACTTGGTGGTTTGGGGTTTTTGTTTGACAGAGTCTCCCTCTGTGGCCCAGGCTGGAGTGTACTGGTGACCTCAGATCCCCGATGTGGGCTCACTGTAACCTCCATCTCCCAGGTTCAGGCAATTCTCCTGCCTCAACCTCTCAAATAGGTGAAATGACAGGCATGCACCGCCACACCCAGCTAAATTTGTATTTTTTGTAGAGATGGGGTTCACCATGTTGGCCAGGCTGGTCTCAAACTCCTGACCTCAGCTGATGCGCCTGCCTCCCCCTCCCGAAGTGCTGGTTTGACAGGTGAGAGCCTGTGCGTCCGGCCTTTCTCAGTAATCAATGCAATACGAGAAGGTCCTGCGTGAAGCGAGTCCTTCCCTGCCCCGCTGGGTGTCTCCTCCCTGTTTTCTGCTCATCACCCGAAGATGTTCTGGGCACCTGTGTGCGGTTAAGCGCCTTACAGACGGGCACCTTTCCACGCTGATTGTTAGGCCTTTTTAAGGGTGCAGGGTACGTTGATGCTTAAATTAACACACCTGTTAATCGACTCCTACCTGGTCTTCAGTCTTGCTGTTTTGAGCAAGGCTGGCTCTACTAATACTTGTGTTTAAAATGGATCAATACTGCCAAAGTCTCCTCTAAAAAGATGGCACCCATTTGCACTTCCACTAATGTAGGAGCACTTTTTCCTTCACCCCTAGCTGGGTCCAGGCAACCATCGGGGACATCAGCCTCACGTGTCAAATGTGTGCATCATTTTGGCTCTTAATTATCGGTAATTCTGGGTTTTTTAAGTACATTTAAAAGTCCTATGCTGTTCGGTTTTGTTTTGTGTTTTGAGACAGCGTCTTACCCTCTAACCCAGGCTGGAGGGCAATGGTGTGTCCTAGGCTCACTGCAACCTCCTCCTCCTGGGTTTAAGTAATTCTCCTGCCTCAGCCTCCAGAGTAGCTGGGATTAAGGGTAAGCACTACCACGCCCTGCTAATTTTTGTATTTTTAGTAGAGAAGGGGTTTTACCATGTTGGCTAGGCTGGTCTTGAACACCTGACCTCAGGTGATCCACCCGCCTCAGGCTTTTAAATTGCTGGGATTACAAATGTTTTATGCAGTTTAATTCCTCAACATCATTTTCACAGGCTGGGCACAGTGGCTTGTGCCTGTAATCCCAGCACTTGGGGAGGCCGAGGCAGGCAGATAAGCTGAGGTCAGATGATCAATTCCAGCCTGATCAACATGGTGAAACCCATCTCTTCTAAAAATGCAAAAACTAGTTAAATGTGGTTGTGGGGGTCTGTAATCCCAGCTAGTAAGGAGGCTGAGGCAGGAGAATCACTCGAACCTGTGACAGGGAGGTTGCCGTGAGCCGAGATCACACAGCTGTACTGTAGCTTGGGCAACAAGAGCAAAACTCCGTCACAAAGAAATCTTTTTTTTTGGAGGGGGGAGACAGTTTCACTCTTGTTACCCAGGTTGGAGGGCAATGGCGCAATCTCGGCTCACCGCAACCTCCGCCTCCTGGGTTCAGGCAATTCTCCTGCCTCAGCCTCCCGAGTAGCTGGGATTATAGGCACACGCCACCATGCCCAGCTAATTTTTTTTTGTATTTTTAGTAGAGACGGGTTTCACCATGTTGACCAGGACGGTCTCGATCTCTTGACCTCGTGAAGGAAATCCTTTTAATATGCTTCATGGGTTGGGAGAGCTCTTTATGAAATGCATTCTTTGTCATCTCAAATTTATTTGTAGCAGTTTTTTTTAGGACTTTAAAGTTTTGGTTTTTCTGGAATGGGGAGGGTACTGCTTTGAATTAATCTGTCATCATGTGTCCTTTATACCATTCACTTGAGACCTCCTATTCCATTTGCTCATTGGGAGCTACATGTAAAGTAGAAGATAAGATAAATATTTCAAATTTTGGCACATCTATGTGAGGCCCCAGGAAGTGGTGACCTTCTTTCTTAGAATGTAAAAGTCCAGCCTAG
This sequence comes from Leontopithecus rosalia, assembly GCA_028533165.1. Lineage (NCBI taxonomy): Eukaryota > Metazoa > Chordata > Mammalia > Primates > Cebidae > Leontopithecus > Leontopithecus rosalia. The sequence goes on from CM052668.1 coordinate 39,423,202, forward strand.
ACATCAATAGAGTGAATATAATTCTTTTTAGAATTACCTTGTCTTGTTTTGGCTTTTTAAAGAAATGTTAATGAGCTTCTTGTCCTCTTAAAAAAATCCCATCGGGGCCAGACGCAGTGGCTCACGCCTGTCATCCCAGCACTTTGGGAGGCCGAGGCAGGTGGATCACAAGGTCAAGAGATCAAGACCATCCTGGTCAACATGGTGAAACCCCGTCTCTACTAAAAATACAAAAAATTAGCTGGGCACGGTGGTGTGTGCCTGTAATCCCAGCTACTCAGGAGGCTGAGGCAGGAGAATTGCCTGAACCTGGGAGGCAGAGGTTGGGGTGAGCCGAGATGGCACCGTTGCACTCCAGCCTGGGTAACAAGAGCAAAACTCCATCTCAAATATATATAAATATATATATATATAAATTTATAAATATATATACGTATATACATTTTATAATATATATTTATATATATATAATATATATAATATATATAATATTTATATATATCATCGGGACTTCTCGATATTACCTGATGATGGATCATTGAGATGTTGGAAATCTGTCTGTCTCACCACATCAAGGTTTTTATCTAGCAGAGACTTTTAAAGCTATCAAAGCAGATATGCCGCTTTGCTAAATTCTGTACATTTTTTTAACCTCTCGTTGCTGTTCATCTAATCTCATGTTTTTTAACTGGCTATTTAGTGTGGGATTTTATAGTTAAAATGATTACCAGCCAAATTTAATAACTGCATATAATTTAAATCAAGTAATTTCTTTATTAGGCATACATACAGGTAAATATAAATAATAGTGGAATATTGGATATAGAGTACAAAACTGAACAGAAGTGCTGACAGCTAACTTTTTTTTTTTTTTTTTTGAGATGGAGTTTCGCTCTTGTTACCCAGGCTGGAGTGCAATGGCGCGATCTCGGCTCACCGCAACCTCCGCCTCCTGGGTTCAGGCAATTCTCCTGCCTCAGCCTCCCGAGTAGCTGGGATTACAGGCACACGCCACCATGCCCAGCTAATTTTTTGTATCTTTAGTAGAGACGGGGTTTCACCATGTTGACCAGGATGGTCTCGATCTCTTGACCTCGTGATCCACCCGCCTC
>CM052668.1:39424813-39435006 GCA_028533165.1 Leontopithecus rosalia
TGCAATGGCGCGATCTCGGCTCACCGCAACCTCCGCCTCCTGGGTTCAGGCAATTCTCCTGCCTCAGCCTCCCGAGTAGCTGGGATTACAGGCACACGCCACCATGCCCAGCTAATTTTTTGTATCTTTAGTAGAGACGGGGTTTCACCATGTTGACCAGGATGGTCTCGATCTCTTGACCTCGTGATCCACCCGCCTCGGCCTCCCAAAGTGCTGGGATCACAGGCGTGAGCCACCGCGCCCCTTTACCTTTCAGTTTTGGGGGTACACGTGAAGGTTTGTTAGGTAAACTTGTGTCATCGGGGTTGGTTGTACAGACTATTTCATCACCCAGGTGTTAAGCCCAGGACCCAGTAATTACTTTTCTGCTCCCCTCCCTCCTCCCACCCTCCACCCTCAAGCAGACCCCAGTAGCTGTTTTCCTCTCTTGTGTCCGCGTGTTATTTAGCTCCCTCTTATAAGTGAGAACATGTGCTATATGCTTTTCTCTTCCTGTCTTAATTTGCTGAGCATGATAGCCTCTAGCTCTATCCATGTTACTGAAGAAGACACGATCTCATTCTTTTTTATGGCTGCATAGTATTCCATGGTGTATATGTAGCATGTCTTCTTTATTCAATCTGTCATTGATGAGCATTTAGGTTTGACTCCATGTTTTTGCTATTGTGAACGGTGCTGTGGTGAACATTTGTGTGCATGTGTCTTTATGGGAGAATGATTTGTATTCATCTGTGTGTGTGTGTGTGTGTGTGTGTGTGTGTGTGGTGTGTATACACCCAGTAATGGGATTGTTGGGCCCAATGCTACTTCTGCTTCTAGCTCTCTGAGGAATCACCGCACTGCTTTCCACAACAATTGAACTGATTGACACTCCCGCTAATGGTGTCTAAGTGTTTCCTTTTTTCTGCAACCTCAAAAGCATCTGTTTTTTTGTTCTATGCTTTAAGTTCTGGGGTACATGAGCAGATCGTGCAGGATTGTTACATAGGTATACACATGCCCACACACGTATGGTCATTGCGGCACTGTTGACAATAGCAAAGACTTGGAAGCATCTGTTTTTAATAATAGCTAACATTCTTTTTTTAATGTTTGAGATGGAGTCTTGCCCTGTCGCCCAGGCTGGAGTGCAGTGGCACGATCTCCACCTCCTGGCTTCAGGAAATTCTCCTGCCTCAACCTCCCAAGTTGCTGAGACTAACAGGCATGTACCACTGTGCCTGGCTAATGTTTGTTTTTTTTTTTTCGTATTTTTAGTTGAGACAGGGTTTCACCATGTTGGCCAGGCTGGTCTCAAACTCCTAACTTTGTGATCCACCTGCCTCGGCCTTCCAAAGTGTTGGGATTACAGGTGTGAGCCACTGCACCCAGCCGATGACAGCTAACATTCTCATGGGATTCTCTGAGGGGCTTGTGTGTCAAATCCAGCCCATCGCCCATTTTGTAACAAAGATTTATTAGAACACAGCTCTTCTCCTTTGTTGACAAATTGTCTACAACTAGTTTCACACCACAGCAGCAGCTGAGTTGTGGTGGCAGAGCAAATGGTCCCCAAAGCCTAAGATATGTGGCTCCTTTTGGGAGATTTGCTGATCCCTGATCTTTGTCAAAAATACATGTTTGCTGCAGTTTTTCCTTTATTTTAATTGACCTATAATGGTACATGTTGAGGGAGAGTGATATTTTGATATATACAATGTGTCCTGATCAAATCAGGATACTTGGCATATTCATTACCCCAAACATCTGAGTTGTGAACACTGTCCTCTGTTCTAGTTTTTCGAGAATAGGCAAGACCGGGCATGGTGGCTCATGCCTGTAATCCCAGCACTTTGGGGGGCCGAGGCAGGTGGATCACCTGAGGTCAGGAGTTTGAGACCAGCCTGACCAACATGGAGAAACCCTGTCTCTACAAAAAATACAAAATTAGCCAGGTGTGGTGTCCTGTGCCTGTAATCCCAGCTACTGGGGAGGCTGAGGCAGGAGAATCACTTGAACCCAGGAGGCGGAGGCTGCAGTGAGCCGAGATTGCACTATTGCACTCCAGCCTGGCTAACAAGAGCAAAACTCCATGTCAAAAACAGTAAAAGACAGTAAGTCAACCACAGTCACCTACAGTGCTGCAGAAGACCTGCGCTCATTTCTCCTGTCTGCCTGTAATCTGTCCATGAAGCATCCTCCCCTTCCTAGCTTCTAATACCCATAATCCTATCCCCTCATTCCACACACGGCACATTTGCTCAGTTTCACTCACGCCCATATGTGAGTAAAAATATGTAGTACCTAATTTTCCGTGCCTGGTTTCCCACAATGAACTAGGCTCATCCGTGCTGCCACACGTGGCAGGATATTTTGAAGGCTGAGTGTGTTCCCTTGTGTGTGTGCCACATTTTCTCTTTCCACTTGTCTGTTGAACACTTAGGTGGATTGCACATCTCCGCTATTATAAACAGTGGGATGGTGAGCACAGAAGCAGGACGTGCCTTTGACATGCTTGGGGTAAATGACCAGATGACTGGATCAGATGGTGCTAATTCTATTTGCAGTTTCTCGAGAAACCTCTACACTGTTTTCCATAATGGCTGTGGGAAGTTACATTTCCACCAACAGTGGAGAGGAGTTTTCCCTGCGTCCTTACCAGCATTTATTTTTCGTGTTTTTCACATACAATAGCCATTCTAACTGTAGGGAAATGCTAATCACAGCCACAGTGAGATTGTGGTGTGAGTAATGTCGAATTTGTTAGCATGTCTGCTGGTCATTTGTGTCTCTTTTAAGAATGTCTGTTCAGGTTTTTGCCCACTTTTTAGATGGCTTAGTGGGAATTTTGCTATATAGTTCTTCGAGTTCCTTGTCTATTCTGGGTATTGCGCCCTTGCTGGATGATTATTTCGCAAATATTTTGTCCCGTTCTGGAGGTTGGTTTGTTTGAGACAGGGTCTCACTCTATTGGCCAGGCGGGAGTGCAGTGGTGCTGTATTGGCTTACTGCAGCTTCAGCCTCCTGAGTAGCTGGGATTACAGGAATGCGCCACCATGCCCAGCTAATTTTTGAATTTTTAGTACAGACAGGGTTTCACCATGGTGGTCAGGCTGGTCTTGAACTCCTGACCTCGGGTGATCTGCCTGCCTCAGCCTCCCAAAGTGCTGGGATTATAGGGATGAGCCACTATGTCTGGTCATAGCCATCATTGTTCTGAGTTATGTTTCTGCTGTGTTTTTTACCATAAAGGGATGTTGAATTTTTTTTTTTTTTTTGAGATGGAGTTTCGCTCTTGTTACCCAGGCTGGAGTGCAATGGCGCGATCTCGGCTCACCGCAACCTCCGCCTCCTGGGTTCAGGCAATTCTCCTGCCTCAGCCTCCCGAGTAGCTGGGATTACAGGCACATGCCACCATGCCCAGCTAATATTTTGTATTTTTTTTTTTTTTGAGATGGAGTTTCGCTCTTGTTACCCAAGCTGGAGTGCAATGGCGTGATCTCGGCTCACCGCAACCTCCACCTCCTGGGTTCAGGCAATTCTCCTGCCTCAGCCTCCTGAGTAGCTGGGATTACAGGCACGCACCACTGTGCCCAGCTAATTTTTTGTACTTTTAGTAGAGACGGGGTTTCACCATGTTGATCAGGATGGTCTGGATCTCTTGACCTCGTGATCCACCTGCCTCGGCCTCCCAAAGTGATGGGATTACAGGCGTGAGCCACCGCGCCCGGCCCTGAATTTTATTAAAGTCTTGTTTTACATGTCTTGATGATGTTGTCTTTGTTCTTAATTCTGCTGATACGGTGTATTACATTTATTGATGTACACATGAGGAGCCATCCTTGCATCCCGGAGATGAATCCCACTTGATCGTGGTGAATGATCTTCTTGATGTAGTCTTAGATTTGGTTTGCTAGAATTTCGTTGAAGATTTTTGCATCGGTGTTCATGAGAGATACTGGCCTCTAGTTTTCTTTCCTGCATGTCCTTGTCTGGTTTTGGTGTCAGGATAGTGCTTCGTTCACAGAAGGAGTTAGGAAGAATTCTTTCCCCTTCAGTTCTCAGAATAGTTTGAAGAATTGATGTCAGTTATTTTGAAAGTTTAAAAGGTAGCTGGGTGTGGGTCATGCCTGTAATCCCAGCACTTTAGGAGGCGGAGGTGGGCATATTGTTTGCGGAATTTGTGGACAGGAGTTTGTGACCAGTGTGGCCAACATGGTAAAACCTCATCTCTACCAAAAATACCAAAAACTTTGATTAAAATACCAAAAAAATTAGCTGGGTGTGGTGGCAGGCACCTGTAAACCAGCTACTCGGGAGCCTGAGGCAGTAGGATCGCTTGAGCCCAGGAAGCAGTGGTTGCAATGAGCTGAGATTGCATCGCTGCACTCCAGCCTGGGTGACAGAGCGAGACTTATCAAAAAATAAAATCTAATTTGAAGGGTATCTGGTCCTAGTTTGTAAAGTGTTTCTGTTGATGGTGTTCATACACCCATCGAAGGTACATATTTTCCTTATTCTGAGTGTTGGAGGTAAAGGGCAAGAGGTACCATCGACTGTTAGAAATGCTTTTATCATAATCAAAACATCCGTGGTAGCACAAAACCAAACATCTTTTCCTGGAGGGTGGGTAGGTTAGTGGAAACCTTGCCTCTTCCACTGAAATTAAGTAGGAATTCCAAAGATCGGATTCAATTTCTCTTATCTCTGTCCTGAATTTCAGACATTCTAAAATGATAAAAATACAGGAAACCCAGGATGGTCATCTGTACCTGTAGTCCCAGCTACTTGGGAGTCTGAGGCAGAAAGATCACTTGGGCCCAGTTCAAGGCTGTGGTGAGCTGTGATAGTCACTGTATTCCAGCCTGGGACAGAGTGAGACCTGTCTCTAAAAATATACATATGAGGCCGGGTGTGGTGGCTCATGCCTGTAATCCCAGCACTTCGGGAGGCCAAGGTGGGTGGATCACAAGGTCAGGAGTTTGAGACCAGCCTGATCAACAGTGAAACCCCATCTCTACTAAAAACACAAAAAATGAGTGGGGCATGGTGACAGGTGGTATTTGGCATTTTGGTACTCAGGAGGCTGAGACAGGAGAATCACTTGAATCTGGGACACAGAGGTTGCAGTAAGCCAAGATCGTGCCATTGTACCCCAGCCTGGGCGATAGTGTGAGACTGTCTGCGCATATATATATACATACACACACATACATACACACATACGCATACACGCATATATACACACAAGAATACTTTACTTTCACCTGCACCTTCACAAATTGAAGCAAATTGTAAATCCACCTTTATTCTTAATTGACAATAACTGTATATATTTGCGGGGTACAATGCGATGTTTTGATATATGTATACCTTGCAGAAAAAAGCTAACATGTCCATCACCTCAGTTACTTTCTGTGGTGAGAATGTTTAAAACCCACTTTTAGCCACTTTGGAGCATGGATGAATAATCCATGTCTTCTTGAATTCCATGGCAGATGAGCTGTATCATCATTAACTCAGTCACCATGCCATGCAGGAGATCCCAAAGTTCATTTCTCCAGTCTCACTGAAACATGCTTGTACCTTTTCACCAACAAGGAAACTGACCTACGAGGAAACTGACCCTCGGCCTCGGCACCATGACACATGGATCTAATCCCCTACCCTCGCCGCTCTCTGCTGCAGCGTTACTAGCAATGCATTGTAGCAGAACTCTACTGGGATAGAAAGAAAAAAACGCAGGAAAAAGCCATCTTAGCTTCTCCAGGAAGTTGGGCAGCCCATGGCAGTTGTCCAGGAGATACACCTCTTGACTCTTCAGAGACCCTTCCTGTACAGATGTTATTTGTGATAACCTGTTTTCTGTATCCCAGGAAAAACTTGGGCCCATGTATGTCACCTCATCTTTTAAATTGTATTAAATTAGTAAAGCAGAACAGCTAGAAATACTCAAACTTGGCTGGGCACAATAGCACATGCCTGCAATCCCAACACTTTGGGAGGCCAGGGCAAGAGGATCACTTGAGCCCAGGAGTCAGAAGCCAGCCTGAGCAACGTAGTGAAAACTTGCGAGCAACATAGAACATGCAGTGATTGCAAGCCTGTGGCTCCAGCTACTAGGAAGGCTGAGGCGACAAGATGGCTTCAACCCAGGAGTTCAAGGCTGCAGTGAGCTGTGACTGTGTCACTGTATTCCACCCTGGACAACAGAGCAAGATTCAGTCAAAAAAAACTCGAGGCCAGGTGTGGTGGCTCATGCCTGTATTCCCAGCACTTTGGGAGGCTGAGGTAGGTGGATCACAAGGTCAGGAGTTCGAGACCAGCCTGGTCAACATAATAAAACCACGTATCTAAAACTACAAAAATTAGCTGGGCATGGTAGTACATGCCTATAATCCCAACTACTCAGGAGGATGGCTTGAACCTGGGATGTAGAGGTTGTGGTGAGCAGAGACAGTACCATTGCCCTCCAGCCTGGTGGCAGAGTGAGACTCCATCTCAAAAAATAAACGAACTCGGGCTTATTAAATAGATTTTAGCTATTGTGGCATCTCTAAGGTCTTGTCTCCCAGGTCAATCCTTCTATAAGTATTTTCTGTGTAATTTATAATTTATCTTCTGACTCAGGATTACTTTAAGTTATCTCAGCCCATCTTAAAACTCCCGTGGAAACAAGGGTAGGCAGAAGGGAAGACAGGTGGTAAGCACTGGGGACAAGTTTGTGCCTGCAGGTCAAAGGAGCGTAAAGCAGGTGCCCTGTCTGAGTGGGCAAAACATACATCAGAGTTAATGGGACCTGCCCTTTGCAGGCTGATCGTTACCTTGGTGGGATGATGCTTCCAGGACCAGGGAGGTGACATGCCAGGACTTGTGTATCTGCAAGTCTAGCTCAAAAACTGCTATAAATGCATAGACAGCAAAGGTGGCCTCATGCCAGCAGTGCCCCTCAAAATGACAAGCTGCCGTCTCCTTGAGCCTTTAAAACATTTCATGGCATTTAAAAACATTTCCTTGGATTGCTCTGTCGTCTACCACAAGGTAATGGTTGGTGAGAACCAGATGTGCTCAAACCGACCAGCTAGTCCTGGTTATTGCTATTTATAGAGCTTTTATAATGGTTGAAAAAGGAAATTTGAGAGATTTAGGAATTGCTGCTGGGGCCATATCACAAGTGTTATGTTTTGACGCCGTCATGGACCAGGATTCAAAACGGCTTTGGGAATTATTCATGGCAGAGGTCCTGAATGCACCTGTAAAACGAGTTGGCAGGCAGGGAGCCATAGTCGGTCCCGGTGGTGGGTTAACGGCATTAAACTTTTCCTGTGGTCGTTAGCCATTTGCGTAGCTCTCTGGAGAAATGGATATTTAGACCCTTTGCCCATAATAAATTGGGTTGTCTCCCTATTACTGTATTTATATTATATAGATATAAACCCCTTTCAGATATGACTTTCAAGTATTTATTGTCACACCAAGACTGTTTAACTGTGTTTACGGAACTGTCTTTACAGGTGCAACAGAAATCCGCTTAGCTAAGAACCCTGTAACTGCTTATCAGTAATTGATAGGAATCTCTTTGCCAGGATTTTTTATCTGTTTTTTGAGATGGAGTTTTGCTCGTTGTCCAAGCTTCAGTGCAGTGGCGCAATCTCACCTCACTGCAACGTCTGCCTTCCGGGTTCAAGCGATTCTCCTGCCTCAGCCTCCCAAGTAGCAGGGATTATAGGAGCGCGCAACCATGCCTGGCTAATTTTTTTTTTTTTTGTATTTTTAGTAGAGATGGGATTTCATCGTGTCGGCCAGGCTGGTCTCAAACTCCTGACCTCAGGTGATCACCTGCCTTGGCCTCCCAAAGTGCTGGGATTACAGGTGTGAGCCACCGTGCCTGGCTATTGCTGGCATTTGAGTATAATGTAGTAGCCAAGAGCATCCATGACATGCATGTCAAATTTTATTTTAAGATGCTGTTTGGGAACTGAGGGCACAGACCACGAAATACCCAGCACTGATGTTCCAGTGACAGGATAAACGCGTACTGTGGCAATAAATGTTTTGTCCATGAAGAATTGAAAAGGGGCTGGGCGTGGTGGCTCAAGCCTGTCATCCCAGCACTCTGGGAGGCCGAGGAGGGTGGATCACGAGGTCAAGAGATCGAGACCATCCTGGTCAACATGCTGAAACCCCGTCTCTACTAAAAATACAAAAAAAAATTAGCTGGGCATGGTGGCGCGGGCCTGTAATCCCAGCTACTCAGGAGGCTGAGGCAGGAGAATTGCCTGAACCCAGGAGGCGGAGGTTGGGGTGAGCCAAGATCACCCCATTGCACTCCAGCCTGGGTAATGAGTGAAACTCCCTCTCAAAATATATATATATATATATAAATTAGCTGGGTATGGTGGTAGGCAGCTGAAATCCCAGCTACTTGGGAAGCTGAGGCAGGAGAATCACTTGAGCCTGGGATGCAGAAGTTGCAGTGAGCTGAGATTGCACCATTGCCCTCCAGCCTGGGTAACAAGATTGAAACTCTGTCTCAAAAATAAAAAGAAAAGAAAAAAAGAATTGAAAAGGAAGTGAAGTCTGGTCATTAGTGAGGTGACCGACATGAGTTGTATAAACGAGAATTCGCTGCAAAGTCCCCTTTTGAGTGTGTCACTCTTTCCACAGGTCCTACCTGCCCCGTAGTTCCAAAGAGCCCGCTTCCCCCCACCGAACCCCGACTTCTCACCCTCGTGTCAACATGGAAGAAAACAAGCTGCTCACCTTTTCCAGCTACGGACTGCGGTGGTGTCTTGATGAGCTAGACAAGGAAGAATTTCAGACCTTTAAGAAGTTGCTCAAGAAGACGTCTTCGGAGTCGACCACATGCACCATCCCACAGTCTGAAATAGAGAATGCCAACGTGGAATGCCTGGCGCTCCTCTTGCATGAGTATTACGGAAGGTCACGTGCCTGGTCTACATCCATTGGCATCTTTGAAACCATGAACCTGCGAACGCTCTCCGAGAAGGCGAGGGATGACATGAAGAGTGAGTGACACTTGGGACGAGTCAAGGGGAGGGCAGGGGAGAGGAGGAGGCTTCAAATTCTCATGGGAACAGGGAAGGCTCATTGTTCTGGAGTGGGGTGGTCACACCTCTGCAGTGTGAGTCTCGGCTGCGAGAAGGATCTCGTTGGTCGTCATTGGCTGGACACTGGTCTGTAGCCTGTAAAATGAAGGAGGAGGGAGAAATGTGTAGACAATGACTCCACCCCCACAGACTCCCATTGAAATTCAAAGTATTTGAAGCGTCCCTGCTAAGCTTGAGCTCTGGAGCCATCACGGGTCAGTCGTGAGACGTTGGGAACGTCTCCCTCTATTCTGACCCTTGGTTCCCACATATCAGAATAGGAAACGTGATACCGTGTGTACCACTGCAGAGGTTCACAAATGCAATGCACAGAAACTGGCTGAGGACCTCACTGGGTTATTGAGAACACAGAGTTGTTCAGGCAGGTCTTGAGCTTGGTCCTGGGGTGGGGGACTCGGGTTCCAGGTGCTGATCTGTGGCTCGGTCTTAGATTGTTGGCATCCATATTGCAGCAAGAATTCAGATCAGATTCTGTGGTTATTTTAGGGTATTGAGGAGAAAGGTTATTTTTTAAATAGTACTTCTTTTATCTGGAGAATCTCGTCAACCGTAGACTGAAAGCAAATCCCTTGACAGAGCCCCTGAATTGGCCCTACAAATGCAGGTGTGGGCTGGGCGCTGTGGCTCACGCCTGTAATCCCAACACTTTGGGAGGCCAGTGTGGGTGGATCACCTGAGGTCAGGAGTTCGAGACCAGCCTGCCCAACATGTCTCTATTAAAAACGCAAAATATTAGCCAGGCGTGGTGGTGTGTGCCTGTAGTCCCAACTACTTGGGAAGCTGAGGCAGGAAAATTGCTTCAACCTGGGAGGCAGAGGTTTCGGTGAGCTGAGATCGCACCATTGCACTCCAGCCTGGGGGACAGAGTGAGACTTGGCTCGTCAGTCATCGGGATGCAGCTCAGCAGTTTTAGTTGTAAAGGACTTGAAGCGCACTCTGTTCTGAACTTGGAAGAAGCCCCGTGTGCAGGGCATGTTGGTATTATTCACAGGAAGGGAGGGCATACGAATGAGAGCTAGGGTTCATCAAGTCAGCACTGCACTGAAACTGTCACGTTACCCCACCACTGACTCTCAACCCCCC